>JAMPIV010017567.1:0-98173 GCA_024509875.1 Oreohelix idahoensis
CAACAACTCATTTGACACCACATTGGTGCCAACTGAAACTCACAGTTCTGCAATCAAAGTATTAGTCATGTGTCAGAATTCCATCCTCTAACCATTTCTGGACACAACACTACACAACAACAACACCACATAGACGGGTCAGATCTTTCTGACCAAACAACACATCTTACCAAGTTGGTTTCACATAGGATAAGTTCTCCCAGACTACGTATTCTGAAATATGTTCATTAGCTTCCTGCCATAGAATAGGATAGGTGATATGTTTCACTGATCTCAACACTTGATCTGTCCTTCCTAATCCTTGCGGGAGTTTATGTATTTTATTTGTCTCTAGACCCTGAACTGGGGCGGGGGGTCTAGAGCGAATCCTTACTTGTTGTAAGGGACAGATTATGCTATTGCAGTATCAAATCACTCGAAACCTTAAACAAATATTAAAATGTACAAAGAAATAATTTCAGTCTTACCAGAATTATGAATATAGAACACAGTTAAATGCTAGCAAAACTCAGCTGAGCTGCTGGCCTTAGGATGGCGTCCCTCTAAATATTTCAATAGCTTCTGGGAATTACACCACTTAATAATTCACTGTGTCTACTAGGACAACTTATAATGACTGGCACAAAATGCGCGTCTGAGCGCCGATAATATATTCATCTATGGCCAATCACTGCCTTTTATTTTCCAAATTCAAATATCCTACCAAAAAGTCATTTCAGTCATACCTCAGTCAAGTATGCCTTATTGTCTGTTGGTCCGTCCGTCTCTACTTGCGTTTCACAAAAAAACACACTTGTTTTTTTTTAAACCAACCCTGCCTTCCCCTACACAATTTTGCCCTTTAAAGTTATTTTTAGCCACAATTCTCCATCCCACCCCGTCTCTTCATTCCAACTAGATTTTAGCACTTGCGTCTTCAAGGCCACAATTTTTTGAAAATTAGTGACATGTTTTATTTCAATGCAGACGATCGTTGATATGAACAATACAGTCTTTTGTCAATATCTTTCTTATTATCTGTCCGTCTGTATAAATGAAAGCATATTATTTCACTGCACAAGATGGGCCATCCGGCCAGCTAGGTTTTATATTCCTAACATTATTATTAAGTAAAGTTACTTTTCAAATATTTTCTAGAATCTTCTGGAATGCGTTCATCACTGCATTCAAATAAACGGACTAAGTTATCGCAAAAGCGTCCAAAAAATGACTGTGGCGTATAATATCCAAGGTCCCTTTTGTCGATTTCTTTACTTTATGTCAACTTGGGGAACGTGACTTTTTCCTCCTTTCCCCACCACTTGCGTCTTTTAGCCTTGCTAATTTCAAGCACGCGTTCAGTCAGATTTTTCCTTTTGATCTCCGTTCTCATCCCGTTCCGTTTTGCCTTCAAGTCTAACAATTTAATTTCCATGGCGGGTGATGACCCGCGGCGTGGGCGATCATGTATTCTAGCAGCTTACGCATTAGTTTTTATCCTTACGTTGTATCATTGGAGATATTTTAACGTTGTTTCACGGTTAATTTTGTGACACATCTCCCCACTTGAAAACATGCCTACGGCAAGTTCTAAAACCAGTGATACACATAAAATCTCTCCTTACGCCTGCCATTACTCTAATTTTGATCACAGGGGTGCCGACTGAGGAAATCTGCACCGACATTCAATTTGCCTGGGATATATTGGATACTAAACTGATAAGGTTGAAGCAATAAAGACCACCTCAGCAATCTTGCGTTTTCATGCTTAGCCTGAGATAAGAATACGAGAGGCTGATGGTCCGTCTCGACCACAAAAGTCCTACCATACAGATAGATTTGAAACTTCTTTATTGCCCAGATTAACGCTAAACATTCTTTTTCGCTTGTGGAGTATCCTTGTTCCGCCTTATTCAATTTGCGGCTTGCATAAGCGACTGGTTTCAGTTCCCCATCAGGTGAAGATGATCTTTGCAACAAAGCCGCTCCGAGTCCTACATTACTTGCATCCAATGCAACATTTTGTTGGCCTAGCAGTCAAGTTCGCCTCCCTAAGCCTATTAAATAACATTTCTAGAGCTTCAATGTGTTCTTCAAATGTCTCTGTGGCGACGAGAATATCATCCATGAAATTCGTGATACATGGGTTATTCAGGGGATCCAACAATTTGCGCATCATCCTTGAAAATACACTCGGAGCATTTTTCAGTCCGAATGGTAGCATGTTGAATTCATAATGTCCATCCGAAGTGCTAAAAGCCAAATAAGGTCTCACTTCAGGCTTCACTGGGATCTGGTAATAGCCTTTACTAAGATCCACCTTTGAAAAGTATTTTGCCTTGTTCAGTCTGGCAAATAACTGTTTTGTGTCTGGTAATGGATCCACTTGTCCTTCTGTGACAGCATTCAGTTTCCTGTAATCTATGCACAGTCTGTGTTCCCCAGACGGTTTTCTCAACAATACGACACTAGGGCTAAAAGATGATTCACTGTGTGAAATAATCCCCTCCTTCAACAAATAATCTATTTCTTCCTTCAATGCCTTCTCCTTCGCGAACGGAATAGAATAGGCTCTCATACAGATTGGGTTTGAGTCTACCAGTTTCATGTCATACTGTAGCAAATTTGTATGGCCTGGTTTATCTGTTAATACATCTGTATGTTCCGCCAGAACCTGTTGAACTCTCTCCCTCTGGTTTTTAGTCAGGTGCTTACTGACTTTTACCTGTGCTGCTGTTTCACAAGGATGTAATGGGTATTCATGTGAGGTGAGTGGTTCCTTTTGCATTTGAGTTGCGATAGCTAAGGTCAGTAAGGGGGTGCTTTCCTGGAGTGGTCTGTCCAGATACTTCTTTAACAGGTTTACATGATAAACTTTCTCCTTCCCCTTTTTGTCAATTTTATAGTTTGTTCTAGACACCTTCTCTAGAACCGTATATGGACCTTGCCATCCAATTTGTAATTTATTCTGGCTACCGGGTAGTAGAAGCAGCACCTTCTCTCCCACTGCCAGTTCTCTGTCCTTTGCCTTCCTATTAAAATATGCTGCATGTTTCTTCCTGGCTTGTTTCAAATTATCATTTGCCAGTTTCCATCCAGCTTTCAAACGAGTGGTCAGTTCGTTCACGTATTGATAAGATGAGGTAACAGTCTCTTCCGCCTTCTCATCTGTCCAGGTCCTTAATAGTGCTTCTAATGGACCTTTTATTGGCCTCCCAAATAGCAGAGTTGCGGGAGCCATCCCGGTTGAACTATGTGGTACCTCCCGGTACGCAAACAATGCGGCGGGTAGGAATTGATCCCACAGATCCGGTTTTTCGTGTGCCAGCTTTCTCAGGATAGAAATGAGAGTCCCGTTGAACCTCTCTACCTGGCCGTTCCCTTGCGGATGGTGCGGACTACAATGAAAGTGTCTGGCTTGAAATAGCTTAAAAACTTCTTCCGTTAGTTTCCCCTTGAACTGAGAACCATTATCCGTCAAGATTTGATGCGGGAATCCTAATCGGGTAAATATTGTAAGTAGTGCCTCTGCTACATGTTTTGAATCAATTGATGGCAGGGCTACCGCCTCTCCCCACATAGAACAAGTGTCCACCAGAGTAAGGATGTAACTGTTCCTCCTCTTGGTCCGAGTGAGAGGTCCTACAATATCCACTGCAACCCTCTCAAAAGGTGTTCCCACTATGGGCATTTCCCCTAGAGTTGCAGGAGCAGTCCAGTGCTTTGGAGCTACCCTTTGACATTCTGGGCAGGACTTGACATATCTTTTTATATCCTCCGTTATCCCTGGCCAGAAGTAATGACAAGCTATACGCTGTCCTGTGGCGCTGATCCCCATGTGACCACTGAAGGGAATCGCATGCCCGAGTTCCATCACTTTATCCCTATTTGAAGTGGGAAGAACCAGCTGGTTGTGACCCTTTGTTCCAGTTCCGGCCTTCCTGTATAAGAGTTTGTTCTTCATAAAATATTCCCCCTTGCTCGGAGGTGTGTGGCATTTGGGCAATTTTTTAAAACATGGCTTGAGTGTCCTATCCTCAGCCTGCGCCTTCCTCATCTCCTCTGGATGAGCATTTATAGGTTCACCTTCTTCCTCCTTCTTCTGTGACCTGGTCTGCACTGTCGCCATGATCACAGGTTTCTCGGGATTCCCCAAGAAGACGTATCTACACCCCAATATCAGAGTGTAGATTGGTTCATCTATCACTGCTGCTCTGATTTCTCCTTCCACATAGCGAGTTTTCACCGTTATCCTTGCGATGGGAAGTGTCATGAGTGGTATGTCCTTAGTTGCCCCTTGTATTTCCACTGTTTCTGTGGTATACTGACTTGGGTCCACTAGGCTAGACTTCACAACTGAATCATAATCCAAACCTGTATCATAAAGGCACCTTATGGTGACCCCATTACAAATAACATCCTCACAAACTGGGGGGTGATAAGGTTCCTGCTGTCCCTTAGGATTAACCTTTAATCTTTGAGTCCCCGACTTCATTGCAGCAATGTTTGAAGGTTTCCTTCTACAAAATTCGGTGTTATGGTTATCTTTCTTGCACCATTTACACCATCTTTTTCCTTGGTTAAACGGTTTTCTTTCATTAGATTTTTGGTCATTGAACTGTGAGTTTCTGTCTCGGTAGTCATTTCTTGGCCGTTCAAAGTTTGTCCTACCTTTATTTCCCTGCTCTCTATTATCAAATTTATTAAATTGCTGTGGAGCTTTAAAATTGTCTATGTGCTTCTTTTTAGCACCACTTACCTCTGCCTGGGCTGCCTGATACCTTTCAGCGACATTTAAAACCTCTCCCAATTTCTCTGCACCTTGTTCCATGAGAAATTTTCTCATGTCTGGAGCCATGGACTCTCTCAATTGCTCAATCATGATCATTTCTTTAAGATCTTGGGTCTTCCCCAGAGCAGTCCATTTCTCCAAATAGGTTTCCAGTCTGGCAGAGAATTGGTGGTATGTCTCCCCAAACAATAGTTTGGCATTTCTAAATTTCTTACGATAAAATTCCCCATTTTTTTCGTACCTCAATAACAAAGCCTGCTTTAACATGTCATAATTCTCCTGGTCTTCTCTGTTCATTTTTGCGAAGACTTCGTAAGAAGTACCTCTCAGCCCCTGTGATAGCTTTAAACTCCACCTCTCTCTCTCTCTAACCCATATGTAGTAGCTAATAACTCAAAACGTCCTAGGTACCCCTCTATGTCATCGTCTTTTTCAACAAAATGGTCTAAATGAAACCCCATAGCTGAGTTTGAGGCTCCCAGACTGGGCGTAGCATCTGAGGCAAAAGGGCTGGCACCATTTTCAGGAGCCTGGCCTTGTAGCTCCAGCTCCCTGAGTCGTAATTCGTGCTCTCTCTGCAACCTTCTATCTTCTGCCTCCCTTTGCTGTCGTTTGTCTTCTGCCTCAATCTGCATCCTCTTAATTTCTCTATCAGCCTCAATTTGTAACCTCTTCTCTTCAGCCAACCTTTCAGACTCTAATTTTCTTTCAGCCTCTTTTTCTAATCTTCTTTCCTCCCGTTCAATATACTTATCACATTCAGCCGTTACATATTGAATTAAAATCTGACCATCCATTCCCATCTCCTTTGCCGTCAGCACCGCAGCTGATCTGAATTTGGCCAGCTCCGCCATACTTTTTAAACAAATCTAGCAATGTGCAAGATAAAATTTCCAACCACTAAAAAAGTTCTAATTACTCTAGTCTAAAATAATTCTAATTAATTAATTAACTACCACTGGCTGTGAAGATTCACCAACTTTTATTTTCAGGGACACTTTTAATTTTAAGGGACACTTTTAATTTTTATAATGTGTTCCCCTAATCTAATTCTCCCCCCAGGAGATCCTAATATATTTGATAGGCTAATTATCCCGGGACAAAGAGACCCCAATATATGTAGTGGATTTGATGGTATTGTATGATGGTGATATTACTAAGTGTGATGCATGAGGTCAGCTGTGAAGGCTCCTGAGATAAAATGTAGCTGTGAATTGTCAGAAGGCCCTTCTTGCTACCACTACGACCTCACACCTATCTTTTTTTTTACTAATGAATGTGGCTACGTTAAATGTCTAGGGTAATGATATGTAATGTGTTGTGGTAGTTTACATACACACACATATATTTACTAAGTCTAATAATATTAATAAATGTTATAATACACTGAACTAACTCAAGTGTGTAGAATTTTGACAGTAATTTTCTTTAAATTTATTTGTTCTGAACCAAGGTTTTAATTTGGTCAGAACATATGAAAGGTTTTGCAATTATGAAAGAAATGCATGAATATTACATAATAAATGCAAGGTGTGTACATATGTATGTTACTAGACTAGTTAATATTACTACTGTTTATAGTTGTAATCTATTTTGGGAGAACACTTAATGGATGTGCTGTTGGGGTGGCCTCATCACTCCCTGTCTATGGTGACTACACATTGTCCAGTTATTGGATGGAATTTTTATGGGTGTGTTAGGAAATAAATTGAGTTGGTGAATTCTCAGCAGACCAGGCGCTCACGTAGCTTGAATGTGTAGCTCTGGTGCTGAGATCTGGTGGCCCCACCTCTCCGTGCTTGGGGGCAATATCAGAAGTCTGGTGGCCCCACCTCTCCGTGCTTGGGGGCAATATCAGAAGTCTGGTGGCCCCACCTCTCCGTGCTTGGGGGCTATATCAGAAGTCTGGTGGCCCCACCTCTCCGTGCTTGGGGGCTATAATAGGCTGCTCTGACAAAATGTTACTGCACGGGTCCACTCTTGTACTATTCAACAACTCATTTGACACCACATTGGTGCCAACTGAAACTCACAGTTCTGCAATCAAAGTATTAGTCATGTGTCAGAATTCCATCCTCTAACCATTTCTGGACACAACACTACACAACAACAACACCACATAGACGGGTCAGATCTTTCTGACCAAACAACACATCTTACCAAGTTGGTTTCACATAGGATAAGTTCTCCCAGACTACGTATTCTGAAATATGTTCATTAGTTTCCTGCCATAGAATAGGATAGGTGATATGTTTCACTGATCTCAACACTTGATCTGTCCTTCCTAATCCTTGCGGGAGTTTATGTATTTTATTTGTCTCTAGAACCTGAACTGGGGCGGGGGGTCTAGAGCGAATCCTTACTTGTTGTAAGGGACAGATTATGCTATTGCAGTATCAAATCACTCGAAACCTTAAACAAATATTAAAATGTACAAAGAAATAATTTCAGTCTTACCAGAATTATGAATATAGAACACAGTTAAATGCTAGCAAAACTCAGCTGAGCTGCTGGCCTTAGGATGGCGTCCCTCTAAATATTTCAATAGCTTCTGGGAATTACACCACTTAATAATTCACTGTGTCTACTAGGACAACTTATAATGACTGGCACAAAATGCGCGTCTGAGCGCCGATAATATATTCATCTATGGCCAATCACTGCCTTTTATTTTCCAAATTCAAATATCCTACCAAAAAGTCATTTCAGTCATACCTCAGTCAAGTATGCCTTATTGTCTGTTGGTCCGTCCGTCTCTACTTGCGTTTCACAAAAAAACACACTTGTTTTTTTTTAACCAACCCTCCTTCCCCTACACAATTTTGCCCTTTAAAGTTATTTTTAGCCACAATTCTCCATCCCACCCCGTCTCTTCATTCCAACTAGATTTTAGCACTTGCGTCTTCAAGGCCACAATTTTTTGAAAATTAGTGACATGTTTTATTTCAATGCAGACGATCGTTGATATGAACAACACAGTCTTTTGTCAATATCTTTCTTATTATCTGTCCGTCTGTATAAATGAAAGCATATTATTTCACTGCACAAGATGGGCCATCCGGCCAGCTAGGTTTTATATTCCTAACATTATTATTAAGAAAAGTTACTTTTCAAATATTTTCTAGAATCTTCTGGAATGCGTTCATCACTGCATTCAAATAAACGGACTAAGTTATCGCAAAAGCGTCCAAAAAATGACTGTGGCGTGTAATATCCAAGGTCCCTTTTGTCGATTTCTTTACTTTATGTCAACTTGGGGAACGTGACTTTTTCCTCCTTTCCCCACCACTTGCGTCTTTTAGCCTTGCTAATTTCAAGCACGCGTTCAGTCAGATTTTTCCTTTTGATCTCCGTTCTCATCCCGTTCCGTTTTGCCTTCAAGTCTAACAATTTAATTTCCATGGCGGGTGATGACCCGCGGCGTGGGCGATCATGTATTCTAGCAGCTTACGCATTAGTTTTTATCCTTACGTTGTATCATTGGAGATATTTTAACGTTGTATCACGGTTAATTTTGTGACAATCTCTCATATAGAGAGTGTCTCAGAAACATGTGTACATACCATGGCTGTGTAGTCGGTGTCGGAGTCGTGGAGTCAGTCATTTTTTAGTGAAGTCGGAGTCAGTAAAAGATTGTCCCGACTCCGAATTTTACGAGACTTAATTAAGTCAAGGCAGATCCACGTTTGATCGATGCAAGGGAGGAGGACAAGAAATGAAAATAAACTATACGCACTGTCAATTTTTCCGTCATTGTTACAATGAAACTTCTTCTTCTTCTTCCTCGTTCGTCCTGAAAAGAACGTTGGTTGCGTTGTGTCTGTTTACACCGGAGCTGCGATATCTGCGCCTTTCGGCCGACACATCCGACTTTAGCACGGCATTTTTTGGGACCGGGTTTGCCTTCCCTCTTCGATCCCTACTCTCTCAGCCAGACTGCAGTGATGCAGCCTGTTTCGTTAAAATGAAACTATTTTGCCGCATGGTGTTTGACAAAGCAGTCTTGTATGTACAGGTGTGAATGATTTGTTATTTTGTATTACTGTATGAATGAATGAATAGTTTCTTCTTCTTCTTACTCGTTCGTCCTGAAAAGGACGTTGGTTGCGTTGTGTCCGTTTACAGCGCAGCTGCGATATTTGCGCCTCTCGGCCGACACATCCGACTTCAGCACAGCATTTTTGAGACCGGGTTAGCCTTCCCTCTTCGATCCCTACTCACTCAGCCAGACTGCAGTGATGCAGCCTGTTTCCAGGACCACCACTTGGAGGTGGAGTAGGGTCTTGGTCAGCTCTGTTTCACTGACCCTGACGCAAGCAGTCAAGCTATGGGTCGCTAACTGCATTCCTCACTGTTGACGCGTCTTAGCTCCCAATGAATAGTTTAAAATGTAGTCTACGGAAGTCGCATATTCATTTATTCATACACATACCATACTTATATATATATATATATATATATATATATATATATATATATATATATATATATATATATAGATATATATATATATATATATATATATATATATATATATATATATATATATATATATATATATATATATATATATATATATATATATATATATATATATATATATATATATATATATATATATATATATATATATATATATATATATATATATATATATATATATATATATATATATATATATATATATATATAACACTCCATTTAAGTGCATAATTGTTACCATATCACTAGTTAAGAAAAACAAAAACTATAGTCGGAGTCGGGGTCGAAAAATGTTTTGGCCGACTCCACAACCCTGGTACATACTTTGATTGTTTAGAACTCAATAATGTCTAGAGATAAGACTACGACCTCTTGACATTTAAAGTCACAATCTTCCAAATGTCTCTATCTCCCCGAGGAGCACAGGCCTTCGACAAATTTGTGCCAAGCATTCCTGTCCCGAGCCATCCCCTCAAGGTCTTTTCGTGTCTGTCTCCAGTTGTCTTCTTCTTCTTCCTCTCTTCTTTGATCCTTAGCCGCTGACCGTCAAAGCAGTCAGTGGCCATTACGCCTGGTGGCGTCTTGTAGGGCAACAACAAATTGATTCCACTTTGCTCGGTCGGCGGCCATCCTTCGTACAGTGTCCCAACTCTGGTTCATTCTTTGCATCTCAGCCTCCACAGTCCTCCGCCAAGTTGTTTTTGGTCGGCCTCTCTTTCATTTTCCTTCAGGGGTCCATAGCATAGCTGTTCTTGTGATGGCATCGGGGTCTCTTCTGAGGACATGGCCAACCCAGATCATATATTTACCATCAGTTCTCTTCTCCGTGTGTTTATTAGTCTCGCTCTATCTCTCTTACCCCGGGGATTCCAGAACAAGGACTGCCGTGTAAGGCTATCAACAAGTTTCCTCAATGTGTGTCCTATCCACCTCCAGCGCCTTCTTCTTAATCTCTTTTTTCACTGCCACTTGTCTAGTACTTCCCAACATTAGCAATCTTATCATACCACTTCATACCTTTTATTCTACGTAAGCACCCGTTTATTTTAAACCACAACAACTTCAAAATGTCTGACACCTACAAAATTGATTTGCTGACAATGATGAGCAACTGCTTAGCATTCTATACTGTTGATAAGTCAATGGTGAAACATGCAATTCAAAATTTATTGCTCATGTCTTTCAGTGTTTTACTGTGGCCCGAAAAGGGAGCAAAGAATATTACCCTATAAATAGAATGTCTTATAAAAGCGACTAAGGAGGGTTGGGCATGGGGCTGGTTACCCCATCCCTAAAAAACGTTTACCATAAAAACTTCACCAAACACTACGGATAAGTCAAAGTCACCAATGTGAAACTGATGACAAGAACCAGACAAGTTCCAGTGGAGAAAGAGATGAGAAGAAGAAGCTGATGATGGACAGGACACACATTGAGGAAACGTGTTGACAGCATTACAATGTAGTCCTTTTTCTGAAATCCCCAAGGAATTAGAGGAAGAGGTAGATGTAAAAAAAAAAACCACACACACGGAGAAGAGAACTGGGAGACTGAAGCGACGATGATGAGGAAAACATAGAAAGAACTTGAGCTGATGGCACGTGACAAGAAGACTTGGCATGTGTTTGTTTAAGCCTATGCTCCTTGCGGAGCTAAAGCGTATTGATTGATTGACTTTCAGTGCGAACATTTTGTTATGAATACAAACTTCCATACAGGGTAAGTGAAAAATCGCTTCTCTATTTGATAAACATGAAACAATTCCAAAACAAAGGGCCAGTGATTGCCATTTGACTCGTACGTTTTATTTTTGTACTAGCAATACCCCATCAAACTTGACGGGTTTTTAATTATAGTGTGCTGTTTCCGTTCCCAGATGAGCAGATAGAAGTACATTCTTAGATTGTTTTTGGCTTTTTTTCATTATACAGTGTAATCAAACTGTTCATGAACACCGTCATTTGAACGCTTTTCTTTGTTTATTGTAACTATTTTCGGGAGAGTATATATAATGGAAACAATACAATTTTTCAACACGGTTACATTCCTCAGCTGTGACCAACGTACACACGGCGAGAATTATGTTATTTTAGATTCAATTTAAAAGTTCTTTGATGACAACATTTCGTGTGAAAGTATGTGGATTGTTTTCAAAGAGTGTTCCCTGATAGTAAGTTGTTTTCTTTGTCGAGCGATACTAATTTCGTGAAAGAATAAAAAAAATAAAACCAAAGTATTTGTTTTATATACCACCCACGCCACGCAAGTTGCACACCGTGCGTTGCGCACTTTTTTTTTCTGGCGCGAGTTACTATTTTGAGTGAGACCGACCGACGTAACATACATCGGTAATTATGTTAGTTGGGATTGGGATTTTATATTCCCAGAAACAAAATAAAATAAAGTACAATCTAAAATGGCGCATAAATGGACGTTACAAAAGACATCAAAATGTGTTGCTCGTTATGAAATCATGTGTTGAACAGATCGGATCTCATGTTGAGTTTAATGTTTATGTGACATACTATTTTAAATAATATAATGGAAGGTAATTATTTATGTTTTCAGACTGGCTTCATGTAAATTAAACAAATAAAGTTATGCCTAGTTGGCAGGGAGGGTATTGTGATTCGCTTCCGTAGATAGGCGGTGGCGCCGTTCGGAAGGTCCTGGGTTCGATTCTCCGGTAAGCCACCCACTTCTGTTGTTTTTCTGTTGTCTAGTTTTCTGCTTCTTTATTTCTCACGAGTGCCTGAAACACGTGACCTTTATGCGCGTAACAGTTATTTCATGTAAATTTGTTGGATAGACGTGAAGTTCAAAAATAGGAATGGGACTTTTCAATCACCCAATAGAATACTTCACAACTACTAATCTAATGATATACTTACATCTAATCTAGCAACATTCTACTCTATTCTGGCAAAATAGAAAAGTATCATCTCAAGTAAAGTGTGAGTTATAACCATTAAAAGTATGTACACATTTCTCTGAGACACCCTGTTTTGTAATGGCACCGTTTTACAGACAACACTCGGATATGCTTACACGGGTAATTTTACTAAGTAACCCACAAAGAACAAAACTCACAAACACACATAAATATACTCACACAGCAAAGTGATATATCCAGGATTCCCATGACTTTGGGCGTTCCAGAAAGTTGTATATCCGAGCCTGCAACCTTCTATACTTAATGTCTCGCCGATGAGCTCTGTAGTTGAGCGGTTTCCCAAGGAGGGAAACCCTAGGTTGTCGGAAGCGTGCTCGACTGCCTCCTAACATGGTGACGTCATTCTCTACATCATCCTTGACACTGTGCATCCCGCCACCAAAGCTTCCATCTCCAAACCCCCGACCTCTATCTCTAGCGTATTTCTCACCCTCGCCTTCCATCATGGCAAATTCCACCTTCAGCTTTTTCCGATCTCCGGCACCGATTCTTTTGCCGATTTTTCCGGCTTCGATGTCAGTTGAATTTTCCGGCTGACACAATGTTGATGGTGTAGTAGTTAGCTGGCTATGTGGGTCCGGTTGGTCAACTCGTAAAAAAGCTGTTTTCTCTCTTGACAACCTTCGCAATCCACTGATGAAAGATACTCGAGGTTTGTTCGACCCCCCAGCTGCTGAAGCTGTAGAACCAGGTGCTGTGCAAGCAAATTTGCCAGTTGATGTTGTGGTTATATGTATAGCTGGCGTACCTGCATGGTGCTGTGATGTTTCAATATACGATTCTCTGGAAGGTGATGCTCTAGAATTCGACGAGGATACGACAAGGGTTGATTTGTTCTTGCTGCTACTATCGTCTGTGTTGCTTTTGTTGCGTTGTAAATCCTTCCTATAGAACCGCACCAACCGTGAGAAATGCGTACGTCCATGCGCGTTCTTGTCACCTGTTTCTTTGGTGTTATTCTGATGTTCCTGTTTAGAGAACAAAGCAATCCGTTCGAATTCATCATTACCTTTGCTACTAGAACTTTCCACATCATCTAATTTTCTCCCAAATTCTACATCATCATCACTGTCAGGAGTCAAAAGCAAGGCGGAAGTTGCGTCACAACTACCATCATCAGAAACTGGCTCTTTACTAAGTTCACCATCCCCTTCTGAAAACTCTGAGTCTGCACCCAGATTGCTGTTTCGCGTCTCGTGTCTTTTGCTCGAACTGCCTCTTCGATGCTGGAAATGATCAGGTGAATTATCTGTGTCAGGTAAGATGGTTGCATTTCGGTTTATTTCTGTGGGCAATATCCGCTGGTTATATCCATCAGTATTTTTGGAAGCAGTCCAACGAGAAGGGGGTCCTGTTGTAATGTGTGAGAGTGCAGACGCAGGGGGGTAAACAGGTTCCCGTTTTGGAACATTCCAAGCAGAAGGAATGAAGGTAGTTGGCCTCCTGGTGCTTATTTTATTTCCAGAGAGCAAATTATGATCATAATCCCTGCTGACCAGTTGTGATTGGTCGGCATCATACTGTGCATGTGTTTTTGAGAAGACCTTTCCGGGAAACTGTTTCTTTGTAGTGTTTCTCGAATCGGTAAGAGTGTCACCTGGAACACTGACCGCTGAGCAAGAGCTCTGTTGTGGTTCAGAAAAATGTTGTTGTTGTTGTTCTCCTTGTGGTAGTTTTTTCTGCTGTATGTTACTCAAAGTAACATCGCTACTGTCAACACTGCTCCCACTGTCAACGCTGCTACCATTATTACAACTCGGGTTTAACCATCCAGGTGAGTAGTCAAACTTATTATCACACAACTTGCCAGACGATGTGAAATACTCCTGGGATGAAGATAATGAACCACCGCTGCTATATGGAGATACTGTTATTGAACTTCTGCTATCCTTTTGTCGCCGTGCCTCAGAGTAGATGCCAGTAGCAAGTTTCTCACTCTTCTCGCGCTCTACATCCAAACGCCGAACCGACGAAAGATCGGTATCCTGTATCGAGCTATCAAATCGGATACAGCTGTTACTCTCCGCAGCGCCCCGAGTTGCAGGGATGCCGCCAGCTGCCGACTGGAAAGGGCTGTGGTCGACATCACTGGGGGTAGGTGATGAAATATTACTGTTCCCAGTCTCCCTCTCGAAGCTAGCGAGGCCAGGTGAAGAAATGATACTGTCACGTGATTGAGCGAGCCCTGATCGATGCCCGGTTACAGAGTTATTACTTGTGTTTTCCTTTTCGACACATCCATCCGTTTGCTGTAGCGAATGAGAAACAGGTACATTGTTCTTACTTGAAGACGGGCTAACACTGCTAGAATTCACACAAACTTCCTCACCCCCGACCACGTTCTCGGAAATATTTACGTCACCGACAACGTTGCTTTCGGGAGCTAAACAATCGTCTGGCTTGCTGAGAATACCTCCACCCCTGTATTTCCCAGTGTAAGCGGTAGTCACAGCGTTGGCCACAACAGCCGGGGTATCGCTACACGCCTCCTCTGCCCCCAGACTAGAAACAATTCTTCCCCCTGCCTCACCCTCTTCGGACATAACTCACTCTACATGTGTTTCTCGTATACCCGATGGCTCATCTCCTCTCTCCCCTTCTCCCGATGCCAGATCCTGTCGTTTGGTTTCACAACACGCAGTCATTTTTCCAACAAATTCTGGTGCGTGCCAGCGAGCTTAAGTCAGAAAAGATAAATATACTTACACTCACATCCAGGATTCATGCCAGGGCTCTCGGTGCTTTTCTTTTACTGCTGATGTCTGAAGGATTAGACATACGGCTTATTCCCAAAACAATAATCTCTTCCCGGGGGTCTGACCTGGGTTTCACATTTTGATGCTTGTTTTAACACTGGCCAAGGACATAGCGTCAATACTCAGAAAATAGACAGTTTCAATCTTAATCCGTCTGTACGAATTCAGTGTCACATGACATCTATAGATCCAATATTGTCCAAGAGTTCTAATGTCAAAAGGTCTAACGAAATTGAAGAAGAATTTTTATTTTGAAGATCTAGCGGGTAACGTTCAGCTGTTGACCTCTGCTGTGTTTATCTGTCAAAACAATATAAAACTAGAAAATACAAGTTATAAAAAAGAAATAAAATAGATACAACTTCATTTTTTTTTTTTTCGTTTCTTTTAGAGCAGTAGTTCTCAACGTGGGCCAAATATCCCCCAGGGGGCAATGCCATATTTCTCGGGGGTAAAGTAATTCTTTTTCAGCTAACAGCCACTATGAAGGAGCCACTGTAAGATGGTAAAGTAATTCTTTTTCAGCTAACAGCTGTGGCCGGGGAGTGGACGGGAACGGCACCAAATCAAGTTAGATGTGACCAGGCTAGGTCACGGCGACAAATCAAGTCTAGTGTGACAGGGTGAGAATGGGGTGGAATCTTTTATCAATGTTCATCTGTTGTTTTACTGGCGACTGCCAGAGATGGTGATTACAGAATAGGAATTGGAACATAACCCAGGTGGTTCTTTTGGAGACTCGTAACTGTGTTTATGTTTCAGAGTGTTAGATCGTCGAAAATATGGTAATATTCTTTTCTCTATTACCTGATGTAAACAAACGATACTACCTACTGACGTTCAGGAAATAAGTTCAAGCTGGGCTAAATATGAATGTATACCTTTATTTAGTGTCTGCACACTCTGACAACTTCATAATAGTTCATAAATACATGTGCTTCTGTGGTATACAAACCAATCATCCCAAGAAATATTACACAGCCCTCGAACTTACAAGATGGTCCAAACCCCAAAAAAATCACACCTCGCTCCTCTCGTGTCCAAAAACAACTCACTTAACCCCCTTCTCTCAAACCATCACTTCCGTCCTAACTACTGGGCAATTCTACCCCAAGTTTGATGACGTCATTTCTTAATCTTTAATTAAATCACTCATAGGATTTGTGACTAGTGTTATTACACTAACTAGACACGCTCAAATACTTAGTGTTAAATCTTGCTAAGTATTCTTACCCTAACTATAATTAAGTGGCAGCACCTTAGTGTAAATCCGACGTAACAGTCCTTACTGTCACACAGCCACTATAAAGGAGCCACTGTAAGATGGTAAAGTAATTCTTTTTCAGCTAACAGCGACTATGAAGGGGCCACTGTAAGATGGTAAAGTAATTCTTTTTCAGCTAACAGCGACTAAGAAGGAGCCACTGTAAGATGGTAAAGTATTTTATTCCAGCTAACAGTGGCTATGAGGGGGCCACGGTAAGATGGTAAAGTATTAAATTCCAGCTAACAGCGACTATGAAAGGTCCACGGTAAGATGGTAAAGTATTTTATTTTTCCAGCTAACAGCGACTATGAGGGGGCCATAGTAAGATGGTAAAGTATTTTTCCTGCTAACAGCAACTGTGAGGGGGCCACTGTAAGATGGCAAAGTATTTTTTTCAGCTAACAGCGACTACGAGGGGGGCCACAGTAAGATGGTAAATTATTTTATTCCAGCTAACTGCGACTACGAGGGGGCCACAGTAAGATGGAAAAGTACTTTAATTTTCAAGCTAACTGCGATTACGAGTGGGCCACAGTAAGATGGTAAAGTATTTTTTGTCCCAGCTAACAGCGACTAAGCGGTTAGACTTTAATCTTCTCGCGGCACAATTACTGGGTTCCTGGATCGAAACCTGAAAACTTCACGCTGCAGTCTTCCCAGCTGTAAGTGTGTACCTGATTGTGCTCTTGCGTTGGGAACGGCACAGTCAGCAAGGACAGAAACTTGTCATCCCATCTCATAAAAAAGCTGGACTAAGTATGGTAAATCTCTAACACTTCACTACCCTACGGCAATATCTGCCATGGGACTATCTTTACCTTGTTATAGAGCATGGTGGAGCCGCGCTGGTGTAATGGCTTCGGCGTTGTACTGGCGACCAGGTGTTCATGGTTCAAATCCGGGCGTCAGCGTTTGAAGAAATGTTTACGGCCGGAAATTTGACTGAACAGCCTAAACGGCTCCTGTGATAAACCCTCTGTGGATGGGAAGGAGCGAAGCTTCTGACCGGATTGGAAGGAAAGTCCTCAGGTTCCCCAGCCTCGCAATGACATGTCATTGGGCCGAAGGGCTGAAAGCCCAAGTGCCGCTGGTTAAGAAAAAAAAAAAAAAAAAAAGAGCATGGACAACGTCTAGGTAGGAAAAGAGAACTAATGAGGGAGATCAAAGGTCAGCAGCTAAATTACTTTGGCCACATAACAAAGACATAACACCTTGCAGAAGACCATAATAGAAGGGAGAGGTGAAGGCAAACGTGCGAGGGGAAGACAGCGCTATAAGTGGGAAGATAACACCAAGAGATGGACAGGAAAG
Organism: Oreohelix idahoensis; assembly: GCA_024509875.1. NCBI lineage: Eukaryota > Metazoa > Mollusca > Gastropoda > Stylommatophora > Oreohelicidae > Oreohelix > Oreohelix idahoensis. The sequence goes on from JAMPIV010017567.1 coordinate 17,541, forward strand.
TGTCTATCAGAGTGCACCACCAAGACAAGAGACAGAAGACGTTGGAGATCCATTACAGCCAACCTTCGTTGATGAGATGGCAGCCCCCTTGATGAAACTTACGCCAAAGCTCAAACTTTTGCAATGGTAGTTTCTGTAACTATTATTTTTACATGACGAGGTTCCAGGTCTCTTATACAACCTCATATTAACTACCTTTTACGACATGCCTGAGGGAACAGCAGCCATGTTATTTTATTTATTTTGATCTCGTCAAAGACTCGGGGAACTACGTGTAGCTTACATAGGTACGCTTTCTTGTTAACCAAAGGTGTATTTTTAATCGTGATTTTGTAACGAAATAATTATAAACATAATTAAAACGTAAACGTGTGTCTTACATTACACCTACTTCCTTAATAATTGTTTTTCCTCCGCTACAGCTGTGTTTCTCACGCTTAGAATAATCACGTACCCCTGTTGAGAGTTTAGTCATGCCGGTGTACCCCTGGCTGGCACATATAATTTATGGGTAATCTGAGCTGAAATGAAGGAGAGTGGGACGTGTTCTTTTGATGCCATCCAAATAAGTCGTCCACGTTCTGGCGCGTGGGGGGGGGGGGGGGGGGGGGGGGGGGGGAGTTACAGCGTTATATAAGTCAGAACGGTGCAAAAATGAAAACTGGGATAATTTATACCGCTGAATCGAAATCTGTGAAAATAATTTGTCTGAACCCATTTTAAGTAGGCATATTTTGATTTTGTAAATAGTATTTTCTTCATAAATTATGCTTTTCCTATGAAGAAAGTCAAGATTTTCTCAGAACCTTGATTTATGTTTCTAATGTTCTAATAACTTGCACATTTTTTAGTCAATCAATTTTCGATTTAGCACAAATATTTACCATAGGTTAATAAAACTTTTGTCAGGTTCGATTTTTGATATCTTATCAAAATGTTTATTTATTGTAAATAATGTTGTAATTTTTTTTTTAAATTGTTGCTATTTTTAGATACAAAACGTAAAGTTCTATATCTCAGGATCTACTTGAGTTATAAAAAAATCCAATCTGGCAAACGTTTCAAATGTAACTATAAACATGGTATTTAAATTTGGTATTGATAGATTAATAAATAAAAAAAGATTTAGCATATTGAAACAGAACAATAGAATCCAATATTACAAATATATATAAAGGATATATTTCGTAGATTCACGTGGCTGGTTTCGTTGGGACGCACACTGAGTCCTTCTTAGTGTTTTAAAAAAATCTAGAACTGAATTTTTTAACCTATGGTTCACGGACCTCTTGATGGTCTATGGAATGGATTCCAGGGTGTCCGTGTACCTGACCTAAAGGGAAGGGATCCCGTCTCACGCCCATTGAGGCATATTGGGAATATGGTGTTAGGCCCATATTTTCTTGACCATCGTCACACTAGGGGTGATGTGGTCAGCATCACGCCGACCGCCTTAACCTTCCCAGAGTTGTTCTGGTACCCAATTTGTGAGGCTGGGTCGACCCCGGAGCCGTTTGCGGTCTAAAAAATTCCACCTCAACTGGGGATCGAACCATGGACCACCGAGGTAGGAAGCCATTGCACTAATCTCTGCGCTACAGCGGCTCCCCTAACCTACAAATTTGACTTTTATTTTTCACCACAATTTTACTTAGAAAATTATCCAATTTTTGCATTCAAAGAACTATCTTTTTTTTTAAACAGGTTGTTTGTGTATTTTATATAAGCAAGCGTAACGATCTTTCTGTGTAATAAAATGTGTTATTTGTATGCACAGTTGTAATTATGCGTCTATGTATTTTTTTTTTAAGAAGCAGTCCTAAGCCATCACCGCAAAATCAGATAGGTCCATGGCGTATGACAGGTTAAGAACCCCTGATGTAGAGAACAATGTTGTCAGTGTATCGTTCCACTGTATTTTTTTTTTCTTCTAACTTTTATTGTTGAACCTAAACAGGTCAAAGGTCAAGGTAGGCCCATAGCAGATACTGCCGTAGGGGAGTGAAGTGTTAGAGACTTCACCATACTAGGTCCAGCATTGAGAGGTGGGGGTGACCAGTTCTCTTCCTCGCTGCCTTTTCCTTCTCTAACAAAGTCAGGTACCCATTTACAGCTGGGTAGACCGGAGCGTGTCGGTACCGTGATTTGAACCTGGCACCTTTGACACGAGACACCAACGCTCTAACCACTCTACCAATCTGACGCTCAGACGATTACCTTAATTATTCCAAGACGTTGCAGATAGGTTTAATTTGTAATTTTTTCTCCACGAAGGAGTTGAATGAATTTATAAAGTAAAATATGACAGGTGCTTCGCAGAAAATTGCTGCCCTGTCCCTTCTCCCCTCGCTGCCTTTAAAATTCAACAACGCCCATGCCCTCTTGTGATTTACAGACGTATATGAACTTCACAACGCACTATTGTATCTTGCAAATGTTTATAACATATAAGGAAGGGAAACCCGAGGCCTGTAAACGGTAAATTAATATGAAACAAATAATAAAGGTATGTTTTCAGGCACTCGTAAGAAATAAAGAAGTAGACTTCCGGTGTTATGTCTTTCGGTTCGCACTATTGACCTGTCATCAAAGCATCATTTTTTGGTGATGCGTAGATGGCAGAGAGGATAGTGTGATTCGCTTGCATAGCTAGGCGGGGTTGTCGCACCGAAGGTCCAGTGTTCAAATCCTGGGTAAGCCACTCATGTCTGTTGTTTTTCTGTTGTTTAGTGTTCTACTTCTTTATTTCTTACGAGTGCCTGAAAACACACCTTTATTTTTGTTTCATATTAATTTATCTTGCAAATGTGAATGACCATTGGGTAGATTACCCCGTGTAGCTCAGGGGCTTTCTGAAGAGGCACATAAAGAATACGTCTACTGCTTCATCAAACATCTTTTGAGGTGACTAAAATGAGACTGTGCATGAAGCATCAAAATATATAAAATCCCAGCTTTTTCTGTCAGTGCGTAACGCTATGGGATGCAACTTTGGTTGAATTGTTTCCCTTATATGTACTCTCCCGAAAATAGTAACACTTACCAAAGAAGAATGCGCAAATAACGGTGTGCATGAAAAGTGTGATTATACTGTATGGAAAGAAGTCAACAACGCAACTGATGAACAGTACATGAACTGGAGACCGGAAGATGCGGAGATCCACGATTTAAGTTGTACCAGATTAAAACAACAGAAAATCAAGATGCTCTTCTGTCATGTTAAGACTTTTAACATCAGATGTAAAACAAATAGTCTATTTTGGTTTTTTTAAAATACTTTTGAATAAGTAAAATTGCCGTTAGGTATTGGTGCTTTTGAATTTAACTTAGGGTTCCCATTCGTCCCGTTTTCCCCGGGACAGTCCCGTTTTTTGATAAAATGTCCCGGTGTCCCGAATTTATTCCAAATGTCCCGCTTTTTAATGGTCCTTCCTGAAAAAAAAAATCTTTGGGTAACGGCTTTTATTTCGTGTTTTAGTAGTGTTAATTTATCAATTTCCGGTTACAGTGGACCCTCGGTTTGAATCTCGAACAAAAATTCGAAAGTCGACCAAAACAGTGTTCAGTGAGCATCTACCAAATGACTTAATGCGTATTAGCATTATTATACAGTATTTTTATCGTTTGTCTTCCGCATAATGCCGAAACGTAAGTGCAGTATAAATGATAACATTACAAGAGAATTTCCCTTCATTAAAGGTGTAGATGACAATGTGGAATGTACTTTATGCAGCTCTAAATTTTGCATTTCACATGGTGGTCGGTCAGACGTAGTCAACTACGTGACAACGAAAAAACATAAAGGTGCTGTTGAAAGTAAGGCTTCCAACAGCAGTATAAGTCATTTCTTAAATGCGAAAACCCAGAGTGAAAAGGAAATGGAAAAACAGTTATCATTGGCAGCACAGGAAGCAACCTTCGCTTATCACACGGCGGTGCATAACCACAGTTTTAAGTCCATGGACTGCACAAAGGTGTCAGTGAAAAATGGTGTGAGATGTTCGCTCATTTTACAAAGCAGGATATAAATGCTGAGAACCTGAAATGCCAAGTTAGTTTGTGTTTGGCACTGCCAGGATCCAATGCAGCTGTTGAACGTGTTTTTTCATTAATAAATGCGCTGTGGACAGACAAAAAAAAAACAAAAAAAAAACAGACTTTAAATTGAGACAGTGAAAGCTTTAACTATTATAAAGACCCATTTTAAGGATTTCTCTTGTGCTGAGTTCTATGTCCAAATATCAGAAGAAAAAAAACTTCTTGAACAGGTCCATAAATCTGATAAATATTCTGATGAATCTGAAATATAAACTTGACTATTGTGTATTTTTTAAAGGTGCGATTTTTCTAATTAGACTAAGTATGTTTGTAATTTAGAATTCTTTTTTAAAGTGGAAGTTGTGTTAGTTAATGTGTGTATTTTTATACCAGTATCTTATATTAAGTGAAACATATAATATATAATAGATTTATTTGTGCTTTACCTTAATTTTTAACATGACCCGTTTTTTTTACAAAATGTCCCGGGTTTTTTAGGTAAAAATTTGGAAATGTCCCGGTTTTTAAACAAAACATTATGGGAACCCTAATTTAACTCCCGTCTTATAACGGGCTTTTACACTAGTACAACATAAATTGCAACTGAAGCCAATACTACAAGGTACATACACTCTTTGATGCAGTCTTTCTATAAGATGGACCAGCTGTGGTGGTGGCTCTATGATTCATATGAAGTCAGAAGGAAAACGATGACTGGACAGATTCATCATTCGCTTAGAAAAGAATGTAGTCCCATATCAGATACTGCCGTAGCGGTTGTGTGAAGTGTTAGAGACTTCACTATACTATGTCCAGTATAGAGAGGTCAGGATAACCAGCTCCCTTCCTCGCTGCCTTTTCCTTCCCTAACTCAAGAATAAAATCAGGTACCCATTAACAGTCGGGTAGACTGGAACGTGCCGATACCGTGAATCGCGCGGACCACTCTGTCAATCGGACGCATTATAAAAGAAAAAGAGACATAATGAGCAAAGGAAAAAATAAATCTTTTACAGAAACAGCACAGTGTACTTAGTATTTCAAAATGGATGGCAGGCTCACTGAGACTACTATATATGCAGAGTGCCCCTAAAGTCGTTGTGCAGTTTGAGTCTTTAATAACCTCACTTCTACATAGGATATACTCGTACACAATCTTTGAGGCACTTCTACAAAAGATATAAACAATCTTTAAAGTGAAAAAAGGTTTATTATGTTTAACTGTGAGAATGTTAACTTTCAATATGTTTGTCGAAGTTCTCCTTAAGTTAATGTCTTGTGTGCTTTCGGAACAAAACTCTGCTTTTAACAAAAAGGTGGAATTGCTGAAAGTTAAGATTCTTACAATTAAATAATGGGGTTGGAGTGGCTAAGAAGCATGGCGTCCGCCTCGAATTCTAAAGGTACCGGGTTCAATTCCCAGTAGAGGGAACATAATTTATGGATATGTGTGTCTTTTTCAGAACCAGTGGTCCTAATGATGTCATCCCCCCCCCCCCGGTCTCCTGGGTAGTGAGATCGTATGCCTAGCCATCTCGGATAAGGTAAAAAAAAAAGGTCTCGTGTGCAAGCTGCTCACGTTAAAAATCACTCGGCAGTTGGAAATCATAAATAGTAGGCCATACGGCCACTGCCGTGGCAAAATTAAAAAAATAGAAACCTACCCACCACAAAAATATTTATAGAATGTGTGATTCCTATATACACACAAAGACGCAGCAAGAGAGATGAATGCAGTCAGCGCCTCATAGTTTGACTGCTTGTGTCAGGGTCAGCGAACCAGAGCTGACCAAGACCTTACTCCACCTCCAAGTGGTGGTTCTGGAAACAGGCTGCATCACTGCAGTCTGGCCGAGAGAGTAGGGATCGAAGTGGGAAGGCAAACCCGGTCCCAAAAAATGCCGTGCTGAAGTCAGATGTGTCGGCCGAAAGGCGCAAATATTGCAGCTTCGCTGTAAACGGACACAACGCAACCAACGTCCTTTTCAGGACGAACGAGGAAGAAGAAGAAGATATACACACATTGGGATTATCGCCAGTGCTACGGAGTTCATGCACTGTGCTGAGATCCTCTTTGTGTGATCTAAAGGAAGAAATCGGAACACTGATGAAGTTGTCCGTGTGCAATGAAGATAGTCATTAAAACCAAACAATTAAATATGAGAAATCTTCACTAAATTCGCACTCTTTTTCGTTTTGGAGATTTGCGATATCTTTGATAGAAGTGAGGTTATTAAAGAAAGATTCAAACAGCATAACGACTTTAGGGACACCCTGTATAAAAAAAAAAAAAAAATGAAAAAAAAAATGCTGATTTTATTCTGGTCAAACAGTCTGTGTTTGCTCTAACGAAATACTTTCACCGGAAAATTAAATTGGTATCAATCTAAGTTTTCCACGACCGACTTCTGGTCGAGTTCATTTGAGGATGTGGAAAATCTGACTGCCGTGAGTTTTTAAACTATTTATTAAAGCAGTTGTCATGTTCACAGGACGTGAGCCACATTTATTTTATCATCTCCGGTCCGTAAACTAATAAACCATAACAGGCGGGTCTGCAAACGAATAAACTATAACAGGTTAGGATTTAAAGGAGGAGGGGGGGGGGGGGGTGTTATTATCAGCGTCGTCAGAAAAGTAGAGAGAGAACGGTGAGCCAGTAACTTTATTTATAGTGCAGTTGATTCCCTGTATAGGGCTCCGTGCGACACCGCCAGTGGTTCCGCGAGACCCGCAGGCCATAGAAACAAATCAAATTGACGTAAAACGTGAATCTTTGTTCTGTGATTCTGTAAAGACGTTATTTCTTACTACACCTGTAGTACACCACTGTAAAGTATCAGTCTGTCTGCTCTGTAAGGAAGAGTGGTGTGTTGTTGAGATCAGGCATGCTCCAGTCTACCCAGCTGTAAATGGGTAACTCACCCTAGTCCTGAGTTAGGGAAGGCAAAGGCTCCAGGGGAAGCAGGCCCTAAACTTGGTCACTTCAGCCGACGCAGGATGGTGTATGTATGAAGTAGTAGTGTAGAGTGTGATTACCGCGAATGGTGTACTGTTCGTGTGCTGACCAATATAATCACTCATACACATGTGTCTACAAGGCACCAATGCAGACTGCTGGAATCTTAGTTTACTCAATTTATTCAGACGTACACACTGGGACATACGAGTACATCAGGCTTTGTTGACATAACAATTTGTAGGTATACATAGCAGATCTGAAGTCATGACACATGCAGAAATAATGGGTAGTACATCAAAGTTCAATGTCATGATACATCATCTTATGAAACCACGAAAAGGGGGTTTCTAGCAGGATTGAGATCTCTCTGTCACTGTCCGATAATAAGATAAATAATCTGTTCTCTTGGCAGTGATCAAAACAGACGATGACCGAAATCCAACATGGCTACCTTCCTGAGTTGTCGTTCACTCATTCATAGGAAGAATATCAGCCAAAGTTAATTTACAATGGATATATAAAGGATTTCATGAATGGTTCCATGCAGCACTACGGTGATCAGGTTAGTTCACGTAGCCATAACCGCTGCAGGAAAATCTGTCATCTTCGTCGATACAAAACACGACACTAGCATATCGAAGCACCCAAAAAAGTCAAGCTAGGCCTAACCGACGAGAGATCATCAAAAATACGAGCTGGGTTTACCTGGAGTCCGAATCATCTATATACTGACATAAGGAGAGTCTCTAACACAAACTATCGTAGAGACACTATCTCCTCCAGAAGAAAAAACCCACTTCGTAAGACATTTTTTTTTTTGACGAAGGGACCAGCTCTTGAAAAACGTACCCCGCCATTCTTAGCAGTACATCGGAACTCATCACGACTTGTTAAGACAACTCATACTTCCGCTAACAAGAATCTAGTCCCTCATACCCATCCAAAATATACAATATAGGACTGATTCTACTTGTACTAATAATATGTAATACATATGAATTCAGGCCATAAACACAATAAGCAAATTAATATATTTTCTGGCCCTAAAATTAAGTACAAACGCAAGCGTACTATTCTTGCGCTGGATCGATATCCAGACCGATTACTCCTATAATCAAAAGTGTGAATCAAACATGGATTATCTCGCTTTTACAATAAACAGCATTTTCATACACAGATGGATGCATGTCTATATTTTTCCCATATTAAATAACCATATCGATTTTTTTGTAATATGTGCGTCAAAAATATGCACGCAACAGATTCTCAGTTCTAGAATAACCTCCGTGTGTTCCAAACGCTTCTGTAGTTTGTTTGCTCAGCTGCACTGAAGGTTACTAGCTACTAGGAAGAGCACAAATGTGAGCCCGCTTCCGCTAGGAGAAAGAGCTACGTTACATCTCTTCAGCAGAAGTTGTGTCTCTTTCTCTTGGTCATATTAGGACAATCCTTTTACTAGCCACTTGCTCCGCAGAATTGTCTTGCTCTTCTGGCCTTTTCGATATTTCTTCACAAGGCTTTCATTTGTTTATTTAAAACTGTAACGCTTAAAACCTTTAGCACGCTGCATTCTTTTCCGAAAAACTTGCCCTGCAGCTGCATTCTTTTTCACAACCCCCCATTTTTATAGTGGGTGACTTGTAAATTCTATAGTTTTTGTGTTTCTTGGTCAATTGCTATCATTTTTGGAATTTGTATAAATATATGAATGATGAATCTGATTATATACAATTTGTTTGTGTTCATGTTAGATGTGATAGGAAGAGAGGAAAGGAAAGATGAAAAAAACGAGAAAAACATTTAAAATAATTAAAAAAAATTTTTTTTTAATTTTAAAATTTAAAAAAAAATTTAAAAAAATAACCAGCAAACGAAGGCTAAAGGGCAACAAACTAGTTTTCAGTGGGCATTATTTAGAAGTAAAATGAATCTCATTGTTAGCGATACTCATGGTGACCTCTGTCATGATTTCTCCCGCGGTGACTTAGTGCGCGCTACTGGCAGTTGCTGTTTTGAAAATATGTAACCTTTACGCTTTTATATAGTTACCACTTCTATTAAAATTATGTACCTGTGCATGCTTTCCTTTTATGAACGGATTTACCTATCCAAAATCCAAATCCACGTTACAGTAATTTTGTATCGTTGTCAGGATTTAAAATATAAATGTATGTAAACTGAAAGCTTTGGCATTCGGGTGCAAAAAAAAACACGCTATAATATATAATATACCATATAATGACAAATCGATAACGATGAAAAAAAAAAGTAAATGAAGTTATGAGTGTAGTTTCCGAGGGTTTCTGATGAGTCAAAAAAAGAAAAAAAAAAAAAACAACAAATGCTTCATCACGCATGTCGTATTAGGCGACTAACAGGAAGTTGTAGACGGAGCTGAGAACACTCATCATGTAAACATATTACTACACTAGTGTAATAGCCCGTGGTAAGACGGGAATTAAATTCAAAAGCACCAATACCTAACGGCAATTTTACTTATTCAAAAGTATTTTAAAAAACCACTGTGCATCACCACAGTACACGAACTACGTAACAGCAGCGAGGATCCCAAGGTGTGTATACGGGATCACACATTCTATAAATATATTTTTGTGCACACCGTCATATGCGCATTCTTCTTTGGTAAGTGTTACTATTTTCGGGAGAGTACCTAAATAAGGGAAACAATACAATTAATGTCTAACTTTCAACGAAAGTTGCATCCCTTAGCGTTACGCACTGACATAAAAAGCTGGGATTTTATATATAGGATATTTTACCGCTGCAATAGCACATGAGTGCATTAATGCAAGCTTACTGAGGCCAGCTGCAGTGAAGGCTACATGCTCTAGAGGGAGCATAAACTGAAATAAAAATGATGATGATATTGACGATAAGCCTTGGAGAGTGACACAACACAATGCCGTTGAGAGTCTGTAAAATATTAATAAGCATATACATGTATGTATGAATTTTCTATTTCATTTGATAGATCATGTTTTAATATCAATCCTCTCTATGTATTTTTTTTTTTTTTTTTTGACGGATGTAAAAATGTCGCCTTTTAGTGACATTATTAAAACCTGTGTGTAACTTTTGTTCCCGCTAAGGTGCTTTTGTGAAATGTTTACTAAGATTAAAACGTTGAAAACAACCTCCAGCATGAGAATGGAGATAGGGGCAGCTACTGCAGCTCTGAGGTGGCTCTGAAGTGGCTGTCCGAAACTCTATAAACCATGACAGTTATTGTATTACACTCTCAGTCCATGCTTCGGAAAGTCCAGAAATTGATTGGTATGGCGTGAATGGAAAACACCCACAGAAGTTCGAATCTTCAAAAACTGGTGTGGATCTACTGTTCTGGTCATGCAGGGAGCACCCATAGTGGGGACAATGGATATAGATAAATAGTGGGGACAATGGATATAGATAAGGGACAGATGCTAATAACAATTAATTATAACCTGTTAAAGAACGACACTGCAATTCATGAATCAACAAAGCTAAGATTGCTGGAATTTGGCATCAAACGTAAGCCTAGCAGAGATGGACGTATGAAAGGATGCATCCTGCGTGTATAAAACCAACAGGAACAATTAGCATTTACACCCTTCGACATTTGTTGAGGGAGACTGAGCACCTGTGAGTTTGCCCAGAGTGCAATATGGTCGACGCTGATCAACAATAATAATCAGCTCGTGCCAGTTTGGGTCATGCCAGAAACGACAATGAGTGAAACCCGTTGAGGTTAAATAGAAATGTGATGGCCTTGACGTGCGCGCGTTGATACTTGGTCTCCAGACACATTTGCTGTCGTTCCTAAATTTCAGGTCATAAAATTTTCAAACGGTGGCGGATATTGGAACATTACTGCTGTTGCAAGGAAAGCATAAGTGTAAAAAAAAAAATTAATAAATAAAAAACATTGTCTAACTTCTATAAATACAATAACATAATAATCAGGCTGGGCTTCAGGGGTTCCGCTAACCTGGGCCAATAAGGCCCCACCGGTCAATTACACTGGCTAACAAAAAAAATTTTTTTTTCTTTCTCTAACATTTCTATGTTTTTCTGGTCAATTTTAATGCACTGTTTTTAAATCTGGAAACCGTTTTTCTCTATCAGGTCGGGATCTCCAGAAATACGCAATTGAAGTTTTTTAACAACGCATACAGTATTACAACATCATTCGTACAAGAAGTATAACAGTTATATAGGCTTGAATTTCTTTGCAGTCGACTTTCGTCGGTGAATGGCATGTGGTACACTGCGATGAAGCATCCAACAATAATCGGCAAGCATGGTCACACTCCACCGTCCTTGGTAACGTGACTCCATTACGGCGATATCTTGATGGAAATCGTTCTCCATGTTGATCGCCGACTTTGCCAAGATTGTCAGGGAAAAAGTCAAGATGCAAATCGAGCAAATGGATTTTGAGGGACATGTTACAGCCCATAATTCTGTATGCATCTATGCTCTGCTTAACAATTCGAATTGTTTGTCTGCAATAACTTTCCTAATCTGAGGTCCTACAAAGATACCTTCCTTTATCTTTGCATCGCTAACTTGCGGAAACTTTTCTCGAAGATAAGTGAAAGCTTTGCTCGTTTTATCTAACGCTTTTACGAAATTCTTCATGAGCCCCAACTTTATATGTAACGGTGGTAAAAGGATGCTATCTTTGTTAACTAATGGCTCATGTATTACATTTTTATGCCCGAGCTGCATAATGTTTCTGTCTGTTGCGGCTGTCCCATTCACATAGGAAGCAACAAAATTTAGTATACCCAGTCTGCATGCCCGTGAGAATTGCAATGACCTTTAGGTCTCCACAAATCCGCCATTGGTAGTCATGGTACTTTATTTTTGCCAAAAGTATAGCCATATTGTCATAAGTTTCTTTCATATGAACAGAGTAGGCGACTGGAATTGATGAAAATAAATTTCCGTTATGCAATAACACGGCTTTTAGACTAGTCTTGGAAGAGTCGATGAAAAGTCGCCATTCGTTGACTATGTGCTCATGACCGAGGTGCACCATTAGACCGTTTACATCTTTGCAATAGCAAATGTCATCATCCATCTCAAAGTATTGAACAAGTTCTCTGTTGTTACGGTATATGATATTAACGCCGTCTGCTAAAGGTTATCAGACGTGCAATTGTAAAGGTTAAGGCATTTAATATATTGCGATAGATGTTTCAATTATTGAACGCTCCATACACGATCGATTATGACGTGTATAGCGTTGTTTGGGTCACAGTCGGTAACTAAGAAACGCTACCCTTTGTTACTTGACCGCCAAGCTGAATAGCTGCGTTTTTCTAACCTTCCAATTCAATGGCATGATATAGCCATTTATATATGCATTTTTTGATGGACCAGGGTCAGTCCTAGAACTCTATATGAGAGGGAAATTTATGGAGGTTAGTATTTAACTAGAATTCTCAGAAGGAGAAGAATAATCGTCAAATTCATATGAAATATTCAGACTCGCAGTCTCACTGTCGGCAGGTAGCCATGTCTAGCTGCGCGTGCATATAGCTGTGATGTTCTGACGACAATACTGCATTGTATCCTTAAACGGACATTGACACGTAAACCAGCAGTCTACGTTATTGATTAATTTATGCATGACTTATATGGACTTATGTTCTACTCCTATTTGAAATGATCATCCTGTGTGTACAACTGTGAATTAAATGTATGGACTCAATGAAATGACTTATCAAATCAATCGTATTCCAAGGTTCAAGTATTGTTCGGAATCTTCCACCCCCGCATTCGCTTAATCTTCCATCGAAGGCACGATGCACTATCACTGAATAAAAAAAACTAACATATCAAAGAAAAAACAATGGCCAGAAATTTATAATTGTTTTATTCATATCACATGGAACATTGTTCAGAGCAAACCACCTTGCAACAGTGGTGCCCGGTATGTGGGGACGAAAAACAACCAAAAACCAAAAATTTTTTCATGACTTTCGAATGAAATATTTACGATCAAGTTTCGATCACATGACCATTACGAAGCTGACGTGACGCACGTGATCATGAATAGCAACATGACGTCACTGTTGCATTGTCGCAGTGAAGAAGACATCTTTTCAACGCCTCTCTAGTTCGCTTCAAATTGATCAAGATGCACAAGATGGACTACCGTTGCCTGCCCATCAGGAGCAGACAGTCAAAGGCACAGGCCTAGCTGTTGACGACCTCTAGCACTGATCTAAGCAACGGAAAAGATAAGTCTAGGTGTTTAACTGTTGTTATTGCAAACAGTGCTAACTGAGTCCATGCCCTCTGCCTACATCGGCATGTTTTTACCTATGTTTAATGTACTTTTTGTTGTCTTAATGTGTTGTTAATTCGTGGGAGGTAGGGAGGATGAACCGAAATTAGATTCTGTGGCTCTCACGATGCCTGAATTGATTTCGGTCGTTTCTTAGGGCAGTTAAACGATTGCACTTTTGGAAGCCCCATTGAGGTTTGCCATTGGACTATCTGTCCAAATCTGCTGTCGTTTGACGATTTGTGTTAGCTGTACCGTTCCGTAGATAACTGGTGTATTTTATTCGTACTCAGTTAACAATTTTATTCAGTTCTGTATCATGTTCGTTAACTATTTCGTCCAGTCTCCTCTTACTATCATTTATTTGATGATTGTTAAATGATCGTCCGTTATGAGTCCTGTGATGTCATCATTTTTTGCAGTCATTTTTTTGTGTACTTTGAATATTAAGTTGACCTCGGGTCAGACCTTGACCCTTCATTTGGCTTGTGACACTTCCGCTTGTTTTATTTAGTTCATAAATTCATTTTTAATTGTGAAAATGTCTTGTTTGCGTCTTAACATTGTTTGTACCCTTTAGTTGCATCATTGTTTTATTTGTCCTCATGATATATATTAAATACTACATTAATAATATGATATTATATGCAATAATACACTTGTAATTTAATTTAATTAATTTTTTCTGATATTTAAGGTTAATATGGGACATTGCATAATTATGCAGTGATAGTCCAAGAAAGTAGCACTACAATTTATAAGAGATGCCTAGGGCATAATAATATATTATATATATTGACCAAATAAAATAATCTTATAGTCTACCTTTGAGGTAATAGACCCATTGTATATTATTTAATATACTTTTCTGGTACTAAGAGAGTGACTTAGTACATTGAACAATATAATTACTAGGAATCATACCCAACATTATTGGATATTGAGATTAATTGTGTGATGTAATTACATTATAGTTAACAGATATCATAACTATTTATGATATAGTTAGTACTTAGATACAATATTGTTACAAAATATTGTCTATTAGTTGAACTTAGACATTAGAGTTCAGTACTATTGTGATTATTTATATTGAATATTTCTAAGTTGAGTAAGTATAATAATTACTCTGAAGCTACTATTGACTATTTTAATCAGTAATTATCAATAATTACTTACAGATAAAAGTCAAAATGCTTACTATAGACCATTTCGTTAAAAGTGGTAGGGAATATGGTTATAAATCGCAAGAACTTCGTCAGTTTGCTGAGGCAGAACTGGAAAAACATGACAGAAAAGAAGCAGAGAAAAAGGCTGCATTAAAGAAAGAGGAAGAGGAACAAAAGGCTGCATTAAAGAAAGACGAAGCAGAACGTGAGATGAAGCAAATTGCCAAGGAAAATAGATTAAGAGAAATTGCTCAACAGGAAGAAGAGAATAAATTGAAACGAGAGGAAATTATTTTACAACAAGAAATGGAATTGGCGCGTATCAAATTGGAGACAGCAAAATTACAAGCACAAAGTGCTGATGCAAACCAGAATAATAACGCACAAAATGGATCATCATCCAGCCAAACTAAACATTTCTACAACTTTAAATTACCCACTCTCAACTTAAACGTGGACGACCTTTCATCGTTCCTGTCACGTTTTGAACAAACTTGCAAAACTAACCATTTGCCTGAAGAGTCATGGGTACTCAAGTTAAATGAATTCTTGGTTGGAGAACCACTGACGGCTTCTCAAAATGCTGACCCATCAATAGCAAATAACTACGGTGCTATTAAGTCCTTGCTTTTACGAAGGTTTCACCTGGACGAGGAACACTGTAGGTTAAAATTTAAGGGAATTTTACCTGAATCTCCAAAAGATTTTGCAGGATTCATTGCGAACATACGCAATACGTTTAATAGATGGGTTGAACTGGCAGAAGTCAACAAATCATACGACAAATTAGTTGATTTACTACTACGGGGATAAGGTATTATCTTCGGTTAGCCAGCCATTTTTTGCATATTTGCAGGAGCGTAAACCAGGTACTATGGACGAGTTAGAAAAAATTTCTTTAAACTACTGTTCGGCACATCCGAATGCAACCATTTCTAACTCCTCATTAAGAGAACCTCTACCTGTGGCGTCTAATATGGCCTACAATCATAATAACAAACAAAGACATCACAGTGTAGACAGAAGCAGGTTCCAAAGAAATCACAATGTTAACTTTCAGAAGGGACATAATAATGATTTCAACAATAAAAATGAGTTCAACAGAGGTAGATCACGAGATAGAAATTATTCACCTCAAACAAACTACCACAATGGTCAACATAACACTAATTATAATCGATCACATACTCCCAATAATAATAGTAACTGGAATGGTAATAATCATGGCTCGAGACATCGAGATAATAGTTACTATAGAGGACGACGAGATAATTCTAACAATTATACTCGGAATCGATCTCATTCTCGGGGATCATCTCATTACAACCATAATACAGGGGCGGCAGTTACAAATAATACTACCCCTATAGCTCAGGTCCCACTTGACAATAATACAACACAGTCTTCTGCTGCATGTTTTGCTATTAATTATAATGTGGCAAATAGTTGCCAACAATGCAATCTTATTTTTCAGAAGGCGAAAGAAACAGTGCTTAACTGCGGACATATTACACCAGAGGTAGGTCTTGCAGTCAACGATGGAACAGGCCTACTAATTTTTAACAGGGGATTAGTTAATGGATCCGTCGTCTCAGTGCTGAGGGATTCAGGATCCACAACGATTGGTGTACGACAGTCGCTGGTACATCCTAGCTGTGCAACGGGGGAATATGTCCGTTGCATGACTTTTGGGGGAACTATTGAGTTTTACCCCACAGCTATTATTCATGTTAACACACCTTTTTTCACAGGGAACGTAAAAGTATGTATGCTAAAAAAGCCTATAGCTGATCTGATGGTTGGTCGTACACACGGCAGTAAAGATTGTACTCCAGATGAGATTATAGAATGGGAGAAACATAACCTATGCCCTGGAAACGCCGTGACGACTAGAGCGCAGACTCAACTCATGGAGAAAGTTGATGATAATAAAATGGATGCAGACAACCAAGAGGAATTTGTAGTCAATTCACCTATTGACAGAGAAACATTTGCAACCAAACAAAAAGAGGATAAATCTTTAAAAAAAATTTTTAAGCTGGTTGATAAAGTTGACAATCTATCCTCAGGTAATAATAACAAACATTATTTTGTTATTAAAAATGACATATTGATTAGATGTTTTAATGACAAATCACAAATGAAACAACAAGTTATGGTCCCGTATACTTTTAGACGGTACATTCTTCAACATGCACATGACTCACATTGTGCTGGACATATGGGATATACTCGAACACGATCTCGAGTACTGTCTTCATTCTTTTGGCCAGGAGTGTCAAGAGATATTTCGCAGTATGTACGTTCCTGTACTACATGCCAAGAAGTGAAAGCACGTGGAGCTTTTCACACGGCGCCTATTCAGGCTTGCGATATCTCAGTAAGACCGTTTGACAAGATGGCAATAGATATTATTGGTCCATTGCTACCATCGGCCAGAGGACATAGATTCGTCCTTACGTGCATTGATTTGTGCACACGATGGCCAGAAGCTATCCCATTAAAGACCACCACTACCACAGATGTAGCTGATGCACTACATCTCATCTTTTCTAGAATAGGGTTTCCTAGAAAACTTTTATCAGACCATGGGTCACAGTTTATATCTGACACCATGAAGGAAGTCATGAAAACTTGGAACATTGATAGGAATTTAAGTAGTATTTATCATCCTATGAGTAATGGTGCGGTTGAAAGACTTAACCGTACACTTAAACAACTACTACATAAGGTTACTGCTAAGCACCCTCATGACTGGGACAGAGCACTCCCAGCTGTTCTATTTGCTTATCGGGAGGTACCGCATGAACAAACTGGCTTCTCTCCCGTTGAATTAGTTTTTGGTGCTCCCCCAAGAGGTCCTATGGGACTAATAAAAGACTTATTAATTGACGCAGAGATGACTCAGGACACTCAGTCATCTTACGAGTACGTGATTAATCTTCGGAAAAACATTATTGAGTCTTGCCAGTTGGCAACAGCTTCTTCTGAGGCTGCAAAAGCTAAGGCTCGATCTCTACAAAATAGGTCTCGACGATTACGCCAATTATTCCCAGGCGACGAGGCTTATGTGTTACTTCCTCACAATAACAATAAATTATTGATATCTTGGAATGGTCCTTACAAAGTCATTGATAAAATTTCCGACGTTGATTACGTCTTAGATATCAAGGGACACAAAAAGATATTTCATATTAACATGCTCAAGCAATTTCATACACGTCCTGAACACTTACAGTCAATTTTTCATGAACTAGATGACAACACAGTATCTACTTGTTATTATTCTAACTTATCTGTCATCCAGGAAGAAGAATCTTCTTTTCCTGAGGTACAGTTACCGTTACCGGTACCAGTAGTTCAACCTACTGAATCTTGGCGGGATGTAACCATCTCTTCAACGGTTACACCGCAACAGCGTCTACAGATTGCTAATCTATTACAATCTTATCCAGATGTGTTGACCGACGTCCCGGGTCGCACATCGGCTATCAGTCATGACATTACTCCTTTCAACAAAATTATAAATTTGTTCTCGCATGAACCAATTTTAAGACTTCCCGATGCTTCCAAAAGATTTTTCTTACGAACAGATGCTAGTAACTACGGCATTGGTGCATGCCTGCTCCAGAACCATGATGGCATTCTACATCCTACCTTATATATTTCAAGAAAGCTAAAGCCGGCAGAAACAAAGTATTCCACAGTCGACAAGGAACTTTTATCTGTGATATGGGCAATAACTAAACTCGAAAAGTTCCTGCTTGGTGCTCCCTTCACCATACAGACGGACCAACGTGCTGTAGCATCCTTGCGTCGATCTAACCATAAAAGCCAGAAACTCGCCAGATATGCAATCATCCTACAGCCATTTGAATTCTCCATTGAACATATTCCTGGCACTGAAAACATTGTGGCGGATGCGTTGTCACGTAATCCTATTGACGACGAATAATCAACATTAACATTCCTAAAACATATCAACAATAAAGGAACTAACCTTGCCTTCAATTTAAACTTTATAAACACTATATGCATCACAGAATTGAACTAAAAGACAATCAAGGTATACATATTGTCATTGAAACTTCGTCTAACGTCCATACACGATATATGAATATTCGTTGAACAATCATGGAACAATATCTGACGACAAGTCGAACTTATTATCCGATGTGCACTTAATTCTTGGATGCTGGGATAAATGACATTTCTTTCCAACGTAAACGTTTGAACATTTTTGCCTAAAAGAATTCATCAGGATCAAGACTACGGATGGATCATCATATCCTATACTAATTAATTAGTTAACTTAACTTCTTAATTGAATTATTATCAATAAAATGAAATGTGAGAAAAAAATGAAATGAAAGAACAAAAAAAGAGAACGAAATATAAAAAGAAGAAATTATGAAAAGAGAAAATAAATCTCACACAAGTATTAGATTAATATTTTTTTTTTAATGTACCTATACATTATTTAGTTAGTTAAATTAGACAGTTATTATTCACTAACACTTAACACACCCAAGTAAGTTAAACTTATATTCGAATTTCTTTCTATTTCTTCTCACTTATTTTGTCTTTTCTTCTCTCATAACATCGCATTACATTAGAACCTTAATAATTTAACTCTTAGTTTAATTAATTAATTTAATGTTAATTAGTCAAATTAATTCCTATATGACATACTAATACGACAGACCTTACTTTAATTTAATTCTATCATTCACTATTAACATTGGACATTTATTTAGTTGATATAATAATATGTATAATATTGATATATAATATGATTAATGTTAGATGACTATGACAAATAGTTAGTTGACATGACCGCAACACGGTTCTACTCAGAACATCGTCGGCCATATGTCACAATTGTGTTAAATTTTTTTGAAAAATTGTTAAGTCGGATAGATCTTGAAAAAAAATCTATCGATTTTTTTTCCCCGGTGTACAGGGAATTGTTACGGTATATGATATTAACGCCGTCTGCTAAAGGTTATCAGGCGTGCAATTGTAAAGGTTAAGGCATTTAATATATTGCGATAGATGTTTCAATTATTGAACGCTCCATACACGATCGATTATGACGTGTATAGCGTTGTTTGGGTCACAGTCGGTAACTAAGAAACGCTACCCTTTGTTACTTGACCGCCAAGCTGAATAGCTGCGTTTTTCTAACCTTCCAATTCAATGGCATGATATAGCCATTTATATATGCATTTTTTGATGGACCAGGGTCAGTCCTAGAACTCTATATGAGAGGGAAATTTATGGAGGTTAGTATTTAACTAGAATTCTCAGAAGGAGAAGAATAATCGTCAAATTCATATGAAATATTCAGACTCGCAGTCTCACTGTCGGCAGGTAGCCATGTCTAGCTGCGCGTGCATATAGCTGTGATGTTCTGACGACAATACTGCATTGTATCCTTAAACGGACATTGACACGTAAACCAGCAGTCTACGTTATTGATTAATTTATGCATGACTTATATGGACTTATGTTCTACTCCTATTTGAAATGATCATCCTGTGTGTACAACTGTGAATTAAATGTATGGACTCAATGAAATGACTTATCAAATCAATCGTATTCCAAGGTTCAAGTATTGTTCGGAATCTTCCACCCCCGCATTCGCTTAATCTTCCATCGAAGGCACGATGCACTATCACTGAATAAAAAAAACTAACATATCAAAGAAAAAACAATGGCCAGAAATTTATAATTGTTTTATTCATATCACATGGAACATTGTTCAGAGCAAACCACCTTGCAACATCTGTGTCTATGACGAAATTTAGATATCGGAGTATTGGGCGCTAAAAGATTCCATTCTTTGAGTCGCGAACCGAGTAATTCCTCTGTGGTGAAGTGGGATGTTATAAATATTTATAGGGGACTTAGTGTACTGACTGAGATCAGCTGTGAAGGTATCTATATCTAATAAGAGTAGTGTATTATAGATAACCTTACTTGCTGCCACATATATATATCTCAGTCAGAATTATTCTGGAATAGTGTGATGACTACGTTGTATGTCTAGGGTATGTGTATGATGAAGTGTAAGTCATAACAACAACAGACAGATAAACAATTTAATTTATTCCACCACACTTGACAACACTGTGACACTCACATACATAAAACACTCTACAAGGATATCTTAAAGGAGTCACTGATAACTTTTCAAATAACAATATGTATTCATTGCTGTCATGAATGAATATGTGTCCTGATTCAAATACAAAGGGAACCAGGAATCACAATCAATTTTAATTACAAGTTATATGTACAGAATTTATCAATATGAATATTGTAGTGACATATATTATTAAAAGTATCCTATGTGTGTCAGTTGTGTAGTAGTAATATGAGGTAATACTGGTTTTGTTTTGTTCAAGCTCTGTTGGTATTTGTCATCATGACTTCAATAGTATGTCTTTATTGGAACTAGTATTGGAGATGTTCTCAGTTCCTGATATTAAAACAATTTACTTCCCCTCTTAAGTTTATGTTACAATGTTATTTTAAGATGGGGGTACATAATTTTGAGCTCAGCTGGCCACATCAGCTTATCTTGCGTGATGGCGGCAGGAAAAGACTCCTCTGCTCGATTTCTCCCCTGTGCTCTGGAGACACCTCACTGATAGCTAAATGGACCAAGGAGTATGCTGTCCGACTCTGGATTCAGCAAAGCTCTGACCAGGTGCTGCTCAATACCATCAAGACCACGGTCCCTCAATTCATAGAATAAACACAGATACGTTGACTAGCAATGAATTCTGGCACAATTACTGGCACAAATTCCCATCTGCTTATGTTCCAGGCTTTTATTTAGCAAAAATATGAGCTGGCTTCAACGCACTGTTGCTTTATCAAGCTTATTTGAACTAGTGGTCTCGAACTAACGCTCCTAAGTGATTATATCAGCGAGTCTGGCCAATGGAGCCACGTTTCGACAAGTGTTTGAAAAAATTTTACCTTCCTACGTCTCCCCTAACAACCAAAGATAGTATTTATAGTCCGACCAATCGTGTTTAGTCTTATATTTGTTGCGCTCCAATCAATTTGGAGTTTACATGGTAGGCTATTTCCGTACGTAAGGTTTAAAAAATCTACCACTGAGCGATTCTGATTTTGGGGTGTTGTCTGACAGCACCATCATTTTATTTTGGCTATAACTTGTTAATTCCTAGACTATTTGCGTAACGTTTTACATATTCTTTGTCAGCAAGCCCTAAGGAACCCAAATATACAAATTTAAAAGAGCTAAGTGGCTGCGTTCAAAATATGCAATTTCTTCTACCTTCTGTTTCGAAGATGTGCTGTCTGGGTACTGTAATGTTTTCAAACGTAAACCCATCTATTGTCATCTTTTCTAATAAGAGTTTTTCAGGATTTAAAAACCTAACTCTGGGAAGGTTAGTGTTTTTATCACTGTCCGTCCGAAAAAGTTAGTGCATGTGGCCTTACACGCGTGATAGTAGTAATTGTGTATCGCGTTACGCTTGTTGGGGGTGGCATTAATAGCGAGACGCGTGTTTAATTTTGCATGCGTTCCTGATTTTCAGCCCTCCCTTCTCTCTATCCTTTAGTCCATCTGTCTTTAGTTACGCCGTGTATAAAATGGAATGAATGAAATATTAAAATTAGGTCATTGTTCAGCTTGCGTATCTCACTGTTTTTCCAAGAAATACAGCACACGTTTCATTGAAGAAAGCGGGTAATAATATAGTAGGCTTTTACTATCAACGTGAAAGCGTTACAATTTGCAGACGAAGCATAAAACAAGGGGGATTTCGAGTACAGTTATTGTGACAGCACCGTTATTTTACCATTGCTCTTTTCTTTATTAGAATTTATTTGTTAGGCTTTATATTTACCTGATAATTTATATATGTGGATTAGAATATTTCACGACACCTCCCCTCTTAAAACAGACATTATATGTCAGTCCTTTATTCTATATACACATAGATAAATGTAAGTCAACTTGACTTTACTCTGCTGTGGTGCTATCATGGTTTTATGTAGTTGGGTCCATTCAGAGTAGGCACTACTCATGAAATCTGCCTCAGACTTCTACAACCAATAATATATTTCGGTTATGTTACTGAACAGCCGCAAGTGTGAGTGCTTGTCTTAATGCTGCTTCGCAACCCGTATTCACCATTTCTCTTCTCTGAGTCTGCGCAATGACATGTCCAGAGAACATTATATTTCCCTCAAAATGTACGTATGAGGAGATAACATATACCTGGTGATAGCAGAGTTTTCATAGTGGATCCCATAATCTTCTTATTATCCTGTATGAAACATTCGGAATATCCTCAATCAAAGAGGCAACTCAGGGATTAATTACGTTCCTCCGAAATGTTTATATCCAACAATTTTGTCTGATCTCAGGTTTTACTGGAATCTGATAGTATCCTTTACTCAGATCCACCCTTGAGAAATATTTAGCTTTATTTAGTCTGGCAAACAGCTGATTTGTATCCGGCAATGGATCCACCTGTCCTTCTGTAATAGCATTCAGTCTCCTGTAATCTATACAGAGTCTATGTTCTCCAGAGGGCTTCCTTAAGAGTACAACACCGGAACTATATGAGGATTCACTGTGTGAAATAATTCCCTCCTTCAATAGATAGTCTATCTCTTCCTTCAAAGCTTTCTCCTTAGCAAACGGAATCGAATATGGTTTCATACAGACAGGTGTGGGGTCTATCAGTTTCATATCATATTCCAATAGGTTTGTATGCCCTGGTCGATCTGTTAACACCTCTGCATGATTATTTAGAACCTGTTGCACTCTCTCTTTCTGAGTTTTCGTTAAATGTGTACTGATTTTCACCTGTGCTGCTGTCTCACAGGGTGTAATGGATATTCAAATGATGAAAGTGGTTCCTTTTTCATCTCCATTGCAATGGACAAGGTCAACAAGTGTGTCTCTTCCTGATGTTCTCTTTCCAAATATTTCTTCAGGAGATTCACATGATAGATTTTTTCTTTCCCCTTCTTATCTATCTTATAATTTGTTCTAGACACCTTCTCTAGAACTGTATATGGACCCTGCCATCCAATTTGTAACTTATTCTGACTCCCGGGCAAAAGAAGCAGTACTTTCTCTCCCACAGCCAAATTTCTGTCTTTCGCCTTCCTGTTATAATAGGCAGCATGTTTCTTCCTGGCTTGTTTCAAATTTTCATTGGCAAGTTTCCAGCCAGTTTTTTAAACGAGTGGTCAGCTCATTCACATATTGGTATGAAGATGTAATGTTTTCCTCTGCCTTTTCATCAGTCCACGTTCTTAACAAAGCTACATATGGACCTTTAATTTTGTGGACCTATTTGTCCATGCACCGGTATGGTCTCTTCCACTCGAAGCTTTATAGTGATGATTTTTCCTCCCAGAATTATCATGCACAAAACGACCGCTACCAATTCTTTTCTTGGGGCTGTCTCCCCACTTAAAATTCTTGATGAGAGATTTCCTCTCTACATCTTCTTCCTCCAGTTTGTTTAAGTCCGATTGAGGGATTTTCGGCTTATCCTGGGGTAAGACATCTTTTTGCACTCTCCGCATAGTGGCCATTGTAAAACAGTTAAGTGAAGCTTGTCCGTGAAAAGGGGCTTCCCATTCCATTTGGTCCACTTTATCAAATTTATATCTCTTTTTATTATCAGGCCTAATTTTGCCCCGTGGCGTGTCCAGGTCCTGATCCATGTTCCCACTTGTGGGTGTTCCCTCATGTGCTATGCTACACCTTTCTACAAAATTCTCAATGTCCCATCTTGCTTTCGGCCAATAATAATTGTGAGCCACCTTTTGAATGATGGTACCTATCTTCTCATGGTCCCCATCTGGTTTCACATGTAGGCTCCTTATTAAGTCTGCCCTATATCTTTTAGGAAGTACCAGCTGTCCCTGACCTTTGGATCTAGCTCCAGTCTTCCTATACATCAACTTGTTTTTCATGTAAAAATCTCCCTTGCCTGGAGTTGTATGACAAGTTGACAATTTTCTGAAACAAGGCTTGAGTGTTTTATCCCCAGCCTGTGCCTTCCTCGTCTCTTCTGGAGTGGTATCCAACATAATATCCTCCTCCTGTCTTGAGGTCGACCTGACCTGAAGGGTTGCCATAGACACAGGTTTCCTTCTGCAACGGTCAGTGTCATGATTGTCCATCTGACAATTCTTACACCACCTTTTTCCTTGGTTGAAAGATTTTCTTTCATCATATTTCCTTTCATCGAATTGTGGGAATTTATTTTTATTTTCATACCGTGGCCTATCAAATTGGTGCTTACCTTTATTTTGATCCTTAGGATCAAATTTATTAAAGTTCTGTGGTGCCCTAAAGTTATCCACTTGTTTCTTTTTATTACCTGTTACCTCTGCTTGAGCTGCTTGATACCTTTCAGCAACATTTAGCAACTCACCCAGCCTCTCTGCACCTTGTTCCATGAGAAACTTTCTCAGGTCTGGAGCCATGGACTCTCTTAATTGCTCTATAAGGACCATTTCCTTAAGGTCTTGGGTTTTCCCCAGAGAAGTCCATTTCTCCAAGTATGTCTCTATTCGTGCAGAGAACTGGTGATAGGTTTCACCTGACAGTAGTTTAGCATTCCTAAATTTTTTCCTATAGAATTCTGCATTCTTTTCATATCTTAACAAAAGAGCCTGCTTTAGCATGTCATAATTTTCCTGATCACCTCTGCTCATTTTTGCAAAAACTTCATAAGCTGCCCCACGAAGTCCCTGAGATAACTTTAAGCTCCACCTTTCTCTCTCTAACCCATACGTGGTAGCTAATAGTTCATACCTATTTAGGTAGCTCTCTATATCATCGTCTTTCTCAACAAAATGATCTAAATGAAAATTCATAGCTGAGGTTGAGGCTCCTTGGCTAGCAGTGGCATCAGAGGCAAAGGGACTGGCACCATTTTCAGGAGCATGGCCTTGAAACTCAAACTCCCTTAGTCGTAACTCATGTTCCCTTTGTAATCTCTTCTCCTCCTTTTCTGCTTCCCTCTCTGCAGTCAATCTTCTTTCTTCTGCTTCCCTTTCTGCAGCTAATTTCTTCTCTTCCCTTTCTGCAGTCAATCTTCTTTCCTCGGCTTCCAATGCTTTAGCCTCTTTGTCAGCCTCAATCTGCAACCTCTTAATTTCTTTTTCAGCCTCTAACTTTCTTTCGGCTTCAAACCTTCTTTCTTCGCGTTCAATAAATTTGTCACATTCCGTAGTGACATAGGCAACCATAACTTGCCCATCTAATCCTAACTCTTTTGCAGTCTGAACAGCAGCAGATCGAAATTTGGCCAGGTCCGCCATTGTCTATCAGGTAAATTTATACAATGTCTAACCAACAATTCAATCTCTAAATATATCTAATGGACAACACAGGCACCGTGAGCTCAACCTTATTTAATTCCACCCAAGGATACCTTTTAATTCTTATATTCCCTGAAGTGAATTACCCCCAATATTTATAATAGGGAAAGATTCAAAATCCCAAGAGCGAGACCCCAATATATGTGGTAAAGTGGGATGTTATAAATATTTATAGGGGACTTAGTGTACTGACTGAGATCAGCTGTGAAGGTATCTATATCTAATAAGAGTAGTGTATTATAGATAACCTTACTTGCTGCCACATATATATATATCTCAGTCAGAATTATTCTGGAATAGTGTGATGACTACGTTGTATGTCTAGGGTATGTGTATGATGAAGTGTAAGTCATAACAACAACAGACAGATAAACAATTTAATTTATTCCACCACACTTGACAACACTGTGACACTCACATACATAAAACACTCTACAAGGATATCTTAAAGGAGTCACTGATAACTTTTCAAATAACAATATGTATTCATTGCTGTCATGAATGAATATGTGTCCTGATTCAAATACAAAGGGAACCAGGAATCACAATCAATTTTAATTACAAGTTATATGTACAGAATTTATCAATATGAATATTGTAGTGACATATATTATTAAAAGTATCCTATGTGTGTCAGTTGTGTAGTAGTAATATGAGGTAATACTGGTTTTGTTTTGTTCAAGCTCTGTTGGTATTTGTCATCATGACTTCAATAGTATGTCTTTATTGGAACTAGTATTGGAGATGTTCTCAGTTCCTGATATTAAAACAATTTACTTCCCCTCTTAAGTTTATGTTACAATGTTATTTTAAGATGGGGGTACATAATTTTGAGCTCAGCTGGCCACATCAGCTTATCTTGCGTGATGGCGGCAGGAAAAGACTCCTCTGCTCGATTTCTCCCCTGTGCTCTGGAGACACCTCACTGATAGCTAAATGGACAAAGGAGTATGCTGTCCGACTCTGGATTCAGCAAAGCTCTGACCAGGTGCTGCTCAATACCATCAAGACCACGGTCCCTCAATTCATAGAATAAACACAGATACGTTGACTAGCAATGAATTCTGGCACAATTACTGGCACAAATTCCCATCTGCTTATGTTCCAGGCTTTTATTTAGCAAAAATATGAGCTGGCTTCAACGCACTGTTGCTTTATCAAGCTTATTTGAACTAGTGGTCTCGAACTAACGCTCCTAAGTGATTATATCAGCGAGTCTGGCCAATGGAGCCACGTTTCGACAAGTGTTTGAAAAATTTTTTACCTTCCTACGTCTCCCCTAACAACCAAAGATAGTATTTATAGTCCGACCAATCGTGTTTAGTCTTATATTTGTTGCGCTCCAATCAATTTGGAGTTTACATGGTAGGCTATTTCCATACGTAAGGTTTAAAAAAATCTACCACTGAGCGATTCTGATTTTGGGGTGTTGTCTGACAGCACCATCATTTTATTTTGGCTATAACTTGTTAATTCCTAGACTATTTGCGTAACGTTTTACATATTCTTTGTCAGCAAGCCCTAAGGAACCCAAATATACAAATTTAAAAGAGCTAAGTGGCTGCGTTCAAAATATGCAATTTCTTCTACCTTCTGTTTCGAAGATGTGCTGTCTGGGTACTGTAATGTTTTCAAACGTAAACCCATCTATTGTCATCTTTTCTAATAAGAGTTTTTCAGGATTTAAAAACCTAACTCTGGGAAGGTTAGTGTTTTTATCACTGTCCGTCCGAAAAAGTTAGTGCATGTGGCCTTACACGCGTGATAGTAGTAATTGTGTATCGCGTTACGCTTGTTGGGGGTGGCATTAATAGCGAGACGCGTGTTTAATTTTGCATGCGTTCCTGATTTTCAGCCCTCCCTTCTCTCTATCCTTTAGTCCATCTGTCTTTAGTTACGCCGTGTATAAAATGGAATGAATGAAATATTAAAATTAGGTCATTGTTCAGCTTGCGTATCTCACTGTTTTTCCAAGAAATACAGCACACGTTTCATTGAAGAAAGCGGGTAATAATATAGTAGGCTTTTACTATCAACGTGAAAGCGTTACAATTTGCAGACGAAGCATAAAACAAGGGGGATTTCGAGTACAGTTATTGTGACAGCACCGTTATTTTACCATTGCTCTTTTCTTTATTAGAATTTATTTGTTAGGCTTTATATTTACCTGATAATTTATATATGTGGATTAGAATATTTCACGACATCCTCTTGTCCTTTGGTAAGAGGGAGATCACGTATTAGATCTGAAAGTTATGAATGGTTAATTAAGTGAACACCATCATTCACCGGTATATAATCCAAGTCAGAATTAGTTTCTAAAGCAGGTAAACTATCACTTTCTGATGGTTCATTCACGTCCAACGGATATTGTTCTGGTGGAACTGGGATCAGACACGTGATTGGATCATGAGGCACTGGTTTCGAAACCGATTCAATATTTGGATAAACTAGTGTTAAAAGTGAAACCATGGATATTTGTCAAGCAGAAGTAACAATCAGTAGCTCGATTTGTCGGTTCACGCCATATTACTGGCACTCCAAAAGACATCGACTTATGCTTCGGCGGTTTTCGTAACCAACCTGCCAATGTATTTGCACAAGTCGAAAAAACTGCATTTGGCTTCCAAGATTTATTTGCATCATCAACTTTCGAATCGAAATAAAGTTCATATGCTTTCTTTAGTAATGGTGTAAAGTTTTTCTGGTGAACACGATCGGTAAAATATCCGCACACGTAACAGAACAGATCAGCCGAATTTCTACAACTTCTAGAATGCCATATTTTGCTCAGAATTATTTCAAAATACAGTAACTATTTGAAAAATAGCGTAACATATGTCATGCATCTTTTAGCAGTATAAAAAGTACAATTATTTTGCATTTTATTAATTTCTAATAAGTTATATAGTAAAAATGAAACGTAGAAAATAACGGTTTCCCAAAAATATATTTATTCACAAATATCTTAAGAACCCGATGTGATAGAGATAAACGGATTTCAAATTTGAAATCAGCGCAAGAAACTGACCTAAGAACACTTACTCTTATATAAGAAAGAAAAAGGTTGTTTGTCAGTGTTTTTTATAACATGCTCTGGCCTTACACGATATATATATATATATATATATATATATATATATATATATATATATATATATATATATATATATATATATATATATATATATATATGTGTGTGTGTGTGTGTGTGTGTGTGTGTGTGCGTGCGTGCGTGTGTGTGTGTGCAGGAAAAAGACGTCATTCAGTATTATTATTTTGTTGCACTGACTCATTTTTATAATGACGATAACAGTGTAATAGCAGAAATGAAATAACATTGACAAAAATTCAAACTCAGAAAAATAAATGTTACAGTCCTCACCTATGAATGATTCATTGTGTTTAAATAGTGTTTTTCTGTTGGACAATTTTGGAAATCCCGATCCTAATTCCTGAGCCTGTGGTCCCATTGGCTCTTGCCCAGAGATGGCTCTGACAATAATAGACAAGAGTTTATCAACAAACTCTATCTGCTAACATTGCTGACATTTAGACATCAAATTAGCGATCTGGCCATTTGGAATTTGATGCAAAAACACGCATCAGATGTCCAAATGATATACTAACTTTACAGTTATTGGTTACAGCTCGGACACCTGATATGAACCGATCTTAACTTAATAAAGCTTTTTTGTAGTTGTTTGTTTGTTAGTTTGAAAATGACCAAACAAACAAAACAAATTCTAGTTTTCAACTAACAGCTGCTAGAAATTTTTAAAATTAAACTTTCGAATTTTTAAACATTGTTACGTATTCTCACAACTTTCAAATTCGTATACAAACTTTGACATTTCTCTAATGTTTTTGACTTGATCTGTCCTAGAATGTAAAACAAATGTCAGCTTTTTTTTTTTTTCTATATGGGCCGAACGTCTACGGTTACTTATCTAAATAAACATTTCACGCCCTTTGTCTCTGCTGTGATACGATGACCTCGCAACAGAAAAAAATCACCATTACCATTCAACTTCGCAAGAAGAACACGCGCCTTCAACAAACTTAAGCCAAGCCGCCCTGTCATGTGTCATTACCTTAACTCTTTGACTCCACAATTTTTATCCACCCTGTGCCGTAATTTTAATTCATGATGAACTAAAAACAACGCTCAGAGCGTTGTTTTGGCACGGGTGTCAAATCTGACCAACGCTCTGAGCGTTGTTCCGGAGCCAAAGAGTTAAAGTCTTTCCCTACCTTCCTCATTCCTTTCCTTTCTGTCTCCAGTTTTCGTCTGCGTGTGTTTTGTGTCTTGTCTTATAGATGCGTGTCATGGAGAATGACTACAACGCATAAAAGCCAGCTCCAAACCTCAAGAAAAAGGTATAACAAGAAGAGACATGGTTAAGCAACCAGACCATACGTCATGGCCTCAAAACCCAGCCCCTGCCGATCCAAGTGCAACAGGTCTCAACTAGGACGGTTTGGCCGTGTCTGCAGAACGTGAGAAGATCAGCTACCACGACAAATAAGGAAAACCAAGAGCCAGAGATCCAGACCCCCCCAGGACGACCCACGGTCCGCTGGGAGGACAACATTAGACAATCTCTGAAGGACCGAGGACTAGAATGGAACCAGGCCAGGAGGAAGACAGCCGATAGGATAGTATAGGGCTATCTCTGACAGACCTCTACACGCCAGGGTAGAAGAGGAACGACCAAGTAAGTAAGTACTTATAAAACAAAAGACAACAGTAAAATGAGGAACAGAAAGGTTGATGAAAACAGATAGAAAGCTAGAGAAAGAGTCAGAGAGAGAGAGAGAGAGAGAGAGAGAGAGAGAGAGAGAGAGAGAGAGAGAGAGAGAGAGAGAGAGAGAAACAAATTGCTCCAGAGGGGGTTGATTCATAGTGAATGAATAATATTCATAATAAACGCTAAACCAGAACCCCTCGAGTAGGTGGGTAAAAAATATTAAGCCCATATCATAGCGTAGTATTGTAGAACCTGAGATGAAGGTTAGTAAATAGGCCTTCAGATAGGACATTCAATAGGACCTCCATGATGTAAATCAGCTGCCGCGCCAATTAATTACACGTAATCTATAAACCCATCTAATACAAAAAGATATCAATTTCAAGTACGCAGTTGTAAGCAAGGACGCATTCATAACAAGTGCAAATCCAGAACTGGTAATCATTGAACGTTCAGTACCCACCTAGTTTTAACAAACATACGAAGCCACGGCATATTTTTGTTTTCCTAGATTAGGATACGGACGTGAAGCTGTGGACGGAATAAAAGGCTAATCTTTTATGGAAATAACGCTTTTAGCCGGCACCTTGGTTGTATCTGATTTTGATTGTAGAAAATCTCCCCAGAGATTTAAGTCAATATTTTGTAGCAGACGTTGAATTTGTTGGGATTAGTCCGGATCTGTATTCTTGCGACATCTGGTTTTTTTTTTTGTTGATGTTGTTTTTTTCTTCTGAATCTCGTTTGTCAAGAAAAAATGTAGTGTGACAAAGTCCAACTAGAAACAAGTAAAAAAGGTTGGGAGAAGAGAACACGCTTAGGGGCCACTGTTTCTATTTTTACCAAATGAACAAAAAATACATTTAATTGCATAGAACACAAGTGGAATGTAATTATCATGAATTATTGATTTGTCATATCGTTCAAAACGAATATAATTTTTTTGTTTATTAATGTCTTTGTTTAACATCATCATCATATTCATCTTCTCTACTCATAGACAATGAAACCACTTCTGTAGATGGTGCCAATGCAAGAAGGTAAAGTTAAAGGATCCCGGTACACGCCCATTGATGCATATTGGGAATATGGTGTTAGGCCCATATTTTCTTGACCATCGGCACACAAGGGGTGATGTGGTCAGCATCACGCCGGCCGCCTTAACTTTCCTAGAATTGCTCTAATACCGAATTCACGAGGCTGGGTCGACCCCGGAGCCGTTTGCGGTCTAAAAAAATCCCACCTCAACTGGGGATTGAACCATGGACCACCGAACTAGAAAGCCAGTGCGCTAACCACTGCGCTACCGCGACTCCCAATGCAAGAAGCTTGCGCGAAAATCATATGCTCTTGTAGTTAGGGAGCCGCGGTTACACAGTGGTTAGTGCACTGGTTTCCAAGCTCGGCGGATCATGGTTCAATCCCCAGTTGGGGTGAGATTGTTTAGACCACAAAACGGCTCCTGGGTCGACCCAATCAATCAATCAATCAATACCGTTTAGCTCCCCAAGGAGAATAGGCCTTCAACAAACACATGCCAAGTCTTCCTGTCCTGTGCCATTCGCTCAAGTTCTTTCCATGTTTTCCTCATCATTTTCACCTCTGTATCCAGTTCTCTTCTCCATGTGTTTTTTGGTTTACCTCTGCCTCTCTTTCCCTGTGGATTCCAGAACAAGGACTGCCTTGTAATGCTATCAACAGGTTTCCTCAATGTGTGTCCTATCCATCGCCAGCGTCTTCTTCTCAACTCTTGTTCCACTGGCACTTGTCTGGTTCTTGTCATCAGTTCCACATTTGTGACTTTGTTATACCATTTCAATCCTTCTATTCTACGCAAGCACCCGTTTATAAAAGTCTGTAGCTTTTTGGTTGTTGTTTTTGTTGTTCTCCATGTCTCAGAGCCATACAATAGGACTGACTTCACATTTGAGTTGAAGATTTTTATTAAAGGAACCAACCTTGGTCGCAATTAGTTCGGATAATCGACGCTCTATTGAACGAACATTACCAGTTTCTGCACATATAATTTCACACCCCTGCGGTGACTTTGTGAAAATACCTCTCGTCGCATGGCAAGTTCAAAGTAACAAACACTAGGAGGGAGGTCTGGATGTTTTTTTTTTTTTAATAGGACGAAGGTGAAGATATTACTAGGACTACGTAGCTTCTAAATTTAAGATGTGATGTCAGCCTCGATCCCATAACCGAAATACAAAATATGGCAAAGGATAGCAGAGCTGAATCCCTAGGAAGATTCCTCTTCTTCTTCTTCGTACACTTCGTAGGCGCCAAAATCTTCAAAGAAAGCAGTGGCCAGTTGAAGGCTACTTCTATTTCCATAGTGTTTTTTCCAGGAATTGCACTGGTGACGACCATACATCTGTTCGCATCTTTGAAGCAGACGTTCAGCAGTTATTTTATCGGTGCCACAGTTACACTCATCGGTAGTTCCTGTCTTTAGCTTGTTGAATAGATGCAGTGGCGTCACTAGGATGTTTTTGTGGTTATAACTAACTACAGTGATATTTTTATAAAAAATAATAAATTTATGCTGAAACACTGCACCCACATTTTATTGACAGTCATTTTGGTGTCACCCCCTCTGATGGTGTCACCCGGTGCGCCCCCCCCCACCCCCTTAAGTGACGCCACTGAATAGATGGTACCCAAATCTGTTAAAAATAACACCCATAAAATGACTGCTGAACATCTGCTTTAAAGATGCCCAACATATGAGATAATACTAGACTCAAAGAACAAGGGAATGGTTCTATTAAAAATAAAAAGCGACAGCATAAAAAGAACAATCAAGAAAACATAGGTTGAAACAGAAGAAAAAAACGGCCTCCGATGCGACAACACCTAAATATTGCAGCAATATGCACAGAATTGTGAAACGCAAACCGAGAAATGGAAAACCACACACAAGAATGTGGCGAAGTCTGCCCTTGACCAAACTCAGTTTTAGTGGATTGGATGTGGTGGAAAGCAAATGAACTGACTCTGGACAGAACCAAGTAAGTGTTGCAATAAAGATCAATTGCAAGTGTCCATTAATTCGAGGTACTTTAAACATGAAGTATTCTCACTGCGATGGCCGCGATAAAGAGAAATAACACCAGATTTCTTCACCTTTAGTTCACGAACGGTGGCTTCCCCTTCCTAACCTGACACAAAACCTCACATGACCGCCGTTAAAAGTGAAAAAAAGCGGGTACTTTGCAGGGGCCCGTACTTATTTTATACCCTGTGTAGGTCCTGAGGGTATCTGAAGCTACAGACAAAAAACAATACTATACCCTCAAGCATGTCGTATAAGGCAACTATTATGAGGTAGTGCGGGATGGCTGGCAACCTCAATATTTAAAAAAACGTTGTCACGGAAACTACTGCTGTTTGAGTATGTGAATGTTTAGTGCAGGCCTCCTGTAATGGGACGAGACGCAGAGTTGGCCCATTACTTGTGCAAAAGAAAATCGTGATTATAATTGTCGCGAGAGGGTTGAGATGTTATTAAAAATATAAGATATCCTGGACAAAAAGTTGTATCAGGTGATACCAGGATAGTGCCAGATAAGAGTCTGGACTTATAAGTAATACCCCCTTCTCTGAAAAGAGTAAGGGTGTATGGATATCAAAGGTAGGGTCAAGCTGTTTAAGTTTCCAGGTATGATGTTATTGTATTATCCTGGATCCCTATGGGCTCCCTCTCAAGATCCTCCCTTGATTATTGTATTATTATTGTTGACTCTGCTAGGGGATATTAACAAAATTATTTCCAACAAGAACATAAACTCAACTTTAATAAGTAAGTAAGTCTGCTGGTAAATATTTACAATTTATTTAGCCTATACCGTTTCTCTTTTCGGTCTGGAAAGTTTGAAATGAAATCAAATTTATTTACAACAATAAATCAATAAACATTGAAAATAATTAACAATATCAAAAGTCATTCAATTGTTGAAGGTTATCAACTGGATTAATTATCTCCTTTTAAAGAACATTGATATGATACTAATGAGTTTTGTCACTATTTCTTGACTGTGAAGCTAGTAATGGGTAAATTTATGTCCACACTTTCATCATTCACTGTATGTTTATTTGCATCTTGTCTTTTAGTATAGGGGTATAATCTGGATGCGCTGATCAGTGGCTTTGTTTTGCCACTTATCTTGTGTTTAGAGATCTGCCACTCCCCTGCCATGGACGATGTCGTGAGAAATTCTAATCCCCATCTATAAATTAAAAAGTAGATGTAAAGCCTAACGAATTAATTCAATAAAAGGAAAGAAGAATGGTAAAAGAACAGTGCGGTCACAATAGCGTACGCCTGTGTTATAGAACGTCATACTAGCTAAATAATGCCACCCCACGCGAAAGGCATGCAGGCTTGATTTTTTTTCAAATAAACAGTGACAAAAAAACACTACCAATACGAGGTAAGGTTTTAAAAAACATGTTTAATGCTCATTAGGAAACATGACACAATACTGTTTTACGTCTGAAATCCTGACATTAGCCTGACAGTACAGAAGACACCCCATCGTATAGAAGTGAACGGGTGGTAGAAGAAAATACATATTTTGAACGAAGCTACTTGGCTCTGTGGTGAAGTGGGATGTTATAAATACTTATAGGGAACTTAGTGTACTGACTGAGATCAGCTGTGAAGGTATCTATATCTATTAAGAGAGTAGTGTATTATAGATAACCTTACTTGCTACCACATATCTATATATCTCAGTCAGAATTATTCTGGAATAGTGTGATGCTACGTTATGTGTCTAGGGTATGTGTATGATGAAGTGTAAGTCACAACAACAGACAGATAAACAATTTAATTTAATCCACTACTCTTGACAACACTGTGACACTCACATACATATAACACTCTACAAAGATATCTTAAAAGAGTCACTG
The DNA here is from genome assembly GCA_024509875.1 of Oreohelix idahoensis. Lineage (NCBI taxonomy): Eukaryota > Metazoa > Mollusca > Gastropoda > Stylommatophora > Oreohelicidae > Oreohelix > Oreohelix idahoensis. The sequence goes on from JAMPIV010017567.1 coordinate 53,079, forward strand.
ATAAACTTTCAAATAACAATATGTATTCATTACTGGCATGAATGAATATGTGTCCTGATTCAACTACAAGGGAACCAGGAATCACAATCAATTTAAATTACAAGTTATGTACAGAATGTATTTAATATGAATATTGTAGTGACATATATTATTACAAATGTTCTATGTGTGTCAGTTGTGTAGTGGTAAAATGAGGTAATACTGGTTTTGTTTTGTTCAAGCTCTGTTGGTATTTGTCATCATGACTTCAATAGTTTGTCTTTAGGGACTAGTATTGGAGATGTTCACAGTTCCTGATTTTAAGACAAGTAAATTCCCCTCTTAATGTTAATTTTACAAAGTCAGTTCAAGATGAGGGGACATAATGTTGAGCTCAGCTGGCCAAGTTAGCTTATCTGGCGTGATGGCGGCAGGAAAGGACTCCTCTGCTCGAATTCTCCTCTGGGCTCTGGAGACACCTCACTGATAGCTAAAAGGACCAAGGAGTATGCTGTCCGACACTGGATTCAGCAAAGCTCTGACCAGGTGCTGCTCAGTACCATCAAGACCACTGTCCCTGAAATCAAGAAGGATGTACCTTCTACTTCATAACTAACTTAAACTCTCTTGTTACATTGATCACAACACAGCACAAACATTGAGTTCAGAGCATTAGGCCAACTGTCAGCTTCATTTGAAATACTTTATTCCAGTATTACCCTTCTTAATGGTTACTACGCCTCTGCACTTCCAGCATTATTTCTTTCTAGTCAATCATCCAGGTGTCAGTGTACTGTTTGGCCATTCCATGCCGTTTTACTTCTCTCCGACACCCTCTGTTCAGGCTGGAGCATTACAGGCTTTACCTCACGTTGGCCACTGAACTACACATATATATACAGGCATAAATCAACAATTCACATTCAATTTTCATTAAAAGATATTGAATGGTTCAAGCTTACCACAATTCATACGAATAAACACAGATACGTTGATTAGCAATGAATTCTGGCACAAACTGGCACAAATTCCCATCTGCTTATCTTCCAGGCTTTTATTTAGCCAAATATATGCTGGCTTCAACGCACTGATGCTTTATCAAGCTATTTTAAACAAGTGGTTTCGAACTAACGCTCCCAAGTGTGTATATCAGCGAGTCTGACCAATGAGCCCCGTTTCGACAAGTGTTTGAAAAAATGTTACCTTTCCCCGTTTCCCCTAACAACCAAGATAGTATTTATAGCCCGACCAATCGTGGTTAGGCTTTCATTTGTTGCGCTCCAATCAATTTGGAGTTTACATGGTAGGCTATTTCTGTAACGTAAATTTTTTTCAAACACGTTAAAAAAAAATCTTATGAGCAGAAATGATTTTATGCTGTCAGGCACCCCCAATATTTTATTTTGGGTATAATTTATTAATTCCTGGACTATTTGCGTAACGTTTTACATATTATTTGTCAGCAAGCCCTAAGGAACCCAAAAAATACAAATTTAAAGGAGCTACGTGGCTGCATTCAAAATATGCAATTTCTTCTACCTCCTGTTTCGAAGATGTGCTGTCTGGGTACTGTTATGTTCTCAACCGTAAACCCATCTAATGTTATCTTTTCTAATAAGAGTTTTTTTATGATTTATAAACCTAACTCTGGGAAAGGGTAGTGTATTTTATCACTGTCCGTCTGAAAAAAAATTAGTGCATGTAGACTTACACGCGTGATGCATGCGTTCCTGATTTTCAGCCCTCCCCTCTCTCTTTATCCTTTTGTCCATCTGTTCGTTCGTTTTGGTAACGCAGTATAATTAATGTTAGGATTAATTTAGGTCATTACGCAGTACGTCTCAATGTTTTTCTTAGAAATGCAGCACACGTTTCATTGAAGAAGGCGGGTAATAATACAGTAAGCTTTTATATCAACGTGAAAGCGTTACAATTTGCAGACGAAGCAGAAAACAAGGGGGATTTCGAGTACATTCTTTGTGACAGCACTGTTATTTTACCATTGCTCTTCTCTTTATTAATTTTATTTGTTAGGCTTCATATTTACCTAATAATTTATATATGTGGATTAGAATATTTCATGACACCTCCCCTCTTAAAACAGACATTATATGTCAGTCCTTTATTCTATATACACATAGAGAAATTTATTATTATTTCTGGGGTTTACGGTGATTCTCATCACACGGATGGCGGCTTAAAAAATCCGCTCCCAAATTGGTTTTTCCAGATATATACTCAATGCTAAAATTATATGGAGCCAGAAGCAAAGACCATCGGAGTAACCTAGAGTTCTCATGCTTAGCCTGTGCTAAAAACGATAAAGGTTTGTGATCTGTTTGCAACTTAAATGCCTTCCTATATAGATAAATATTGAATTTCTTTATTGCCCATATTACTGCAAGACATTCTTTTTCGCTAGTTGAGTAGTTGATTTCAGCTTTATTCAACTTTCTGCTAGCATATGCCACTGGGCTTAATTCCCCATCCAATGCATCTGATTTCTGTAGTAGAGTTGCACCTAGCCCAATATTACTTGCATCCGTCCTTACTATGAATTCTTGACTTAAGTCAGGTAATTTCAAAATGGGTTTACTTGTGAGCTTTTCCTTCAATTCTTGGTAAGTCATTTCACATTGTGGTGTCCATGTAATGCGATCTGGAAGTCCTTTACGTGTCAATTCCGTTGGGCTTTCTGTAGTTTCTCTAAGTTCTTTGGGTCAGGGGTCATGTTTCCCTGATAAACTGTGTGTCCCAAAAATTCCAATTCTTTACATCCAACGCAACATTTGGTTGGTCGGGCTGTTAAATTTGCCTCCCTAAGTCGATCAAACAGCATGTTCAGAGAGTCAATGTGTTCCTCAAATGTTTCTGTTGCTATAAGGATATCATCCATAAAATTTGTTATACAGGGATTATTCAGAGGATCCAATAATTTTCTCATCATTCTAGAGAAGACACTAGGCGCATTCTTCAATCCAAATGGCAATCTATTAAACTCATAGTGTCCTTCTGAGGTACTAAAAGCTAGGTATGGTCTAACCTCAGGCTTTACTGGAATCTGATAGTATCCTTTACTCAGATCCACTTTTGAGAAATATTTAGCTTTATTTAGTCTGGCAAACAGCTGATTTGTATCCGGCAATGGATCCACCTGTCCTTCTGTAATAGCATTCAGTCTCCTGTAATCTATACAGAGTCTATGTTCTCCAGAGGGCTTCCTTAAGAGTACCACCCCGGAACTATACGAAGACTCACTGTGCGAAATAATTCCTTCCTTCAACAGATAGTCTATCTCTTCCTTCAAAGCTTTTTCCTTAGCAAACGGAATCGAATATGGTTTCATACAGACAGGTGTGGAGTCTATGAGTTTCATATCATATTCCAATAGGTTTGTATGCCCTGGTCGGTCTGTTAACACCTCTGCATGATTATTTAGAACCTGTTGCACTCTCTCTTTCTGAGTTTTCGTTAAATGTGTACTGATTTTCACCTGTGCTGCTGTCTCACAGGGGTGTAATGGATATTCAAATGATGAAAGTGGTTCCTTTTTCATCTCCATGGCGATGGACAAGGTCAACAAGTGTGTCTCTTCCTGATGTTCTCTTTCCAAATATTTCTTCAGGAGATTCACATGATAGATTTTTTCTTTCCCCTTCTTATCTATCTTATAATTTGTTCTAGACACCTTCTCTAGAACTGTATATGGACCCTGCCATCCAATTTGTAACTTATTCTGACTCCCGGGCAAAAGAAGCAGTACTTTCTCTCCCACAGCCAAATTTCTGTCTTTCGCCTTCCTGTTATAATAGGCAGCATGTTTCTTCCTGGCTTGTTTCAAATTTTCATTGGCAAGTTTCCAGCCAGTTTTTAACCGAGTGGTCAGCTCATTCACATACTGGTATGAAGATGTAATGTTTTCCTCTGCCTTTTCATCAGTCCACGTTCTTAACAAAGCTACATATGGACCTTTAATTGTGTGGACCTATTTGTCCATGCACCGGTATGGTCTCTTCCACTCGAAGCTTTATAGTGATGATTTTTCCTCCCAGAATTATCATTCACAAAACGACCGCTACCAATTTTTCTTTTGGGGCTTTCTCCCCTCTTAAAATTCTTGATGAGAGATTTCCTCTCTACATCTTCTTCCTCCAGTTTGTTTAAGTCCGATTGAGGGATTGTCGGCTTATCCTGGGGTAAGACATCTTTTTGCACTCTCCGCATAGTGGCCATTGTAAAACAGTTAAGTGAAGCTTGTCCGTGAAAAGGGGCTTCCCATTCCATTTGGTCCACTTTATCAAATCTATATTCTTTTTATTATCAGGCCTAATTTTGCCCGGGGCGTGTCCAGGTCCTGATCCATGTTCCCACTTGTGGGTGTTCCCTCATGTGCTATGCTACACCTTTCTACAAAATTTTCAATGTCCCATCTTGCTTTGGGCCAATAATAATTGTGAGCCACCTTTTGAATGATGGTACCTATTTTCTCATGGTCCCCATCTGGTTTCACATGTAGGCTCCTTATTAATTCTGTCCTGTATCTTTTTGGAAGAACCAGCTGTCCGTGACCATGGGATCTAGTTCCGGCCTTCCTATACATCAACTTGTTTTTCATGTAAAAATCTCCCTTGCCTGGAGTTGTATGACAAGTTGACAATTTTCTGAAACAAGGCTTGAGTGTTTTTTATCCCCAGCCTGTGCCTTCCTCATCTCTTCTGGAGTGGTATCTAACATAATATCCTCCTCCTGTCTTGAGGTCGACCTGACCTGAAGGGTTGCCATATACACAGGTTTCCTTCTGCAACGGTCAGTGTCATGATTGTCCATCTGACAATTCTTACACCACCTTTTTCCTTGGTTGAAAGATTTTCTTTCATTATATTTCCTTTCATCGAATTGTGGGAATTTATTTTTATTTTCATACCGTGGCCTATCAAATTGGTGCTTACCTTTATTTTGATCCCTAGGATCAAATTTATTAAAGTTCTGTGATGCCCTAAAGTTGTCCACCTGTTTCTTTTTATTACCTGTTACCTCTGCTTGAGCTGCTTGATACCTTTCAGCAACATTTAGCAACTCACCCAGCCTCTCTGCACCTTGTTCCATGAGAAACTTTCTCAGGTCTGGAGCCATGGACTCTCTTAGTTGCTCTATAAGGACCATTTCCTTAAGATCTTGGGTTTTCCCCAGAGAAGTCCATTTCTCCAAGTATGTCTCTATTCGTGCAGAGAACTGGTGATAGGTTTCACCTGACAGTAGTTTAGCATTCCTAAATTTTTTCCTGTAAAACTCTGCATTCTTTTCATACCTTAACAAAAGAGCCTGCTTTAGCATGTCATAATTTTCCTGATCACCTCTGCTCATTTTTGCAAAAACTTCATAAGCTGCCCCACGAAGTCCCTGAGATAACTTTAAGCTCCACCTTTCTCTCTCTAACCCATACGTGGTAGCTAATAGTTCGTACCTATTTATATAGCTCTCAATATCATCGTCTTTCTCAACAAAATGATCTAAATGAAAGTTCATAGCTGAGGTCGAGGCTCCCTGAGTAACCGTAGCATCAGAGGCAAAGGGACTGGCACCATTTTCAGGAGCATGGCCTTGAAACTCAAACTCCCTTAGTCGTAACTCATGTTCCCTTTGTAATCTCTTCTCCTCCTTTTCTGCTTCCCTCTCTGCAGCTAATCTCTTCTCTTCTCTTTCTGCAGCTAATTTCTTCTCTTCTCTTTCTGCAGCTAATCTTTTGTCTTCTCTTTCTGCTTCCAATTTCTTAGCCTCTTTGTCAGCCTCAATCTGCAACCTCTTAGTCTCAGCCAGCCTCAGCTTCAAATTGTAACTTCTTAATTTCCCTTTCAGCCTCTAACCTTCTTTCGGCTTCTTTTTCTAATCTTCTTTCTTCGCGTTCAATAAATTTGTCACATTCCGTTGTGACATAGGCAACCATAACTTGCCCATCTAATCCTAACTCTTTTGCAGTCTGAACCGCAGCAGATCGAAATTTGGCCAGGTCCGCCATTGTCTATCAGGTAAATTTTTATAATGTCTACCCAACAATTCAATTTCTAACTATATATCTAATGGACAACACAGGCACCGTGAGCTCAACCTTATTTAATTCCACCCAAGGATACCTTTTAATTCTTATATTCCCTGAAGTGAATTACCCCCAATATTTTTAATAGTTAAAGATTCAAAATCCCAAGAGCGAGACCCCAATATATGTGGTGAAGTGGGATGTTATAAATACTTATAGGGAACTTAGTGTACTGACTGAGATCAGCTGTGAAGGTATCTATATCTATTAAGAGTAGTGTATTATAGATAACCTTACTTGCTACCACATATCTATATATCTCAGTCAGAATTATTCTGGAATAGTGTGATGCTACGTTATGTGTCTAGGGTATGTGTGTGATGAAGTGTAAGTCACAACAACAGACAGATAAACAATTTAATTTAATCCACTACTCTTGACAACACTGTGACACTCACATACATATAACACTCTACAAAGATATCTTAAAAGAGTCACTGATAAACTTTCAAATAACAATATGTATTCATTACTGGCATGAATGAATATGTGTCCTGATTCAACTACAAGGGAACCAGGAATCACAATCAATTTAAATTACAAGTTATGTACAGAATGTATTTAATATGAATATTGTAGTGACATATATTATTACAAATGTTCTATGTGTGTCAGTTGTGTAGTAGTAAAATGAGGTAATACTGGTTTTGTTTTGTTCAAGCTCTGTTGGTATTTGTCATCATGACTTCAATAGTTTGTCTTTAGGGACTAGTATTGGAGATGTTCACAGTTCCTGATTTTAAGACAAGTAAATTCCCCTCTTAATGTTAATTTTACAAAGTCAGTTCAAGATGAGGGGACATAATGTTGAGCTCAGCTGGCCAAGTTAGCTTATCTGGCGTGATGGCGGCAGGAAAGGACTCCTCTGCTCGAATTCTCCTCTGGGCTCTGGAGACACCTCACTGATAGCTAAAAGGACCAAGGAGTATGCTGTCCGACACTGGATTCAGCAAAGCTCTGACCAGGTGCTGCTCAGTACCATCAAGACCACTGTCCCTGAAATCAAGAAGGATGTACCTTCTACTTCATAACTAACTTAAACTCTCTTGTTACATTGATCACAACACAGCACAAACATTGAGTTCAGAGCATTAGGCCAACTGTCAGCTTCATTTGAAATACTTTATTCCAGTATTACCCTTCTTAATGGTTACTACGCCTCTGCACTTCCAGCATTATTTCTTTCTAGTCAATCATCCAGGTGTCAGTGTACTGTTTGGCCATTCCATGCCGTTTTACTTCTCTCCGACACCCTCTGTTCAGGCTGGAGCATTACAGGCTTTACCTCACGTTGGCCACTGAACTACACATATATATACAGGCATAAATCAACAATTCACATTCAATTTTCATTAAAAGATATTGAATGGTTCAAGCTTACCACAATTCATACGAATAAACACAGATACGTTGATTAGCAATGAATTCTGGCACAAACTGGCACAAATTCCCATCTGCTTATCTTCCAGGCTTTTATTTAGCCAAATATATGCTGGCTTCAACGCACTGATGCTTTATCAAGCTATTTTAAACAAGTGGTTTCGAACTAACGCTCCCAAGTGTGTATATCAGCGAGTCTGACCAATGAGCCCCGTTTCGACAAGTGTTTGAAAAAATGTTACCTTTCCCCGTTTCCCCTAACAACCAAGATAGTATTTATAGCCCGACCAATCGTGGTTAGGCTTTCATTTGTTGCGCTCCAATCAATTTGGAGTTTACATGGTAGGCTATTTCTGTAACGTAAATTTTTTTCAAACACGTTAAAAAAAAATCTTATGAGCAGAAATGATTTTATGCTGTCAGGCACCCCCAATATTTTATTTTGGGTATAATTTATTAATTCCTGGACTATTTGCGTAACGTTTTACATATTATTTGTCAGCAAGCCCTAAGGAACCCAAAAATACAAATTTAAAGGAGCTACGTGGCTGCATTCAAAATATGCAATTTCTTCTACCTCCTGTTTCGAAGATGTGCTGTCTGGGTACTGTTATGTTCTCAACCGTAAACCCATCTAATGTTATCTTTTCTAATAAGAGTTTTTTTATGATTTATAAACCTAACTCTGGGAAAGGGTAGTGTATTTTATCACTGTCCGTCTGAAAAAAATTAGTGCATGTAGACTTACACGCGTGATGCATGCGTTCCTGATTTTCAGCCCTCCCCTCTCTCTTTATCCTTTTGTCCATCTGTTCGTTCGTTTTGGTAACGTAATATAATTAATGTTAGGATTAATTTAGGTCATTACGCAGTACGTCTGAATGTTTTTCTTAGAAATGCAGCACACGTTTCATTGAAGAAGGCGGGTAATAATACAGTAAGCTTTTATATCAACGTGAAAGCGTTACAATTTGCAGACGAAGCAGAAAACAAGGGGGATTTCGAGTACATTCTTTGTGACAGCACTGTTATTTTACCATTGCTCTTCTCTTTATTAATTTTATTTGTTAGGCTTCATATTTACCTAATAATTTATATATGTGGATTAGAATATTTCATGACAGGCTCCATTAAACTTATATATTTGGGTGCCTTAGGACTTGCTGACAAAGAATATGTTAGGTGTTAAGCAAATAGTCTAATAATTAACAAATTATAGCCAAAATATTATAGTGGTGTTGTCTGACAACACAGGATCATATTTGCTCAAAATGGCGTGTTTGGACACTGCTTTAGAGGAAATGAGGCCACCACGTTAGATCCGATTTGATTGGCTAGAATAATATGTAAGGCGAAACATGATTAGTTGACTGCTAATACTATTTTTGGTTGTTTATGGAAACGGTAGGAAAGGTACATTTTTTTTTCAAAGGCTTTTGTAAACATGGTCTCATTGGCTAGACCATTTAATATAGTCAATTAGGAGCGTCTGTTCAGTGTCACTTTTTGAAAATAAACTTTGTAGAAGCAAGTGCGTTGAGAACCAGCTCATATTTTTCTAATAAAAGCCTGGGACAGAGGCAGATCGGAATTGTGCCATAACTCATCGCCAGTCAACGTACTTGTTTAATATTTCCTTGAATTGTGGTAAGCTAGACATATTTGATATCTTTTTGATGAAAATTGAATGTGAATTGATAATTTATGTCTGTATGTGTGTGGTTCAGTAACAAACATGAGGCAAAGCTTAGATATTGCTCCACCATGGAAAAAACTTGTCGGAGAGGAGTATAACTGCATGGGATTGCCAAATAGTACTATGACACCTATCTTATTGAATAGAAGGAAATAATGCTGGAATTGCAGAGGCGTTGTAACCATTAGGGAGAGGAATACTTGTGTATATTGTTTCATGAGAAGCTAGCAGTTGGCCTACCGCGCTGAACTCGGTGTTTGTTATGTATTGTGCTTCAGTGTGGAAATAGATTATAAATTAGTTCTGAAGTAGGAGGTACAACCTTCTTGTTTCAGGGACCGTGGTACTAAAGTATTAAAGCAGCACCTGGTCTGAGTTTTGCTGAATCCAGAGGCTGGTAGCATACTCCTTGGTCAAGATATCGACCAGTGTTGTTTCTCAAGAACACGGTGAAGCAAGCGAGCAGAGGAGTCAATTTCCTGCCGCCCACACAGAAGTTAAGATTTCGTTGGCCAGAGCAGCTCAATCTTGTGTATACCCCCCTCTAAAATTGACTGTACATTAAATCAAGAGGGACAGTTATTTGTTTCAAATAAAAAGAAACTGTGAACCTTTCCAATATTATTTCCACCAGAAACAAACACATGAAGTCATGATGACAAACAAAAACCTAGCTTGAAAAGCCAGTATTACCTCATAGTACTACATCACAACTTACACACATATTGTAATAATAATATATGGCAATACAAAGATCCTATCTATAAATTGTGTACATACAACTTGTGATTACATTTGAGTGTGATTCCTGGTTCACTTTGTAGTTGAATCAGGATATCTATTATTGAAAGGAATTAATACATATTTTAAAAGTTAACACTTGACTTATTAAGATAGTCTTATAGAGTGTTCTATGTATGTGAGTGTCACAGTGTTGTAAAGTATTGTGGATTAAATTAAATTGTTTATCTGTCTGTTGGTTGTTGTGAACATACACTTCAACACTATCATAACCCTAGACATTCAACGTAGTCATCACAATATTCCAGAATAAGTCTGACTGAGGTCTAAATGTGGTAGCAAAGTAAGGTCATCTGTAATACACCACACTTATTAGATACAGATACCTTCACAGCTGATCTCAGTCAGTACACTAAGTCCCCTATAAATATTTATATCATCCCACTTTACCACATATATTGGGGTCCTGTCCGGGATTTTGAATCTTCTCCTATTATATATATATTGGGGGTAATTCACTTCAGGGAATAATAAAAAATTAAAAGGTATCCTTGGGTGGAAAATAAATAAGGTTGAGCTCTCAGTGCTTGTGGTTGTCCTTAGATAATTAGTTATAGATTGACTTGTTTAAGTTAGACATTGTATAAATTTGCCTGTTAGAAAATGGCCGACCTGGCAAAATTTCGATCTGCTGCTATGCAGGCTGCTAAAGAGTTAGGAATGGACGGGCAAGTTATGATTGCCTATGTCACTACTGAATGTGACAAATATATTGAACGTGAAGAAAGAAAATTTGAAGCAGAAAGAAAATTAGAATCGGAAAGATTAGAAAAAGAAGCTGAAAGAAAGTTAGAGGCTGAAAAAGAAATTAAGAGGTTGCAGATTGAGGCTGACAAGGAGGCTAGGGCATTGGAGGCAGAAGAAAAAAGATTGGCTGCAGAAAGAGAGGAAAGAAGATTGACTGCAGAGAGGGAAGTAGAAGATAAGAGATTACAGAGGGAAGCAGAAGATAAGAGATTACAAAGGGAACACGAGTTACGACTAAGGGAATTGGAATTCCAAGGCCATGCTCCTGAAAATGGTGCCAGTCCCTTCACCTCTGATGCCTCTGCTAGTCAGGGAGCCTCAACCTCAGCTATGAACTTTCATTTAGATCATTTTGTTGAGAAAGAAGATGATATCGAGAGCTATCTAAATAGATATGAACTATTAGCTACCACGTATGGGTTAGAGAGAGAAAGGTGGAGCTTAAAGTTATCTCAAGGGCTTCGTGGTACAGCTTATGAAGTTTTTGCCAAAATGAGCAGAGATGATCAAGAAAATTATGACATGCTAAAGCAGGCTCTTTTGTTAAGATATGAAAAGAATGGAGAATTTTATAGAAAAAAATTTAGGAATGCTAAACTACTGTCAGGTGAGACATATCACCAGTTCTCTGCACGGTTAGAGACATACTTGGAGAAATGGACTTCTCTGGGGAAAACCCAAGATCTTAAGGAAATGATCCTTATAGAACAACTAAGAGAGTCCATGGCTCCAGACCTGAGAAAGTTTCTCATGGAACAAGGTGCAGAGAGGCTGGGTGAGTTACTAAATGTCGCTGAAAGGTATCAAGCAGCTCAGGCAGAGGTAACAAGTAATAAAAAGAAACAGGTAGATAATTTTAAGGCACCACAGAACTTTAATAAATTTGATCCTAGAGATCAGAACAAAGGTAGGCACCAGTTTGATAGGCCACGGTATGACAATAAAAATAAAACCCCACAATTCGATGAAAGGAAATTTGATGAAAGAAAATCTTTCAACCAAGGAAGGAAGTGATGTACAAAGTGTAAGATGAACAATCATACCACTGAAAATTGTAGGAATAAAACTCCTCGTTTTGCTGCTATGAAATCTGGGAAGAAGGGAACAAAGGTCAAATCTGAGGAACTACAGGAACCGTACCACCCCCCAGTGTGTGAAGATGTAATCTGTAATGGTGTCACCATAAGGTGTTTATATGATACAGGTTTAGATTATGATTCAGTTGTGAGTTCTCACCTGGTGCAAGCAGATCAATACACCACAGAAACAGTGGAAATTAAAGCTGCAACCAAGGAAGTAGCGACCATGACACTCCCTATCGCTAAGATACATGTAAAAACGCGATATGTGGAGGGAATAATCAAAGCAGCAGTGATAAATGAACCAATCTACCCTCTGATATTGGGGTGTAGATATGTCTTCCTGGGGAATCCCAAGAGACCTGTGATATTGGCAACGGTGCAGACCAGATCAAAGTCCAAAAAGGAGGAGGAAAATCCAATAAATACTCATCCAGATAAGATGAGGAAGGCACAGGCGGAGGACAAGACACTCAAGCCGTGTTTCAAGAAGTTGCCCAAAATGTCATACACCTCCAGGCAAGGGAGAATTTTATATGAAGAACAAGTTGATTTATAGGAAGGCTGGATCTGAATCCAATGTCACGGACAGCTGGCCCTTCCCACTTCATATAGGACTAAAGTGTTGGAACTAGGGCATGCGATTCCCTTCAGTGGTCATATGGGGATCAGCGCAACAGGACAGCGTATAGCTTGTCACTATTTCTGGCCAGGGATAACTGAAGATATCAAACGATATGTAAAATCCTGTCCAGAGTGCCAACGAGTAGCACCTAAGCATTGGACTGCACCAGCAACTCTGGGGGAAATGCCCATAGTGGGAACACCCTTTGAGAGAGTTGCCGTGGATATTGTGGGACCTCTCACTCGAACCAAGAGGAGGAACAGCTACATTCTGACTCAGGTGGACACTTGTTCTATGTGGGGAGAGGCGGTAGCCCTGTCATCCATTGACTCTAAACATGTGGCAGAGGCATTACTCACAATTTTCACTAGGTTAGGCTTTCCCAACCAAATCTTGACTGATAATGGCTCTCAGTTCAAGGGGAAACTAACAGAAGAAGTTTTCAGGATCTTCCAGGCCAAACACTTCCATTGTAGTGTGTACCATCCCCAAGGGAACGGCCAAGTGGAAAGATTTAATGGTACGTTGATGTCGATCCTGAGAAAGGTGGCACACGAAAAACCAGATACATGGGACCAGTACCTTCACGCCGCCCTCTTGGCTTATCGGGAGGTACCCCATAGTTCAACCGGTATGGCCCCGGCAACATTATTATTTGGAAGGCCAATAAAAGGTCCACTCGAAGCTCTGTTAAGAACGTGGACTGATGAAAAGGCAGAGGAAAATATTACATCTTCATACCAATATGTGAATGAGCTGACCACTCGTTTAAAAACTGGCTGGAAACTTGCCAATGAAAATTTGAGACAAGCCAGGAAAAAACATGCTGCCTATTACAACAGGAAAGCTAAAGACAGAGATTTGGCTGTGGGAGAGAAGGTACTGCTTCTTCTACCCGGTAGTCAGAATAAGTTACAAATTGGATGGCAAGGTCCATATACAGTTCTAGAGAAGGTGTCTAGAACAAATTATAAGATAGATAAGAAGGGGAAAGAAAAAATCTATCATGTGAATCTCCTGAAGAAATATTTGGAAAGAGAAAATCAGGAAGAGACACACTTGTTGACCTTGTCCATTGCAATGGAGATGAAAAAGGAACCACTTTCATCATTTGAATATCCATTACATCCCTGTGAGACAGCGGCACAGGTGAAAATCAGTACACATTTAACGAAAAATCAGAAGGAGAGAGTGCAACAGGTTCTAGATGATCATACAGAGGTGTTAACGGACCGACCGGGGCATACAAACTTATTGGAATATGATATGAAACTGATAGACCCCACACCTGTCTGTATGAAAGCCTATTCGATTCCTTTTGCTAAGGAGAAAGCCTTGAAGGAAGAGATAGACTATTTGTTGAAGGAAGGAATAATTTCACACAGTGAATCTTTGTATAGTTCCAGTGTGGTACTCTTAAGGAAACCCTCTGGAGAACATAGACTCTGTATAGATTACAGGAGACTGAATGCTATCACAGAAGGTCAGGTGGATCCATTGCCGGATACAAATCAGTTGTTTGCCAAGCTAAATAAAGCTAAATATTTCTCAAAAGTGGATCTGAGTAAAGGATACTATCAAATTCCAGTAAAGCCTGAGGTTAGACCATACCTAGCTTTTAGTACCTCAGAGGGACACTATGAGTTTAACAGATTGCCAATTGGATTGAAGAATGCGCCTAGTGTCTTCTCTAGAATGATGAGAAAATTGTTGGATCCTCTAAATAATCCATGCATCACAAACTTCATGGATGATATCCTTATAGCAACAGAAACATTTGAAGAACACATTGACTCTCTGAACATGCTGTTTAATCGACTTAGAGAAGCGAATTTAACAGCCCGACCAACCAAATGTTGCGTTGGATGTAAAGAATTAGAATTCTTGGGACACACAGTCCATCAGGGAAACATGACCCTGACCCCAAGAATTTAGAGAAACTAAAGAAAGCCCCGAGGCCACAAACCAAGAAAGACGTGAGATCCTTTGTCTCATTATGTGGTTTCTACCAAAAGTATATCAAAAACTTTAATTCCATATGTGCACCGTTAACTGATTTGACACGCAAAGGAAATCCAGATCGAATTACATGGACAGCACAATGTGAATTGGCATACCAGGAATTGAAGGAAAAGCTCACAAGCAAACCTATTTTGAAATTACCTGACTTAAGTCAAGAATTCATTGTGAGAACGGATGCAAGTAATATCGGGTTGGGCGCGACCCTGTTACAGAAATCAGATGCACTGGATGGGGAATTAACCCCAGTGGCATATGCTAGCAGAAGGTTGAATAAAGCTGAAACAAATTATTCAACTAGCGAAAAAGAATGTCTTGCAGTAATATGGGCGATCAAGAAATTCAATATTTATCTGTATGGGAAGGCATTTAAGTTGCAAACGGATCACAAACCCTTGTCGTTTCTAGTGCAGGCTAGGCATGAAAATTCGAGGTTACTCAGATGGTCCTTACGTTTGCAGCCATTTCAGTTCAGCATAGAGTATATTTCTGCAAAAACTAACCTGGGTGCGGATGTTCTAAGCCGCCATCCGTGTGATGAGCATCACCGTAAGCACCAGGAATAATATTAAATTTCTCTTTGTGTATATAGAATTATAGACTGACATATGATGTCTGTTTTAAGTGGGCAGAATCTGTCGTGAGAAATTCCAATCCCCATCTATAAATTAAAAAGTAGATGTAAAGCCTAACGAATTAATTCAATAAAAGGAAAGAAGAATGGTAAAAGAACAGTGCGGTCACAATAGCGTACGCCTGTGTTATAGAACGTCATACTAGCTAAAAAGAAATCCCCATTTTCTGCTCCGTCTGCATAATTGTAACGCTTTCACGTTTGCTAGTAAAGCCTACTGCATCAAATACACGCGTTTCTAAAAATAAAACTGGTACTGTGTTTCTTAGAAAACCTTGAGATACACACACTGCGTAATGACCTAGATTTAATATTACATTAATGTCATTTTATGCACTACGTAAACGAAAAGACAGACGGGCTTAGAAGAGAGAGAGAGAGAGAGAGAGAGAGAGAGAGAGAGAGAGAGAGAGAGATGTACGAAGGAACGCATGCAATACTACCACGTCGTCTCGCGATATGAAATTAATGCCATCCCACGCGAAAGGCATGCAGGCTTGATTTTTTTCAAATAAACACTGACAAAAAAACACTATCAATACGAGGTAAGGTTTTAAAAAACATGTTTAATGCTTATTAGGAAACATGACACAATACTGTTTTACGTCTGAAATCCTGACATTAGCCTGACAGTACAGAAGACACCCCATTGTATAGAAGTGAACGGGTGGTAGAAGAAAATACATATTTTGAACGAAGCCACTTGGCTCCATTAAACTTATATATTTGGGTGCCTTAGGACTTGCTGACAAAGAATATGTTAGGTGTTAAGCAAATAGTCTAATAATTAACAAATTATAGCCAAAATATTATAGTGGTGTTGTCTGACAACACAGGATCATATTTGCTCAAAATGGCGTGTTTGGACACTGCTTTAGAGGAAATGAGGCCACCACGTTAGATCCGATTTGATTGGCTAGAATAATATGTAAGGCGAAACATGATTAGTCGACTGCTAATACTATTTTTGGTTGTTAATGGAAACGGTAGGAAGGGTACATTTTTTTTCAAAGGCTTTTGTAAACATGGTCTCATTGGCTAGACCATTTAATATAGTCAATTAGGAGCGTCTGTTCAGTGCCACTTTTTGAAAATAAACTTTGTAGAAGCAAGTGCGTTGAGAACCAGCTCATATTTTTCTAATAAAAGCCTGGGACAGAGGCAGATCGGAATTGTGCCATAACTCATCGCCAGTCAACGTACTTGTTTAATATTTCCTTGAATTGTGGTAAGCTAGACATATTTGATATCCTTGTGGTGTGTTGATATTAATTATATATTTATATCTGTGTAGCAGATGTGAAGTCAGCTATGCAAGCTCCTGAGGAAGTTTACCTTCTAACTATATGTCAGGAAACCTGTCTTGCTTCCACCAATGACTACCACCCACTATGTATGTTATCCCCAATTTATAAGTTCTGATGTATGGATGTTGTGTAGCTACGTGTCTAGGGTATATGCAATGTATGTGCAGAAAATAACAACAACCACACTTTAAGGTTAATAAACAATTAAGTAAACAACTCCCTATTGAATTTTGGTCTGAACAATTTTTTTCAAATGTATTAAGTATAATTGAGTTGATTCATAAAAAAAAAATTAAGATTAAACATCTATATACAGTTACACACAATCTAGTTTCACTACTAAAGTCTTTTTATTTCTGACTAGGAAGTGTTCTTGTTGTAATACTCTATTCCAAACTAAAGCACATATTTTGGGGAATCCCTACTGTCATCATTTTATTTAATCTGGTTGAAATATCAAATTGTGGAGAATAGTTCAGTGAATTCACAAGGCCCCAAAACGCAGGGCTTATCTTAAGATAGGTGTCGAAAATTCTGCGATGTCCTGGTTATAAGTCTTCCTCCTCACAGCACTGCTCAGCTTTCAGGATTCAAGATAAGGTAGGGCCCTCAAATCATATGGCCTCGAACAGGTACCAGGGTTGAACAACAACGTGACTGGCTCACTTCAGTTTCACACCCAGAAACTCTGGAAGTAGAGGATTAATTTCCCCTCAAAATAATATTCTGACCTATCTCCATTTGTAACAGTTTTGCAGATATCAACCAATCAAAAATCAGAACATAATACATAAATAATTATTTCCCCCTCGGGTAGTGTGCTCTATTATCATTAAATATCTCAAACATATGTTTTTTTTTTTTTTTTTTTTTCCTAGTCCTAATACAATATTATAATTTCATAAATACATTCAGGTAATAACATGGATTACATAAAGATGGCCAGTGATTTTCTGGCTATACTTAAACATTATTCATTAAAGTCTTTTCCCTTATTAATCTCTCTTTATCCCAACTTTTAAGTAAAACTGCAAGGATTTTATTAAGTTCTTTCCCCACAATGATAATATCTTTCTTAGCAACTCGGTGAAACAATACAAAGTTTGATGTTAACTTTACTCTTTATATAAATTTATATGTTCTTTTATCTCCCAAAGTACAAGCAAAGCTGTAGGGCTTTTACATGAAGCTATAAGATTATCTAACCCCATTTAATGAGTGTACGTAACATGTTGAAATGGCACTTGTACGACTGGGACTCTCCCCTTCAAATATTCATTCATAATCAATATGGCAAACACATTTTCAAATACAATAATAATTATATAAATGTTGGTCTTACCGAAATATCGAATTTTTTCACTATGTAAGTTAATTACAGGCCATAAATGGTCACACAAGATCTCCTGCTGAATAACAGAACAGCGAAGGCATCTGATCACACTTGTCTGTAAACGTTATTAACTTTACATGTGAAAGTTTAAATTGAAAGTGGCAAGGAACGCTCGTCTTTCTGAGTATTTATTTCACTTTCTTAGTTATGCTCAGCAACCAATCAGGTGACTTCCGTTCCTACGCGTCTATTTTCAAAAGTTAACCTACAATTTTCAAATCAGGAGACACCCCTTTCTATTGCCTCAATATGGCTAGCTTCAGTAAAGAAATCCCAGGCACGTCTTTATATGTCTTCATTCTACCATATCGCTAGTATTATCTAAGTCATGTTAATCCAGAATGAAAATATTTACTTATTCTACCGTTTTGTCATCTAATGCATAAGGTTTCACACTTCTAGCTATTATTTTTACCCTTTTCGTCTTTCCTTTATATTTATTCAAATAACATATCTTTCTTTCTACAGTAGGCTAAAATATTTAGACTAACGCATATTATATATTTAACAACTAATTAGTAGCATTTTAATCTTCATTTCTATTCTTTATTTTTCCTATCGCTCGTTTAGGCCATTTAGTTTCAGTTTAGAAATTCAAACAGGGTCTATGCATTTCCCCCGTTCTCTCCCTTGTCTTTTCCAAGAAATACACGATTTCTAACTACACTAACTTTCACGCATGCATTTTGGGTAAGGCTTGCAAGTCTGTAACGTCACATTGGCATTTTCAACTATCGGCGTTTTACGCGTTAACCCTTTAGGAACCGAGAAATAAAACTAGTCTTTTGGTGGTGTGGTAATACCTATGTTATTTTATACCTACAAACTACTAGATGCTATATTTTGATCGGTGAAATATCGGATATCATCACAATCCTTTTGATGAAAATTGAATGTGAATTGATAATTTATGTCTGTATGTGTGTGGTTCAGTAACAAACATGAGGCAAAGCTTAGATATTGCTCCACCATGGAAAAAACTTGTCGGAGAGGAGTATAACTGCATGGGATTGCCAAATAGTACTATGACACCTATCTTATTGAATAGAAGGAAATAATGCTGGAATTGCAGAGGCGTTGTAACCATTAGGGAGAGGAATACTGGTGTATATTGTTTCATGAGAAGCTAGCAGTTGGCCTACCGCGCTGAACTCGGTGTTTGTTATGTATTGTGCTTCAGTGTGGAAACAGATTATAAATTAGTTCTGAAGTAGGAGGTACAACCTTCTTGTTTCAGGGACCGTGGTACTAAAGTATTAAAGCAGCACCTGGTCTGAGTTTTGCTGAATCCAGAGGCTGGTAGCATACTCCTTGGTCAAGATATCGACCAGTGTTGTTTCTCAAGAAAACGGTGAAGCAAGCGAGCAGAGGAGTCAGTTTCCTGCCGCCCACACAGAAGTTAAGATTTCGTTGGCCAGAGCAGCTCAATCTTGTGTATACCCCCCTCTAAAATTGACTGTACATTAAATCAAGAGGGACAGTTATTTGTTTCGAATAAAAAGAAACTGTGAACCTTTCCAATATTATTTCCACCAGAAACAAACACATGAAGTCATGATGACAAATAAAAACCTAGCTTGAAAAGCCAGTATTACCTCATAGTACTACATCACAACTTACACACATATTGTAATAATAATATATGGCAATACAAAGATCCTATCTATAAATTGTGTACATACAACTTGTGATTACATTTGAGTGTGATTCCTGGTTCACTTTGTAGTTGAATCAGGACATCTATTATTGAAAGGAATTAATACATATTTTAAAAGTTAACACTTGACTTATTAAGATAGTCTTATAGAGTGTTCTATGTATGTGAGTGTCACAGTGTTGTAAAGTATTGTGGATTAAATTAAATTGTTTATCTGTCTGTTGGTTGTTGTGAACATACACTTCAACACTATCATAACCCTAGACATTCAACGTAGTCATCACAATATTCCAGAATAAGTCTGACTGAGGTCTCAATGTGGTAGCAAAGTAAGGTCATCTGTAATACACCACACTTATTAGATACAGATACCTTCACAGCTGATCTCAGTCAGTACACTAAGTCCCCTATAAATATTTATATCATCCCACTTTACCACAGACGAACACGTATTTTGAATTTCTCCAGGCGGTGGAAGCTGGGTATCTGGCCCTGTTAACCATAAGGGCACTTGCACCACAGAGCCCAGCAGAGGTGGGTGACTCTATAAAGTTTTTGTTTTGTAGTTGTCAGGATAGAACCTGAAACAAAAATAAACGTAACCCCTATATGGTCCATCACTATTCCATTATTACACAAGATGGGGACGATAGACAGTGTCAGATAATGTGCTAGCAAATGCACAGGACAAAATATACCAGCACTACCCACATCCAGTTCACCGTGACTACACTTTTCTTTGAAAACCTTAGATAGATCCATCTGTCCATGATCCGCCTCAATACAATGATTTGGTCTAGTATAAAATACTAAGTAATACCTTGATCCATACATTAAAACAATTTCTGTCCTTCTTTCTTATATTCCAGGCAATTGTCCCATTTCCTCAAGAAATATTTCTTTAAAAGCTTTTCCAAACCTACAGATACAATTCTGCTATCATTATCAATTTATTTTGAATATACACAGGCGGGTAAGTCCTTCAGAAATTACACAATGGTTGCAGAAACACGTCTACACACTTACCAACAAACTGTAGTGAATCAATAGCAAATCTTATAATTATATATATATATATATATATATATATATATATATATATATATATATATATATATATATATATATATATATATATATATATATATCTTTCTTACCCTCAGGCACACACAGACGAGCTGTTAATGGCAAACTTGATCTGCTCTCAGGTACAACTGGCAAAGGCAGTCTTCATTTACAAGTTACCGCTTCTTTCTGCTCGCTGTGTTTTTCAAATCTTATGGCCCCAATTTAGCAAGGGCAAGGTCTATTTATACTAGCACATCCAGCATATCGGAAAGCACGGGGCTAACGGGGTATTGCGAATCCCAAAATGAGGCATATTTTTTCTCTCTTTTCAATTATGAAAAACTAGTTTACCCCTTATCTTTCTTATTTCTGGAGCGATTTTATTCATCTAAGGCTTAAATTATACCCTGAATTGATCTTTATCTTCCTAGCTAAAAATCTTTTAGTCTCCTAAGTGCATTTTATTCTATGCATATTTTAAATACCTAAATTAGGGACTAACCCGATGTGTCGAGGCCTTTCCACTCAATATCTCTCTCTTAATAAACTACTTTTCGTGGAAGTCTTTACACCTACCTCTAAAGTAACATTCCTGTTGTAGAATTAGAGACCTCTTCAAAGTAGTACTTCTTTCCTACTTATGTAATTAATTTGCTTCCTTCACTCGGTTGCACAAATGAGGACTGGCCATTTTGCCTGTCCAAGGCTGTAGTAAACACACGAATACGGAAGTCTTTCCATTGGCTAGTGTATCATACAATTTCTACAATGTATGGCGCGCGGTTTTTGTCAGAGTTACTCAGGATTATACACAACCTGTGTTGTGAAGCAGACTAACTCACGACAATAATCAATCAATCAATACCCTTTAGCTCCCCGAGGAGCATAGGCCTTCAACAAACACATGCCAACTCTTCCTGTCCTGTGCTACCCTCTCAAGTTCTTTTCATGTTTTCCTCATCATTTTCACCTCTGTTTCCAGTTAGTTCTCTTCTCCATGTGTTTTTTGGTCTACCTCTGCCTCTCTTTCCTTGTGGATTCCAGAACAAGGACTGCCTTGTAACGCTATCAACAGGTTTCCTCAATATGTGTCCTATCCATCGCCAGCGTCTCGTTCTTGTCATTAATTCCACATTTGTGACTTTGTCATACTTTGTGATGATAATGATACTTCCTATATATCCCAGTGTCTCCGATGGTCTCTGAAGAGACAAATAAAGATTAAAACTTCTGGACGTACAAGACGACTAACAGGATTGTTACGTCACCGTTTTCACACAGCATTGCTTTCATTAGTGAAACATTGCTGTGTTAAAAGGGGGCAGCACTAAAACGCAGCACTATTAAAATAGCACCACCGAATTGATTTATGACGTAAGGTTAAAATAGTAGATTACGTAGATGCGTGTGCATGGGCAGTGTCGCGAGAGGTAAAGATAATATGATGATGATATCTTGGACAAATAGATGTATCAGATGATACCAGGATAGTGCCAGATAAGAGACTGGTCTTAAAAGAAATACCCCATTCTCTGAAAAGAGTAATGGTGTATCGACATCAAAGGTATAATCACGTTGTATAGGTTCCTAGATGAGATGGTAATGTACTATCTTAGGTTCCTATGATGCCCTCTACAGACTATCCTTGATACCTTCCGATATTTATACTCGGTTGTCTCCCGTACCAGAAAGCATCTTGGCCAAAGTATGATCCAGTCTCGAAAAAGTGTAAACAGTAGTCGTTCTGTGCTAGTGTAAAAATCCGAAATCGTTCTAGTTTCTTTATTTCTGAACCGATTTCCTTCATCCAAAGCTTATATTATTCTCAGGACTACACTCTATCTATTGAGATATATATCCTTTTCCTTGGGTAATCCGACTTTTCACTGGAGCAGCCTAAACAGGGATAAGCACAACATGGTTCATGCTCCGCTGTCTTAAAATCATAATAACTTCTGCTCTACACCACATCAAGTGACATAATAGGTCTCTGCCTAAAGCTAATGATCCCTATTATCGAATTAGTCATTCCTTACCTATGTATACCGTTATTAACTGCACAGTGCCTTTCGAAAAATTGTCAACATCTACACTTTCTCGTCTTCCTACTAAAAGGCCAAACAAATTACACTGGCTAACAAAAAAAAAATTTTTTTTTCTTTCTCTAACTTTTCTATGTTTTTCTGGTCAATGTTAATGCGCTGTTTTTAAATCTGCAAACCGTTTTTCTCTATCAGGTCGGGATCTCTAGAAATACGCAATTGAAGTTTTTTTAACAAAGCATACAGTATTACAACATCATTTGTACAAGAAGTACAACAGTTATGTAGGCTTGAATTTCTTTGCAGTCGACTTTCGTCGGTGAATGGCATGTGGAACATCGCGATGAAGCATCCAACAATAATCGGCAAGCATGGTCACACTCCACCGTCCTTGATAACGTGACTCCATTACGGCGATATCTTGATGGAATCGTTCTCCCTGTTCATCGCTGACTTCGTCAAGGTTGTCAGGGAAAAAGTCAAGATGCGAATCGAGCAAATGGATTTTGAGAGACATGTTACAGCCCATAATTCTGTATGCATCTATGCACTGCTTAACAATATGCACATAGTCGACAGATTTGTGATTTCCCAGAAAGTTATCGACGATCGATTTGAATGCCATCCATGCGCGAAGTTCACTACCATGTAACAAGTTCTCGAATTGTTTGTCTGCAATAACTTTCCTAATCTGAGGTCCTACAAAGATACCTTCCTTTATCTTTGCACCGCTAACTTGCGGAAACTTTTCTCGAAGATAAGTGAAAGCTTTGCTCGTTTTATCTAACGCTTTTACGAAATTCTTCATGAGCCCCAACTTCATATGTAACGGTGGTAAAATGATGCTGTCTTTGTTAACTAATGGCTCGTGTATTACATTTTTATGCCCGAGCTGCATACGATCCCTGATAGGCCACACCTTTCTTGCATAATGTTCTGTCTGTTGCGGCTGTCCCATTCACATAGGAAGCAACAAAATTTAGTATACCCAGTCTGCATGCCCGTGAGAATTGCAATGACCTTTAGGTCTCCACAAATCCGCCATTGGTAGTCATTGTACTTTATTTTTGCCAAAAGTATAGCCATATTGTCATAAGTTTCTTCCATATGAACAGAGTGGGCGACTGGAATTGATGAAAATAAATGTCCGTTATGCAATAACACGGCTTTTAGACTAGTCTTGGAAGAGTCTATGAAAAGTCGCCATTCGTTGACTATGTGCTCATGACCGAGGTGCACCATTAGACCATTTACATCTTTGCAATAGCAATGTCATCATCCATCTCAAAGTATTGAACAAGTTCTCTGTGTCTATGACGAAATTTAGATATCGGAGTATTGGGCGCTAAAAGATTCCATTCTTTGAGTCGCGAACCGAGTAATTCCGCTTGTCCTTTGGTAAGAGCGATATCACGTATTAGATCTGAAAATTCTGAATGGTTAATTAAGTGAACACCATCATTCACCGGTATATAATCCGAGTCAGAATTAGTTTCTAAAGCAGGTAAACTATCACTTTCTGATGGTTCATTCACGTCCAAAGGATGTTGTTCTGGTGGAACTGGGATCGGACACGTGATTGGATCATGAGGCACTGGTTTCGAAACCGATTCAATATTTGGATAAACCACAGACTTTCTAGTTTTAAAAGTGAAACCATGGATATTTGTCAAGCAGAAGTAACAATCAGTAGCGTGATTTGTCGGGTTACGCCATATTACTGGCACTCTTAAAGGCATCGACTTATGCTTCGGCGATTTTCGTAACCAACCTGCCAATGTATTTGCACAAGTCAAACAAACAGCATTTGGCTTCTAAGATTTATTTGCATCATCAACTTTCGAATCGAAATAAAGTTCATATGCTTTCTTTAGTAATGGTGTAAAGTTTTTCTGGTGAACACGATCGGTAAAATATCCACACACGTAACAGAACAGATCAGCCGAATTTCTACAACTTCTAGAAGCCATATTTCGCTCAGAATTATTTCAAAATACAGTAACTATTTGAAACATATTGTAACATATGTCATGCATCTTTTAGCGGTATAAAAAGTAGAATTATTTTGCATTTTATTAATTTTTAATAAGTTATATAGTAAAAATGAAACGGAGCAAATAACGGTTTCCCAAAAATATATTAAATCACAAATATCTTAAGAACCCGACGTGATAGAGATAAACGGATTTCAGATTTGAAATCAGCGCAAGAAACTGACCTAAGAACACTTATTCTTATATAAGAAAGAAAAATGTTGTTTGTCAGTGTTATTAGCATTGCGTGACCCGAGCTGCCGTTTTGATTGGTTGCTTGACTTCTCGGATTTTCTGTACGGCGTAATGTTTTGAATGAGGGCCGAGATGGGATTCAGACTTCATCACAGGCAGAAGTAACGGTCACTTTTGGTTCTTTTTCGATTGTGTATTCCAATGTGTCAAGACGTTTATTTTATGAGCTCCTGCATTGAGTGTTTGATGTCCGATATTTATGGACGTATGGTTGAGATATTACATGCCATTGTTTCATGTGTGAATCGACGGAGAAGTATTATGAATTATTATTACCATTTTGACGATCTCGTCAAGTTATATTGTAGCGGACAGTTGGACGTAAACGGACGGCGCATTTGCCTACCATTCATGTATTATGAAGGCCTAGTACATTTGGCCTATGAAAGACGGCTTGCTTTTATTATATCAAAATGTGGAGCTTCAATGTTGTATGATGTGAATAAATTGTAAAAATGTTAACCAGGAGTGATCTACATTCCTTAGTTGATTTAGCTGTTGTGAGTTCATTTGAACATTTGCTAACTATACAGAATTCTGATCAACACATCATTAGAATGGACCCCAACAATAATGTTGTGCGTCGGGCTAGCAACCTCATCACATTGCTACAGGAACCAAGGTTGCAAGAGCATACAAAATACTTGGCGCAGGTTTCCTGCAAGGAGACCAGTGACACTGATTGCTCCAGGCACCATAAGGAGCGGAAAGGAACATGATGATGGTGATACCTCCCATTTAGACCATAAATTAGTAAATAAATAAATAAAGGTAATTAACAGGTACTCGTTGGACATAAAGGATGACACCAGACAACAGAAAAGAAAATATAAGTGATAGGCTTACCGGGAATCGAACCTAGGACCAACCAAACGGCGCCATCGCGTTGCTGTGACAGTACATCATAAAAGGACGCTCAGCCAATTTTGCACTCTATATAGCCCAGTGTAGTTTCCCCAGGACTATAAGAAGACACAGAAATACTAAGTCTACTACTCTCTCAGGCATGTCCTATAAGGCAACTAATATGAGATGACACACACCAGGCTAGTCAACTTTCTGTGTCAAATAAAATGTGACAGTCACCACATTGCAAGCGTTTGAACTTTGACCTCGGCTTCCTTAAAAGAGGGCGGGGGGGAGGTAATTTGCAGTGGTGGTTCCATTCTCTATAAGGAGTGAAAATTAGGAGATGGTGATGACGATACGTCTATATTAGTTCTGTAAACACACGCTCCAGTCTACCCAGCTGTAAATGGGTACCTGACTTTGAGTTAGGGAAGGAAAAAGGAAGCGAAGATAGGGACTGGTCAGCCCACCTCTCGATGCTGGACTTAGTATAGTGAGGCATCTAACACTACGTCTCTACGGCTGTATCTGCTATGGGACTACCGTTACCTTTCTCTAAATAGAATTTTGCGTTAAAGTTTGAGCGTCCGATTGACAAAGTGGTCAGAGCGTTGATCTCTCGCAGCAATGGTGCCAGGTTCGATTCACGATATCACCAAGCTCCAGTTTACCAAGCTGTAAATGGGTACCTGACTGATCTCTTGAGGAAAAGGCAGCGAGGAAGGGAACTGATCACCACCACCTGTCGATGCTGGACCTGTGTGGGAAAGTCTCTAACACTTCACTCCCCTACGGCAGTATCTGATATGTAACGACTACTACTAACACAACAAGCAGTAATATAGCGTTAATAGCACAGGCTATAAGAGTGGAGTGACAGAGTGGTTAGAATGCTGGCTTCTCCCGGTAAAAGTTGCCGGATTGAAACAAGATAGCGCCACGTTCCAGGCTACTGCAGATGAAATAGGGTAACTGATTCTACTCTTGAGTTAGGGAAGATAAATGTAGCGAGGAAGGGAACCGGTCGCTCCCCAACTCATAAAGCGAAGTGTAGTCAAGTCTCTAAGACTTTTCTTCTACGATATTATCTACTACCGGACTATCTTTACCTACAGCAGGCTCTGGTTGTCATTAGTTTCAACACTTAATGATGTAGAGATCTCTTCTGTCTTTCTTCTTCCTTATCTTCTACAGTTATTTCGGCATCATGTTACCTCATTATTATATACACAAAATTTTACTTGTATATATATATATATATATATATATATATATATATATATATATATATATATATATATCAATATATATATATATATATATATATATATATATATCCATCCATACATTGCGTCCGTTTATTGTGATTATATGGTATTTGTGACGTATAATGGAAATATAGCCTACAGTAATCTGACAGCCTTTGTAATCCCGTTAGCGTTCTATGATTTGCTAGCAAAACCATGCATTTACAGTCTGTGTTTACTCACTTTTTAGTCCTACCTCTTTTTCTGTGTTTAACACGAGCTAACACAAGGTTTACAAACTTTCGTGACCTGCCAGTCATAACAGGTAGTGAATCAGGTTTGTTTACCTACGTTTCTCACGCAAGCTGATCTGTCAATCATGCAATACCTGGCAGACCGCACGTGAATAACTCCGAACCTTTTGAAGTCCGTACACAGAGACAAGGCAGGGAAAACCCAGGCTCTTTGATCTTCAGAAGCGGGCAAAATCTTCGAGAACCCTGTTACACGGAACTAAGTCTTTGATGGCAGTCTAACGCCTGAGAAAGGCCGACCGTAAACTTTTATCTGGGGTACTCATGTTTCTGATTTTCTGGTATACAGAATAGTGTGAAAAGTAGCATCATCTATAAATCAGAGAAAAAATAATATATATAAACTGTCTCTTCTTAAACCTGCTATCAGTTGTCACTCAGAATTGTTGGATAGTCCAAGCACGTAGTTCTAGAACCATTGTGGAAGATGTGTTAATAGCATTCGTGGGGATTGTCACTCTGATTTTCTGGTAATAGAAATTAGTGCTTACGTGTTAAAGAGTTACGTTTTACCATTATAATTCACTTACATTTTCTAGCTGTTAGAACTAGTGAAATAAAATAACGCATAGCTATTTTATACCAGATGTTCATTTATAATGTTAATTTTCACCACCCGCTTTCTCACACTAGAAGAGACGGTTTTGGTTGACTGACTATGTGATAGGCGCGACTGATAGTGACTGAAAAGAATTCACGTTTATTTCATTGTGCGTATTTATTATAAGTGCCTAGTATTTAATACCATACGGTGACTAACAGACGCCGACAATTCAGTAGCTATTAACGACAGGCGATATTTATGTAAAGGCGCGTATGGATAATTGAATAATAATTAACATTGTACGCTGATCGTTGACCGGGAACAGGAGGGGTAGAGCTGCATACCTCAACCAAACCTGCGCTCGCTAAGCGACGCGCGATAGGATAGGCTAAAGATACATGTGCCTTTTTAAATTTAATCAGGACTGACGGAGTGGATAAGAGATCGTCTTGTCCTTGTCTGTGTGCATATGTGTAGCTATATAGAATAGTTTCATTTTTTCATAAATGTTTTTCTTTATATATTTCTGCAGACCTGATCAAGGGCGTCCAGCGGTCTTTTAGTATTTTCATCATTTACTGATTGGTTAATGTTGTCATTTCTTGGCTTGTGCGTCACCAATTTCATTTGTGAGCCAAAGATTCATGAGAAACATTTTAACTTGTAAATTTAACTGGACTTACAAAAAACCAGCAATATTTTTTCAATTTTATCAGCCCACTGGGTTGTGGATAAAATACCCTTTATCCCGACTTCTGACAGTCGTTTTTTTTTTTCAAGAAAAGCATCCAGAATTTACGCTGTTTCAGAATCGGCACTCTTCCATAGAGCCAGTCGATAGGACTATCATCATTTATCAATTGTAACATTTTTGGCAACCAGATGTTTCCCAATACTGGAAATATTTTCCTCTTTTAACTGTGAACCCCAAGATCACGTTTTCTACAGCAACTATACGCGGTGACATTTATTCATCCAGGAGAAACACACACCAGATTTGGCGTTCACCTCGATGGTCTTATTTGTTAGAAGATGGACTGGGGCCAATTTAGGACATAAATAATCTGGCAATTTTATACTCAGGATAATTGTATTTCCAAGGGAATCACCAAGAGTTGGTAAGCGTGATTGAGTGGCCACTGTATGACAGAAAGAGTGAATATTTTTTCTTTGTTACAGGAATTTTACCAACCTTGGATTGTGCTTAAACTTGTTTACTTAACTGGGTAGCATATAGTAGGAACTTGTTTCTTTACTGTCTATTCTGTAACATAGTGCTAACCTTTGACCTTTGGGTTATTAACTTTTTGGTTCTTTTCTGAAGAGGGGGAGGGCACATTTATTCTGTTATTTCATATGTATGCAAATCTGTTTTTTTTTTCAATTTGATCTTTCTTTAGATGTTTGATGTTGTCAAGTTTAATGAGAATAAACAACAAAGAAAACTTAACTTTGTGTGTTGGTCAGACCCATACCCGATTAACCGTAGTTTTTCACGTTTGAGTGTCTTGTTGTCACATAGCTGTTTGTGTGTGTAGTTAAACTTATATTTATATGTATGAGGAGGGAAAGATTGTTTTGTACTAAATTATAATCGTATAGATAGGCTGGACTAGAGAAACTTATTCATTCCAGAGACATATCTTCTCCTTAAACTATCCACCCGTGAAATCTATTTCTCACACCTTTCTCTCACGTACTTATCACCATCCACTCTACTCAGACGGGAGCAAAAATAACTCTCAAACCTATCGGTACGACAGTCTATTCAGCTGTAAGTTGGCCCCTGATTCCATCCTTGAGTTAGGGAAGACAATGGCAAAGAGAAAGGGAATTTGTCCCCCCTACCTCATAAAGCTGGAACCATTAATACAGAAGTCTCTAACAATTCACTATCTGCGGGAAATGGTCACCACCCCCTTCCCCACCTCATAAAGCTGGAACTTAGTATACAGAAGTCTCTAATACTTTACTATCTGCTATGGGACTGCCTCTACCATTTGTATATTAGTGTGTGTTTATACATGTATTCTTGTGAGTACGTATCAATATGTTTTGTGTGTGTGTGTGTGTGTGTGTGTGTTCGTGTCATTATCATCATTTTCATCACGACCTAGCACCCCAAGAAACAGAGGCTTCCAACAAACCCATGCAAAGTCCTTCTGTGCTGCGCCAACTGCTCAAGGTCTTTCCATTTCTAACTCGTCCATTTCATTTTAGACTCAAACTTAGTTTTCTTTTTTCGTTCTGTATCTAACCCGGGTGATTCCCTGAACAAGTATTACCTTGTAACGCTGTCAACAGGTTTCCTCAATATGTGTCCTATTTCATCGTTAGGGTCCTCTTCTCATCTCTTATTCCAATGCCGCTTTTCTTATTCTTGTCATCAGTTCCACGGTAGTAATCTTGACATACCATTACTTTCCTTGTATTCTACGCAAGCACCCATTTATGTCAGTCTGTAAGGTCTTGGTTGCCGATTTTAAAATGTCCGCTTATGTGAACTAATTTTTTAACATGATTTTCATTCATTATATACACACATATATGCGTGTATGTCTTTGTGTTTGTGTCTTTATGCTCAAGTATGAGTTTAGGATGTGTGTGCCCGCCTGCTGTGTGTGATTCAAGTGCAATAATGGGGCGCTTGCTTCCGGGATATCAGATGCATTGGCCCTAGGGCGTTTAGGGAGATTGGTCCCTAGGCAATAAGAGCCATTCCCCCCCCCGGGCAATAAGGGCCATGGGGCCCAGGGCAATAAGGGATATTAGCCCCTAACTACTTACCCAGTTAAAAAAGCTAGATGGAGACAATTGGAAAGTAGACTCCCTGCTGCCGTGGACCCTTGGGCACTGCCAGATTGCCCGACTGGTAAATCCGCCCCTGCCATGATTACACTTTAAACTGCACGCATAATTGTGTAAGAGCTTGTATGAATGTGCCCGCCCGTGCTGAGAAATCGATCATTGCAGGAAAACCTTCGCACTCCGTGATGTTTTCTCTAACTATCGCTAATCTTACCAAGCCTTAAATCTAGTCATTCTAACGGATCGAGGGTTCACAGACAAACAACACATTTATTTTACAAATGAAAGAACGTATATCAGACAACTTCAAGGTCACTCCCCACCCTATGTCAATAACTGTATTTTATGCGTGAGAAAATACCTAAAGCAAAAAAAAATATGTATCAACTAAAAAAGCTATGGCAAATGCATTGCTTTATCGCGACAACAAATCTAAACTCAATTATCAGCATGTAGAAACAATTATCGCTGATCCCTGCCAGCCTTATCGTGTATCTCAGGTATGAGTAAATGCGTCAGGTTTCGTATGAATGCCAGTTACAACAGTGGTTCTCCACTTTTGTGGCTCAGGCATAACCAAGAGGATCAAGCAGGTTCTCAGGTACCTCAAACATTACTGTAGGCATAGAATGCTAATAAAATTACCCTGCAGTCCTTGTTCTGGAATCTCCAGGGTAAGAGACGTCGAGGAAGACCAAAGAGCACATCGAGAAGAGAAATGGATACAAAAATGAAGGGGATGAAGAAGACATGGACAGATCTGGAACTGATGGCACGGGAAAGGAAGACGTGGACAGATGATGGCACGGGAAAGGAAGACGTGGACAGATGACGGCACGGGAAAGGAAGACGTGGACAGATGATGGCACGGGAAAGGAAGACGTGGACAAATGATGGCACGGGAAAGGAAGACGTGGACAGATGATGGCACGGGAAAGGAAGACGTGGACAGATGATGGCACGGGAAAGGAAGACGTGGTATAAGTTTGTCGAAAGTTTATGCTCCTTAACATAATAAATCTTTAGTTAGAGTTGATAAATTAGTTGACTGAAGTTGATGTTTGCATTCATATGATTCAATTAAATATTTATGTACAGAGCTGAACATATAAATATCTCGCAGACTTACCTTCAGTTGGGGGCGAACCAACGTCCTTTTCAGGACGAACGAGGAAGAAGAAGAAGAAGTTGGGGGCTCATTCAACACGAGTCTAGTGTCACATCGTGACAAATACCTATCTCGCAGAAGAGTACGGAGGATAAAAATTTTACAAGAAGCGAGAAAACTTAGTTTTGTTGTAGTAGCCATCCTAAGAAAAAAAAACCCGCGAGACTCCCTAAAATGGAAGCCTAATCATCCTTTTAATCTCACTGCCAAAAGTAATTCTTGAGCGAAGGTTTTACCTTTGATAAACTTATCCTTTTCTATAACTTTCTGGTCACATTCGTGGACAACTAGGCCAGACCAAGCAAACTAACCGCGACAGTTGGGAGCTGCTCTGGGGTATTTAGATTCTAATGAAATGTTTTCATTATGTGTTTGTGTGTATGTATACCACTGAGCGCTCTCAGCGAACGCATGTTGAAGTGTGAGGTCACCAAGTTGACAAGGTTCACGTATGTTTGGTTACAGGGATCTTTAGTGTATTCATATTTTATATGATCTAGTGTATACATAATATTACCATTTAAACACCCCCACATTATCTTCATCCGAGAGGGGTACGCCGCTAAGACTAAACTCTCAAAAGGGGTATGCGATTACTGTAAGTTTGGGAAACAGTGACTTGCCACACATAATTCCGTAAATCAACTTTTAACTCCTTTTACTGTTTTTCTGATACGTCATTTATCCCTTACCAACTAACTTACTTACTTAGTCGTTCCCCTTCTACCGTGAGGTGTAGAGGTTTGGAAGAGAGAACGCCAGTCTATCCTATCGGCTGTCTTCCTCCTGGCTTGGTTCCATTCTAGTCCTCGGTCCTTCAAAGATTGTCTAATGTTGTCCTCCCAGCAGACTCTGGGTCGTCCTGGGGGTCTGGATCCCTGGCTCTTTGTTTCTCATGCTTGTCGTGGTAGCCGATCTTCTTCCATTCTGCAGACATGGCCAAACCATCTTAGTTGGTTAGTTGGGACTGTTCTACTTGGGTCTGCAGGGGGTGAGATTTTAGGCCTTGACGTATCGTCTGGTTGCGGACCATGTCTCCTTACCAACTAACTCAGACCACTATTTCTGTCTTTTGTACTCATAATCTCGAGACTTCATGTATTGTCTAACAATGCATTCCTTTAGACCAGGGTTTCTAAACCTGTGGTCCACGGACTACGTGAATGTATTCTAGTGGATGCGTGTACATAACCTAAAAAATCGGATTTGGGCATTTATTTCAGTATGATTATATATATATATATATATATATCTATATATATATATATATATATATATATATATATATATATATATATATATATATATATATATATATATATATATATATATATATATATATATATATATATTAATTAGCAATAACCCGTCAAGTTTGACGGGTTTTTAATTGCAGTGTGCTGTTTCCGTTCCCGGATGAGCAGATAGAAGTACATTCTTAGAGTGTTTTTGGTTTCTTTCCATTATACAGTGTAATCAAACTGTTCATGAACACCGTCATTTGAACGCTTTTCTTTGATGATTGTAACTATTTTCGGGAGCATATATATAATGGAAACAATACAAATTTTCAACACGGTTGCATTCCTCAGCTGTGTCCAACGTTCACACGGCGAGAATTATGTTATTTTAGATTCAATTTAAAAGTTCTTTGATGACAACATTCCGTGTGAAAGTGCGTGGATTGTTTTCAAAGAGTGTTCCCAGATAATAAGTGGTTTTAACAAAAACTTTCAGGTTTCCATGATTTGTACATCAGGTGAGGGCTTATGCACACCAATTTTTATGCACTTTTTCTGTGTCCGAGCGCTACTAATTTCGTGAAAGAATTAAAAAAATAACAATAAAATAAAACCAAAGTAGTTGTTTTATATAACACCCACGGCGCGCAAGTTGCACACAGTGCGTTGCGCACTTTTTTTCTGGCGCGAGTTACTATTTTGAATGAGACCGACCAACGTAACATACATCGGTAATTATGTTAGTTGGGATATATATATATATATATATATATATATATATATATATATATATATATAGATATATATATATATATATATATATATATAGATAATATAGATATATTAACGATTTTTCTTTGTAATATAATATATATAAAATATGTAGATAAGCTTAACGATTTTTCTTTGTAATAAAATGTGGTATATGCATGCACAAATTTTTGTATAGCAGTATAACTATATGTCTTCTTCTTCTTCTTCCTCGTTCGTCCTGAAAAGGACGGTGGTTGCGTTGTGTCTGTTTACGCCTAAGCTGTGATATCTGCACCTTTCGGTCGACACATCCGACTTCTGCACGGCATTTTTTGGGACCGGGTTTGCCTTCCCTCTTCGATCCGTGCTCGCTCAGCCAGACTGCACTGCTGCAGACTGTTTCCAGGACCACCACGTGGAGGTGGAGCACGGTCTTGACCAGCTCTGGTTCGCTGGTCCTGACGCAAGCAGTCAAGCTATGAGTCGCTGACTGCGGTCTCTATTGCTGCGTCTTTCGGTCCCAAAACTATACGTAACCTTAACGATTTTTTTCTTTGTAATCAAACATATTATGTGTATTCAAAACCATTTTATAATCGTCTACGTTATTTTTGTTTCTAAGAAGAGGGTCTGTAGTCTTCACCAGACAATAAAAGGGGTCCGTATCCTTCATCAGAAGTTTCAAGAGGTTTATGGCACAAAAACGTTAAGAACACCTGCTCCAGACGCAGCAGGTGAAGTATAGTAGCGCCAGGGGTCAGTGCTTGATCTAACATTGTTTAACTACGGCAGCTTCATTGTTATCTAAAAGATGTTTTGATTGGCTGTCTTCTCAGAATCTGTGTTACATGGTCGCAATAAGACACGATTAGCTCAGGAATTCCATGGTTTATTTGAGTTTGCCAGTACAGCGTCTGTGATTATTTCTTTCTTGAACATAAGCAGATAAGACTGGCATCCCAGTTTTTTATCATCTCCATTAATTTGCTTGTTGATCTCACTGGTGCATAGAATCACGATTATAGCCGGCTCCCTTGTAGGAAGTTTGCACCAAACCATGCATGTGATCTACAGCGGTGGTTTATGTAGAAATGTTCTTTACACGACTAGTATAAAAGCCCGTCATAAGACGGGA
Source organism: Oreohelix idahoensis (assembly GCA_024509875.1). Classification (NCBI taxonomy): domain Eukaryota; kingdom Metazoa; phylum Mollusca; class Gastropoda; order Stylommatophora; family Oreohelicidae; genus Oreohelix; species Oreohelix idahoensis. Next base: position 87,947 of record JAMPIV010017567.1, read on the forward strand.
ATTATATTCAAAAGCATCAATACCTAACGGCAATTTTACTTATTCAAAAGTATTTAAAAAAACCACTGTGCATCACCACAGTACACGAACTACGTAGCAGCTGCGAGGATCCCAATCTGTGTATACGGGATCACACATTCTTTAAATATTTTTGTGCACACCGTCATTTGCGCATTCTTCTTTGGTAATTGTTACTATTTTCGGGAGAGTACATGTAAGGGAAACAATACAATTAATGTCTAACTTTCAACCAAAGTTGCATCCCTTAGCGTTACGCACTGACAGAAAAAGCTGGGATTTTATATATAGGATGATGTGGCCTGCCCCATTGTTGGTTTCTTACGAATTGCCAGATAGGAACATTAGTTCTATTTACTGCTCTTGTTTGAAACATTACTGCTATACGCGTTGTATTCCAGTTCTTATTGTAACCTCCTTCATTTTACTTGTTGTCTTTCCTATAGGTTTCCCCTTTGCCTTCCGCCTATTAATGTCATTACATGGTTAAAACTTTTTCTATCCCCAGGAACTGTATAGTGCACCATGATGTAGTGAGTTCTACTAACAGCCGCTAAGTACGGCCCTTTGGTTATACTGTAATAAGATTTACTTATGTCTCCATTTTACTCGATATCATACAATTTTATTTGTTGCATGTAAAGCAAACAACGTTTCAACATTTTCTTCAGTTAATTAACAAAGATTGTATGTATAAGCTGAGATATTTTCGTGCACATTTACATTTAGTTTTTGTTTTAAAATATCTCTTTGGAAAACATTGACTTCAATTTTCATGATTGGTTGATGTCACATAATTGGTTTCGCTCTCTTTTTATCTCCTGCAGTATTGTTATTTTAGTCATTGTTTGCATTTCTTCTCCGTAATAATTCGTCTTGTCTGTTTACCTGACCATCCCGGCTGAAAGAGTAGACAGGTGATGCAATATTGACCGACAGTCAGGATGTTAAAATTCTCGTGTGCCAAACATTGGCCGCGCCGGATTAACTAGACGTATGCCCAGCACATTTATTTAGCGCTGATATGGATATCGTTATTCACTAATTACTGTCGTGAAGAGTCACAACCCAGATGGTAACACGAGGGTCGGTGTTTGCACAAGGACGGGGATATAAATTACCCGTCTGCGGACATATTACAGACATGCACATGAAAGACGGAATGTTGTAATAACTTCCGGACATAAATGTTACAAGGACAGTATTTGTGATAATGTAGTGAGTTGTAGTGCAATCATCACCGCGAATCGACGGATATAACAACTCCTTATACGGAAAATGACCTTTCAAATAGCATGCAGAATTTTCTTATGAGGAAAGTTTTGAATAGACGCTATCAAACCACGCATGACTGTAACTATTGGCCGGCACTCGAGATGTACACATAACAACATTTATGATTGGGGCTGGTCTAATAGTAAACAACATGTGCCAGGAACGAAAGGGAGAATATAACCTCACACTTTAGTCGGTTGAAAGCACTGTGAATTTCAACTTGTCAAGAGACAACTAGACCTGCCAGAGTTAAGAATAGAATCAGAATTCATTTATCGGACCGGACTTGTCTTAACTTCTTGAGGACATAAGAGCCCAGGAAAATTCTACTATTATTTACAAGGAAAACCGGAATCTGAGGAATCTGAAATACAGAGTCAAATGGGGAGCTTACTCTAAAGTAACAACCTCAGAACAAGTGTAAAAGGCATCTTCAACAAGTTGCCTTAGGTCTTTTTCTCAGCCAGCAGTCTGTCTGTGATCCAAAAATCAATTGGGATGCAAACTCGTTGATCAATTTTTTTCCGCCATGGCAGATGCGACGAATGCGGTTCACACATGTAAGAACAAAGCGCTACTGTAAACAAACCAGACGAGCAGGGAAGACGTGACTCATGCCACATGCACGTTAGTCTCCAAGGTCAACCTGTGCCTAGCAGCCTCCGGCTGTGTCGCTCGGTTCCGGACTTATACTACAATTCCGAATACTTTTTGATCACACCTCGTATATCTATAATGCTATGTTTTGTATCATTAACACGTGAATTAACACATGTATATATTGACACGTGAATACTAATATGTGAAATATGCTAGTGGATGTCAGTCATACGAGGCTGGCAACTAACCTCAGCATATAGAAGGATGATTTCATGAACCACCACTGCAATGGCTGGTGACTGCTTTATGCGAGTTTCTTATAGAGAACTAAAAGCAGAGGTAGTCCCAAGTTCCATATGGAGCAGGGAGGGACTGATGAGAGAATGTTGTACATACTTATTATATTATTAACATTTTCAACCAGTGTAGATGTAAATGAAAACATATTCAGTCTATATTATTAACTATTTCAACCAATGTAAAGGTAAATATAAATGTATTCGACGTAAATGTAATGAATGTTTTTCCGCTCAATGGGATTAAGATTGATTCTCATCGAGGGTAAAGTTCTGAGATAGGTGGGATGGTGGTGTAAGAAGAGGGGACACATAAGAATGTGTCGGGAAACTCAATACTCAGAGGGTATTTGTCTCTTCTTTTTAATACTAGTCGGTGGTACCAACTGAGCTTACTATCTCTAGAACAAGTGAGGGTATAAGTGGCCTGAAGTCGACGTTAGACACCATCATCTGACGGGTCTTACAGACGCTGGACCAGCTTGGTAGTTACTCCATGGCACTTCTTGGAACGTGACACAACTTTCAAACTTGACCAGTGACGAGTGTGAATCACGCATCCATCTACAAAGAACCAAACATCAGCTGGAACAAACTCATTGGCAGCTAAGTAGAAACATAAAAGCTGCCAAGTGAACTTTCCATTTTTTAACACCATAACCTCACCCAGTGATTATAACTTTTTCTATAAGGAATTATTCATTTTTATAATTGTTAAAACGTAATTGATTATTAAATTTGTTACTTTTATAAAAACAAATATAAAGTTGATTTCATCAGTTTGAATGTAGTACATCCGTATATCTTAGACAGTTTGAGAAATACACTTAAACAGAGCTATAGAATAATAATTAAGATTTCGCTGAATTAAATCAGCTAGGGGCTTGAGCAAGCTAACGAATTATATGAAAATCACATGCTTCACAAAAGTTGACGGCAGATACTAGAGTTAACATTTGCTCAGCCTCACGCAGAATTGTTCTCGCTTTTCTGAATATCTTGTGAAAATACCCTTGAAGTAGAAGCATAATTATCCTTCTACCTACAACTCTGCCAAGAGTAATCTTGTGCGAAGGTAGACACCTTTGAAGAACCACATTAGTTACTCTTGAGTTTTGGCCACTGTTGGACAACTACTGCAGAGCTAAGGGGAGGCAATCCGTTTCAGCTGAAAACTAAAAAATTGTCTGGGACTGAAAGAGTTAATATAACTACTAAAACAATCTGTACCAAACTTCACCGGCGATAAACTTACAACGTTAACAAATATAAGTTTTGAGACTAGCCAAACCGTTTGTTTGTTTTTTTGTTTTTTTTTCGTATCTGTTAAAACGAGGTCATAAATGTTTATTGACGGATGTCATAACTTATGATGAGAACGTGTGGGTCAATGTTCAGATAATGTAGGTTGATCTGAGTTATGTGTCTACTTTTATTGACCGTAAACCTGCTGTTCTAGTCATCATGGACTCCAATGTTACAACCTAATAGACTTACTATTTCTTTGACAGTCATATCTAAAATAAATAGACAAATATGATGATGTTTGATTGTCACGGAGATTGCCTGTTCTTTATTGTTGATACAAAATTACATCTTGTAACAGACCAAACAACTAATGCTTGACTTCTCTGGGTTTTGTGAAATCGTGTGCGCAGATGAATTCGAGCAAGGCTTGTCACTCACACGACATTTTTGTTCTGTTTGCCTACACGTAACTTGCATGTTCGTTAGGAATATTTTCATTTTATGGAACCGCTGCTTGCTTTGGATATGAAAACAAAACGTCTGGAATTCCGCTTCCAGAACCGCCTTTGCTCTTTCGACTAGAGTTTCGTGTTGGCTCTCTTATTTTTTACAAGGTAAAGGTAGTCCCATAGTATAAACTGTCGTACGCGAGTAACGTGTTAGAAACTTCACCATACTAGGTCCAGCTTTTTATCACGCAGCATGACCACTTTCCATCTTCGCTGCCTTTGCCTTGTCTAACTCACGACCAAGGTCATGTACACATGTACAGCTGGGTAGACTGGGGTGTGACGCTACCAGGTTTTTATCCCGGAACCCAATAACTGTGCCAGCAGAGGAAGTACAGCTATTACTTCTACGATGGTACAATAGTTATATGCTAGGTGTCTCATTCATCATCATCATTTCCCCTTTCACCGTCTATGGAGAATAGGGCCACCAGTGTAACTGGTCTCCTTGATGACAGCCTGCATCAAGCATACCCTTGCTTTTATCGCTGTAGTTTTTGTAGCTATCTGTTTTACATGATGATGTTGCCAGACCCATTCACAACCTCAGTTTAGTCACCTTGTAAGACATATCTGAGGGTGTAGTAGGCATATTCTTTCTTTGTCTCTTCACAGATCCCGGGCACTACATTGGGGCAATCCCCAAAATAAAACTGTATTTGCCATCGCGTTAAATATATGGTGTCTAGCTACGCGACCACTAGCCCTGGTAACGAGCCTTGGTAGCAAAGTTAAAACCTTACAGCCTATTTTTATAACATGTGACGCGACTTTAGCTGTTGTAGCAAATAAACGGTATTAGAGACGTGACGCAGCGGGTCAAAACGGTCTTACATTTTCAAATTAACTTCTCCAGACATTGATCGTTTTACCAGCGTCCTGGGAATTCTATCAAATAACACACGTCACTTTAACGTCTGGGATAGTGTTTCTTAAGACGTGACGTAAAACTGTCTCCCGTTAGAAATAGTTTACCCGTAATACACTAAACATATGGAAAATATATGTTTACTTTCCTGAAGCTATATTTATATTAATAGCAGACTAATCAAAATTTTCAGGGCAAATACAAGGGGATTGACATAAGTCTTGGGCCTGACCATGAAGGAGTCACAGGAGGAAGATGAAACTTGGCACATTTAAAGTTCATCATATTTGCACTGAATGTGTAAAGTATGCGTTTGTTTCTTCAATGGGTTTTCCCGCTACGGTGTACGGCGCAATGTACACTACTGACCGGATCTCCTGCTCCAAAGATTTGACAAAACAATGGAAAAGAAGGAGGCCAGAGCTGTGATAAAATTTCTGATGTTTCAGAGAAAAACACCTACAGAAATACACAGGGAGATGGAACCAGTGTTTCGTGATTCTTGTCCTTCATATACTTCGGTAAAAAACTGGTGTCAACAGTTTAAGTGCGGCCGCACAAATGTTGCTGATCTGCCAAGATCTGGTAGACCAGCCTCAGAGTGCAACGATGAAAATGCAACAAGAGTGAGGAAAATCATTGACCAGGATAAAAAAAATGACAATTGTGGAGATAGCTAGTAGAGTAAAACTAAATGAAAGAACAGTTTATAGAATTTTACACAACAGGCTGAACATGAGAAAAGTGTGTGCACGCTGGTTTCCGCGACTGTTGACACGTGAACAGAAGCAAACGAGGGTAAATTGCTGTCAACAGTTGCTCAAAAAGTGTCAGTCAAAAAATTTTGTGGAGACCATGGTGACAGTAGATGAGACTTGGGTACACCATTATGACCCCGAATCCAAAATTGCCAGCATGCAATGGAAAACCCCAGGCTCCCCAACACCTGTCAAGGCGAGGGCGCAGAAATCTGCAGGAAAAGTGATGCTGACTGTTTTTTGGGACGGCAAAGGTGTCCTTTTGAAAGATTATCTGCCTCGTGGCAACACAGTTAATGGACAGTACTATGCAGATCTTCTCACAAAACTAAGAAAGGTTGTGACCAGGAAACGAGGGATAACGCGCACTCAAAATCTTCCTTTGCTTCAAGACAACGCGCCCTCTCACAAAGCACGGCTTGTGCAGCTAGCAGCCAACGATTTGAATATTGAAATTCTTCCACACCCACCATATTCTCCAGATTTGGCTCCATCAGACTTTTTTCTATTCCGAAATCTTAAAAAACAGCTAAAAGGAAATCATTTTGACAGTGATGAAGAGGTTATACTGGCATGTGATGACTGGTTTAGTTTGAAAAATAGGGTGTTCTACTCCCAAGGTCTTTTCAAGGTCAAGCAGAGATGGCAGAAGTGTGTCAATACAGGCGGTGGGCTATATTGAAAGTGAATAAACACTATACAAAATTTCAGCTCTCTGTGACATGTCGCTCCACTGAAGCACAAAGCTTGGATATTTTGTAGCAGTATTTACATTGCCAAAAAGTGTCACCGAGGCTCTTATTTTTTAACAATGATTTAGTTTCCAGACCCACACCCATATATCAATGAGTTCATCTTGTAGCTGCGATTCAGTGACGGCATTTTCTATTTCTACATTAAATGGCGTAACATTTCAGTCAGGAGCATGCATTTTATCCAATTTTTCGTAACGTACTTGAATGTCTTTACCTAAGTTTTCGAGATGATTTACGGCAAGATACAAAACAAACATTTGATTGCCAACAAGAACACTTTTGGATGTAAAATTGAGTCACAGCAGGCATTTTTATTTCTTTTATGATTGTCAACTTTTGATCAAAAAAGTTTAATTTTTTAAGGTCGATCTCTGTGGCTTATTGATCCCCTGGATGTCGATGTCGACCCTTGGGGATCGATATTGACCTCTTTGGGGGTCTACTGTTGTATACAATTAGAAGTAAACGTCCAGGTATTCACTGGGGGTCTCTTAAGAGACAAAGAAAGAATATGCCTACTGCCCCAACAGTCATGTCGTACAGTGTGACTAATATGAGGATGTGCATGGGAGCTGGCAACCTCATCATATAAAACAATTTATTTTTGACTGCACTATTGGCGATGCTCCCTATGGCGCCACCTCATATTGGGCGAAAAGTTCTCTCACAACAAGCAGAAGAGACACACACAAAAACCACGCCGAAAGGAGCACCAGGAAAAAAAAAAGCAGATGAGGGCGCATTCTCAAAGGTAAGGTGTGGGGAGGGGCTACTACCTTCACACGAAGTTGTATTTTTATTTATCATCTTTATTATCATCATCATTTTCCTTTTTACTCCCTGTGGAGCATACATCTACTACTGCAGCTGCGCCCTTTGCAAGAAGCATGCACAAGCAATCACATGCTCTTACAGTGGTGCTTTGTGCAGCAAGTTTTTTTACAGGATGAGGTTGCATACCCATTCATAACTTAATTTTAGTCGCCTTGCACGATATGCCTGAGAGAACATGAGGCAAATTCCTTCTTTGTCTCATGAAAAGACCCGGGAAACAACTCGGCGCCCGGTTACACATAGTTTGCCCTTAATGTACTAAACATAAGACTACTTTCTTTGTCTTTTGTCCTCGTAAGACGAATCAACTTTTTTCGATTTTTTTTCAAACCCACCCATTGTACTCCACGTCTTACCGCAGTTCCCCTCAACTTCCTCGATTAAACATAAGACGCCACCAGGCGTAATGGCCACTGACTGCTTTGACGGTCGGCGGCTAAGGATCAAAGAAAGAGAAGTACTAAACATACTGATAACAGTATGTTTACCTTCATTAAGCTATACTTGCATTATTAGTAGAAAAATCGAAATTGATGGGGCAAATAGATGCTTCGATAGATTAACTGATTGATATAATGGCAGGCAGACAGGAGAAAATATAAGGTAGATATAGGTAAGTGATTAAAATTACATAGACAGTCAGGAAAATAAATAGAGAGACGGACAGAAAGGCTTCCCTATTAAGGTATTATTTTTTGTTTCGGATGTTTTGTACAGTCTTCGTCAGATTTGCTTGGCAAGTGACACTGTGTGTGGGCACTTTGTTTTGACGCGTGCATTAAATTTAAAATATGTGTGCAAGCACACAGCTTAAAGAACGGTGTCCTAAACATTTGTGTGTGCCATGGATCCCTTGAATTATCTGATGGTGTTGTAAATTGAATGCGAATCGCTGTCACTTTTAGCTTAGTGGTCCGCCTCTGTCATATTCTCTATTTTATCTCCTCCCACTTTTTCTTTGTAATAGCTCCTATTCCTGGACCTAGTCACGTCACTTTTACGTTGGACAGGCTAAACTCCACCCCTTTGCATGTAGGCATCGGCACCAAGCTAAAGGTCGTTTCATTTATCCTTTCTTGTGGGTAGCGGCCGAGTTCCCTGGTTCTTTGATTCAGAGAGAACCCGGCGACACAGGAAAACGACCTTAGCCTTTCATGTGTTCGAGCGCGTCTAGAATCGCAAACTCTGGTTGTTCGAATGACCGCCAGAGTGTCGATATAGATTATGCAACATTCCTTTATCCCGATCCGCCAGGGAGACAACTCCCCAGGTCCTTACGCCATGGTTGCGCTGCCTTCAATGCACGTGCAGCCCCACGCTTGAACTTCTGCAGACTTTACCTTACTATATAGTGTCGTGAAATTCTAAATCCACATATCTAAATTATAAAGTAAATGTAACGCCTAACGAAGTAATTCAATAAAAGGAAAGAAGAATGGTAAAAGAACAGTGCGGTCACAATAGCGTACGCCTGTATTATAGAAAGTCATACTAGCTAAACAAGAAATCCCCTTTTTCTACTTCGTCTGCATAATTGTAGCGCTTTCACGTTTGCTAGTAAAGCCTACTGCATCAAATACACGCGTTTCTAAAAATAAAACTGGTACTGTGTTTCTTAGAAAACCTTGAGATAGACACACTGCGTAATGACCTAGATTAATATTACATTAATGTCATTTTATGCACTACGTAAACGAAAAGACAGACGGGCTTAGAAGAGAGAGAGAGAGAGAGAGATGTACGGAGGAACGCAGGCAATACTACCACGTCGTCTCGCGATATAAAATTAATGCCACCCCACGCGAAAGGCATGCAGGCTTGCTTTTCTTTTCAAATAAACAGTGACAAAAAACACTACCAATACGAGGAAAGGTTTTAAAAAACATGGTTAATGCTTATTGGGAATCATGACACAATACTGTTTTACGTCTGAAATCCTGACATTAGCCTGACAGTAAAGAAGACACCCCATCGTATAGAAGTGAACGGGTGGTAGAAGAAAATACATATTTTGAACGAAGCCACTTGGCTCCATTAAACTTATATATTTGGGTGCCTTAGGTCTTGCTGACAAAGAATATGTTAGGTGTTAAGCAAATAGTCTAATAATTAACAAATTATAGCCAAAATACTATAGTGGTGTTGTCTGACAACACAGGATCATATTTGCTCATAATGGCGTGTTTTGACACTGCTTTAGAGGAAATGAGGCCACCACGTTAAATCCGATTTGATTGGCTAGAATAATATGTAAGGCGAAACATGATTAGTCGACTGCTAATACTATTTTTGGTTGTTAATGGAAACGATAGGAAGGGTACATTTTTTCAAAAGCTTTTGTAAACATGGTCTCATTGGCTAGACCATTTAATATAGTCAATTAGGAGCGTCTTTTCATGGCCACTTTTTGAAAATAAACTTTGTAGAAGCAAGTGCGTTGAGAACCAGCTCATATTTTTCTAATAAAAGCCTGGGACAGAGGCAGATCGGAATTGTGCCATAACTCATCGCCAGTCAACGTACTTGTTTAATATTTCCTTGAATTGTGGTAAGCTAGACATATTTGATATCTTTTTGATGAAAATTGAATGTGAATTGATAATTTATGTCTGTATGTGTGTGGTTCAGTAACAAACATGAGGCAAAGCCTAGATATTGCTCCACCATGAACAAAACTTGTCGGAGAGGAGTATAACTGTATGGGATTGCCAAATAGTACTATGACACCTATCTTATTTAATAGAAGGAAATAATGTTGGAATTGCAGAGGCGTTGTAACCATTAGGGAGAGGAATACTGGTGTATATTGTTTCATGAGAAGCTAGCAGTTGGCCTACCGCGCTGAACTCTGTGTTTGTTATGTATTGTGCTTCAGTGTGGAAATAGATTATAAATTAGTTCTGAAGTAGGAGGTACAACCTTCTTGTTTCAGGGACCGTGGTACTAAAGTATTAAAGCAGCACCTGGTCTGAGTTTTGCTGAATCCAGAGGCTGGTAGCATACTCCTTGGTCAAGATATCGACCAGTGTTGTTTCTCAAGAAAACGGTGAAGCAAGCGAGCAGAGG
>JAMPIV010017568.1:0-320000 GCA_024509875.1 Oreohelix idahoensis
GGCCTTTGAAGGTCCCCCCCCCCCCTGGGGCTTCACCGGACCCCCCCCCACAATATTAGAATGTTCCTCAATTTGTAACGTTATGAGGAGTTGAAATCTATATGGTGCTATCTGGGTTTGTGGAGGGGATCCAATAATTTCCGGTTCAGCCTTAATAACCACTCCGGACTATCCTCAATTCAAAAGGTAACAATGGAGACACTCTGCTCCTCCGAAATGTTTCACAGCCAACCAACAATTTGTCTAGTATCACAGGCGGGATTGAATGTGGAAAAAACCCTTCTAATAATATATTTATAATGTTCTATAATGTGCCGCTCAAATGGAGGGGCTATAATCACCCAACTATAGTTTCGCCTACCGACAATCTGGAGAATTAAGATAATATGTGGGAAATGAGTTTCTGCATCAGAAATCAATTCGCCCTTAGCATTGCTATAAGATGTGTGGGTTATCTCCTCCAGGGTCGATCAATAATTTACCTTGGCGGTGTGGGGTCGGGTGACTACCAATGTCACCAGAGCCCTTTTAATGCGTTAAGGATAATAGCCATAGTCACCCGTGTGTCACCGGGCCCGCCCGAAAGGGGAGCAAAGAATAGTAACACTGTCCCCAAAGAATGTAACTTTCCCCCAGGGCATGTCGTAGAAGGCGGTAATAAGGAGGGGTTGGGCATGGGGCCGGTTACCCCATCCTGTAAAAAAAAATTTAAACCACAAAAAACTTCAACAAATATGGACAAGTCAAATAAAGGAAATAAAACACAGCCATCCAAGACAGGGGAAGGTCCTCTCGCGGGGAGGCGTATGATGCAACACAGAGAAAGCCGAAAGGAGTCTGTGTTGCTGACTAACCTTCTTTCTTCTAGGAGAACTTCCAGATTTGGCACCTGGAATGTTCGGACATTTTACGAACAAGGGAACGTAGCGCATGTAGCAGCAGATATGAGGGAATTCAAAATCGAGGTTCTGGGAATGTGTGAAACAAAGTGGAAGGGGGTAGACAGGAAGAAACTCATCACAGGTGAATTGGTGCTGTCCTCAGGACATGAAGACGAAACTTCACACCACAGTGAAGGGGGTAGCTCTTATGTTATCTAAAGAAGCACAGAAAGCACTCATTGAATGGGAAGCTGTTGGACCCAGAATAATAACAGCTACTTTCAAAACAGCTAAAAAGAAAATTCATGTAAATGTCATCCAATGTTATGCACCAACTAATGACAAAGAAGAGTCTGTGAAAGAAGCATTTTATACTAAACTACAGGAAATTATGGTTAAAGTAAAAAGAAGAGACATCACAATTTTGATGGGTGACATGAATGCAAAGATAGGTACAGTCAACACCGGATTTGAAGAAGTCATGGGAAAACATGGGCTAGGAGTAATGAATGAAAAATGGAGAACTATTCGCAAACTTCTGTGCTTCAAATCAACTGGCTATAGGAGGAAGCATGTTTCCACATAAGAGAATACACAAGGCAACATGGATATCACCAGACCATAGAACAGAAAATCAGATCGATCATATATGCATAAAGAAGAAGTTTAGATCATCATTGCAGGATGTAAAGGTATATAGAGGAGCAGATGTGGCATCAGATCACCATCTTCTGATAGCCAAAATAAAAATGAAACTCAAGAGATATGCAACAATGCAAAATTATAGACAACAGTTTAATGTAGGACAGCTAAGAAATCAAGAAACAAGAGACAAATTTGCGGTCACAGTATCCAACAAATTCCAAGTGCTACAACAGCTGGAAGATGTAGAGAATACAGAAGACTATTGGCAGCAGGTCAAAACGGTATGGAAGGAGACATGTGAAGAAATACTGGGGAAAAGGGAAAGACAACAAAAAGCATGGATAACAACAGAAACCATCAATAAGATAAAAGACAGGAAAAACAAGAAAGCAGAGTTAAACACAAGCAAAACCAGAAGCTCCAAAGCCAAGGCTCAAGAAGTGTACACAGAAGCAAACAAAGAAGTAAAAAGAAGTATCAAAAGAGACAAGAGGAAGTATATTGAGGAGTTGGCAAGAGAGGCAGAAGATGCTGCAGCCAAAGGAAATATGAGAGAACTGTATAGCAGCACAAAGAAGTTAACAGGGAAATACAAGCAAACAAGTTGTCTCATAAAAGACAAGAATGGGAAACTGCTCAGCAATATACAAGAGCAAATGAAGAGGTGGACAGAATATTTTGGGGACCTTCTCAATAGACCAGCTCCACAAAACCCGCTGGACATCCAGCCAGCAGAAGAAGAGCTACAAATTAACGGTGAAAGACCAACGAAGGAAGAAATAAAGAAAGCCATAAAGCTTCTAAGAGATGGAAAAGCGTCTGGACCTGATGGCATTCCAGCAGAGGCCATCAAAGCAGATATCGACACGGCTACAGAGATGTTATATAAATTACTTGGTAAAGTCTGGGAAAAGGAAGAGATACCAGCAGAATGGAAGGAAGGATATCTGGTTAAGTTGCCTAAGAAGGGAAATTTACAAGAGTGCACAAATTATAGAGGAATAATGTTACTATCAGTGCCAGGAAAAGTATTAAACAGGATTATCCTTGAGAGATTAAAAGAGTCGATAGACAAGAAATTGAGAGATGAACAAGCAGGTTTTCGACAAAACAGATCATGTACAGACCAGATAGCCACTTTGAGAATAATAGTTGAACAAAGTCTGGAATGGAATTCACCACTATACATCGGATTTGTGGACTATGAAAAGGCATTTGACAGTGTAGACAGAGAATCACTTTGGAAATTGATGAGGCATTATGGAGTTCCCCTGAAGATCATTAATTTAATAAAGAAAACATATGAAGACATGACATGCAGAGTTCTTCATGAAGGACAGCTTACAGAACCATTTGGGATAAGAACAGGAGTGCGACAGGGATGCCTCTTGTCTCCATTTCTTTTCTTGCTGGCAATAGATTGGGTTATGAGATCATCGACAACACACAACAGAAATGGAATCCAGTGGACTCTGACTAAGCAGTTGGATGATCTGGATTTTGCTGATGACTTGGCTCTTCTGTCCCATAACCGTAATCAGATGCAGGACAAATTGAAAACACTCGATGAGAGGTCACAGCAATTGGGTCTGAAAATACACAGGGAAAAGACAAAAATAATGAGAATAAATGCAGGTAATGATAATAGGGTTGAACTTGAAGAAACACCAATACAAGATGTAGAATCATATACGTATCTTGGCAGTAATATAGACAAAGTTGGAGGGACAGACAGCGATATCAAAATAAGAATACAAAAGGCAAGAGGAGCTTTCATTGCATTGGGAAATATATGGAGATCAAGAGAAATAGGATCCAACACGAAAATAAGAATCTTCAACTCAAATGTGAAGTCAGTCCTATTGTATGGCTCTGAGACATGGAGAACAACAAAGACAACAACCAAAAAGCTACAGACTTTCATAAATGGGTGCTTGCGTAGAATAGAGGGATTAAAATGGTATGACAAGGTTACCAACGTAGAACTGATGACAAGAACTAGACAAGTGCCAGTGGAACAAGAGATGAGAAGAAGACGATGGCGATGGATAGGACACACACTGAGGAAACCTGTTGATAGCATTACAAGGCAGTCCTTGTTCTGGAACCCTCAGGGCAAGAGAGGCAGAGGAAGACCAAGAAGTACATGGAGAAGAGAGTTGGAAACAGAGGTGAAAATGATGAGGAGAACATGGAAAGAACTTGAGATGATGGCACGTGACAGGAGGACTTGGCATGTGTTTGTTGAAGGCCTATGCTCCTTTGGGAGTGGAGGGTTATGAATGAATGAATGAATAGCCATAGTGTGAAGCGCTGTGAGCATTTCCCGAATCGCTCACTCGTCCACTGCCCACTGTTCTTATGTTAACAATTTGTTTCGGTTTTAACTTAGGCGGATCATCTTCAATGTCAATGTCAGCCAGCTCCCTAAATGCGGCTTCAAACTGTTCCTGGGTTGGACTGGTCTGAATTTCTATTTTCTCTGGATGCCTTTCTCAGAGTTGCGAATCTAAATATTTTTGGTGAACACTGTTGGGGGAAAGGTGGATACCTATCCTCTATGTCAACCTTATTATTGTTATTTTCCTTGTTAATGTTAGGCCCATATGTTTCAGAATGCTTGGCTGGCATCTGATTATGATTTTCCCAACTTGGGGACTGTACCTTGCTACATTTTTCACAGGCCCTCACAAATTGTGCAATATCAGCAGCTACTTGGGGCCAATATAATTTTTCTGATGTCCTTTGACGGGTAGTCCCATTTCTCTGGTGTCCACCGTCTGGTACAACATGTGATTTTGCCATCACTTCTTGTCTGTAGGGAGTTAGGAGTACCAACTGTCCATATCCTTTGGGTCCGGCTCCCGCCTTCCTGTGGAGCAGTCCATCTCTCAAGTAAAATTGTCCTTTCTTAGGGTGTGCATGGCTGTTTAGTAATTTGTCAAAGCAAGGTTTTAATGATTTGTCCTTTGCCTGGGCCTTTCTCATCTGTTTATCAGAAAAGGTTAATGGGGGTTCCCCCTCCTTTCTACTAGGGGTCGACCTGACCTGAAGCGTGGCCATTACCACAGGTTTTACAGGGCTTCCTAGAAAAACATATTTACTTCCTAACACCAGCGGGTAATTAGGATCGTCACACACGGCTGCTCTAATCACTCCTTCCACGTACCTTGTCTCTACATTGATCTCGGCTACGGGAAGTGTCATGGTGGATATTCCCTTTACGGCCCCTTGTATCTCCACTTTCTCTGTGGTATACTGTTCAGGGTGCACTAGGGTTGCACTCACAACTGAGTCATATTCTAAACCTGAATCGTAAAGGCACCTAACCTTGGCCCCATTACATGTCACTTCTTCACAGATGGGGGGATGTTGAAGATTTATATGATTCTCTGTCAGTTTCTTCTTCCCCTTGTCCACTGTTATCATGCATGCCGCGTGATATGGAGGAACCTTCCTACCACATTCACTAGTATTATGATTATGCATCCTGCATATTTGACAATATTTTCCTTCCTGTCTGAAGGGTTTCCTGTTATCATATTTCCTTTCATTGAATTGTGGGGTTTTATTTTTATAGTCATTTCGTGGCCTATCAAACTGGTGCTTACCTTTGTTTTGATCTCTATGATCAAATTCATTAAAGTTTTGTGGTGCCTGATAATTATCTACCTGCCTCTTCTTATTACCTGTTACTTCTGCCTGAGCTGCTTGATACCTTTCAGCAACATTTAGCAACTCACCCAGCCTCTCTGCACCTTGTTCCATGAGAAACTTTCTCAGGTCTGGAGCCATGGACTCTCTTAATTGCTCTATAAGGACCATTTCCTTAAGATCTTGGGTTTTCCCCAGAGAAGTCCATTTCTCCAAGTATGTCTCTATTCGTGCAGAGAACTGGTGATAGGTTTCACCTGACAGTAGTTTAGCATTCCTAAATTTTTTCTATTAAATTCTGCGTTCTTTTCATATCTTAACAAAAGAGCCTGCTTTAGCATGTCATAATTTTCCTGATCACCTCTGCTCATTTTTGCAAAAACTTCATAAGCTACCCCACGAAGTCCCTGAGATAACTTTAAGCTCCACCTTTCTCTCTCTAACCCACATGTGGTAGCTAATAGTTCATACCTATTTAGATAGCTCTCTATATCATCGTCTTTCTCAACAAAATGATCTAAATGAAAATTCATAGCTGAGGTTGAGGCTCCCTGGCTAGCAGTGGCATCAGAGGCAAAGGGACTGGCACCATTTTCAGGAGCATGGCCTTGAAACTCAAACTCCCTTAGTCGTAACTCGTGTTCCCTTTGTAATCTCTTCTCCTCCTTTTCTGCTTCCCTTTCTGCACCCTGTCTTCTTTCCTCGGCTTCCAATGCTTTAGCCTCTTTGTCCGCCTCAATCTGCAACCTCTTAATTTCCTTTTCAGCTTCTAACTTTCTTTCGGCCTCTTTTTCTAATCTTCTTTCTTCTCGTTCAATATATTTGTCACATTCAGCCGTGACATAAGAAATCATAATTTGCCCGTCCATTCCTAACTCTTTCGCAGTCTGTACAGCAGCAGATCGAAATTTTGCCAGGTCGGCCATTGTCTAACAGATAAATGTCTAAAAATATTTTAACTAAACAATTTTATCTATGACTAATTAACTCAGGACAACACAGGCACTGTGAGCTCAACCTTATTTATTTTCACCCAAGGATACCTTTTAATTCTTATTGTTCCCTGAAGTGAATTACCCCGAATATTTTTAATAGGGAAAGATTCAAAATCCCGAGAGCGAGACCCCAATATATGTGGTGAAGTGGAATGTTATAAATATTTATAGGGGACTTAGTGTACTGACTGAGATCAGCTGTGAAGGTATCTATATCTAATAAGAGTAGTGTATTATAGATAACCTTACTTGCTGCCACATATGTATACCTCAGTCAGAATTATTCTGGAATAGTGTGATGACTACGTTATATGTCTAGGGTATGTGTATGATGAAGTGTAAGTCATAACAACAACAGACAGATAAACAATTTAATTTATTCCACCACACTTGACAACACTGTGACACTCACATACATAAAACACTCTACGAGGATATCTTAAAGGAGTCACTGATAACTTTTCAAATAACAATATGTATTCAGTGCTGTCATGAATGTATATGTGTCCTGATTCAAATACAAAGGGAACCAGGAATCACAATCAATTTTAATTACAAGTTATATGTACAGAATTTATTAATATGAATCTTGTAGTGACATATATTATTAATAGTATCCTATGTGTGTCAGTTGTGTAGTAGTAATATGAGGTAATACTGGTTTTGTTTTGTTCAAGCTCTGTTGGTATTTGTCATCATGACTTCAATAGTTTGTTTCTATTGGAACTAGTATTGGAGATGTTCTCAGTTCCTGGTATTAAAAAAAATTAAATTCCCCTCTTAATTTTATTTTACAATGTCATTTTAAGATGGGGGTACATAATGTTGAGCTCCATGGCCACACTCTCTTATCTTTCGTGATGACTGCAGTAAAAGACTCCTCTGCTCGATTACTTTAATGAGTTCTGGAGCCACCCCACTGGTTGCTATATGGACCAAGGAGTATGCTGTCCACCTCTGGCTTCAGCAAAGCTCTGACCAGGTGCTGCTCAATAACTTTAAGACCACGGTCCCACAATTCATGGAAATAATAAACAGTTTCGTTGACTGGCAATGAATATAGCACAACTCCGATCTGCCGATGTCCCAGGCTTTATTTTATAAAAAATATACACTGGTGCTCAACGCACTGCTTCTTAGTAGGTTTATTACAAGATGTGGCAAGGAACAGACGCTCTGAATTGAGTATATTCGCAGCTCTACCCAATCAAACCATGTCTACACATCTTTTCAAAAAAAGTACCCCTTCTCAGGTTTCCCCTGACAACACAAGATAGTATTTATAGCCCGACCAATCGTGTTTAGTCTTACATTTGTTGCGCTCCAATCAAATAGGAGTTAACATGGTAGGCTATTTCCGAAACGTAATGTTTTTTTTAAACACGTTATAAAAAAAATTTTATGAGCAGAAATGATTTCATGCTGTCAGGCACCTACACTATTTTATTTTGGCCATAACTTGGTAATTCCTAGACTATTTGCGTAACGTTTTACATATTCTTTGTCAGCAAACCCTAAGGAACCCAAATATACGAATTTAATGGAGCCAATATGCATTTTCTTCTAGGATAGTCGTGCTGTTACTACCTTCTCACTTCCAAACTTGAGGGTGTCTGGGTACTGTCATGTTTTCAAACGTAAACCGGTATAATGTCATAATTCCCAATAAGCGTTTTTCAGGATTTTAAAACCTAACTCTGGTATGGGTAGTGAATTTTATCACTGTCGATTTGAAATAAAGTTAGTGCATGTGGCCTTACACGCGTGATGGCAGCAATTGTGTATCGCGCGACGCGTGTTTAGTGTTGCATGTGTCCTTGCTTTCTGCCTCTCCCTTCTCTCTATCCTTTAGTCCATCTGTCTTTTAGTTACGCCGTGTATAAAATGGAATGAATGAAATATTAAATTTAGGTCATTGATCAGCTTGCTTCTTCTTCTTCTTGCGATCGCATCTTTGATGATTACACCGTCAGACGAGTTCTCATGATGAATTCGACTGTTGTTTGAAGTTCCTCTTTAACTCCATATAGCTTTGAGTTTAGTGTTGAGTCATTGGGCCAGTATATCTTTCTTAACTGGTCATACAGAGGACAGTCCTGTAGAACATGCTCAGCAGTTTGTTCGTTTAATCCACATGTGCACAGTGGTGAAGCAGACAATCGTAGCTTGTGCATGTGTTTATTCAGTTTGTTATGCCCTGTCCTGAGTCGAAAAATAGTTATCTGTCCCTGCCGGTCGAGAGTGTGATAGTCGTCTTTGGGTTGGTTCTGTTCTCTTCTGATAGTCTGGATAGCTCTCTTTTTCTCAAAGTATGTGACTTCATTATCTTCTTGTTCACATTCTCCTCCCTTTTTTGCAAGTTTATCTGCCTTTTCATTTCCGGGTACACCACAATGAGATGGTACCCACTGAAGTATGGTTCTCTTTTTGGCAGCTACCTTGTTTAGTTCATTTCAGATGCGGGAGTTTACCACCCTTGAGAGCTTGCAGGACAGACAGTGCATCTGTGAGGATGACTACCTGGTGGCAGTCAGAGTTGGTGTTATAAATCATATTTGCAGCTTGCTCTAGAGCTTGAACCTCAGCTGTATAGTTGGAACAGCTTGCGTATCTCAAGGTTTTTCCAAGAAATACAGTACAAGTTTCATTGAAGAAAGCGGGTAATAATACAGTAGGCTTTTACTATCAACGTGAAAGCGTTACAATTTGCAGACGAAGGAGAACACAGGGGGATTTTGCGTACAGTCATTGTGACAGCACTGTTCTTTACCATTCTTCTTTCCTTTTATTAAATTTATTTGTTAGGCTTTGCATTTACGTTTTAATTTACATATGTGGATGTAGAATTTCACGACACGTGGTTCGGATAATGTGATGGCGGACATACTGTCTAGATGCCCACATGATTCCACTTAAGTCTTGTGTCCTAGATTTCATGATACATTTCCAGACTCATGTCTGTTCATAATATACATTAATACATTTGTTTCACCTTAGATTAGTAAATTGATTGTTTTCTTTCTCTATTACTATCTTTGGTGTAATGTCGAAGGTTAAGGTTAACATAAAATAAAGGCCAAAAAATAAGAAAAGGAAAAATGTTAAAATGGCCACATATAATATTTAAATAATTTTGTAATGACTATAGTGCATTATAGCATGTTACTAATTAATGTCATTTATATTGTTCTCAGTGCAAACTAGTACCAAGTACAGAGCGGTTGTGAGAACCATGATGATGCCATACCTTACATTTGTTCGAGAGATCGCAGCACTTATTTGTATATAATATACTTCTATTGTTAGATAATGTGTAAGGAATTTAACAAAATTGGTCATGTCCATCCATTACATATATTAATGGTATAACATTGTAATTTGTATATTGATATGACTTCTTGAGATAGATTGTCATTGGTCATTGCTATGATTATATTATTGCATAATTGTTTGATAGTTATGTAATTTTTGTTAGTATCGCCAGCAACTGAGGTTTCTTTGATGGTACCTTCCCGAAGATATTTTCTGTTATTTGGTGAGATGATTTGATTCTCTTCGGTTGATTCTTTCATTGGCACATTATTCATGTGTCATGAGCTTGTGGTATCTTGCTCATTGATGTATTTTTAAAAACATGGGTCATTTTTTTTATACGGGGGGTGCGGTAGTCTGTTGCTGTCGTTTTGATGGAGTCATAATAGGTAAATCTATTTAATACTTTTGTCGTTTTGACGGAGTCATATAGGTTAATCTATTTAATACTTTTGTTGTGAAACTTTGTTGGTCAAAGTTGGATAATTGGGTATTAACGTCTATGACAGGTTGTTTAAAGGGTTATCTTCTCTTTCTTTCAATCGTTGTCGTTGATCTGTCTGAACGATGCTCATTTTTATGCTGTCTAGGCATGCGCAGGGTTCTGAGCGCGAACTGTGACTTCCGTCATCTAGATTGTGATCTGGGCTGTCGGACGACGATGTCCGTTGTGTTTTCCTCTAGATCATCATGGGGATAGGAAAGTTTCGATATGACTGAAATGTCAATGTTTTCCCCAGTGATTGTTTGTTAAAGGTGTATCCAGAAGATTCTGTATGAAGGTAAATGACATTCTTATTACTATGCCTTTGGCTGCAGAACATTTGAAATTACCTATCTGTCGAGTGAAGCTCACAGATCTTGAGAGACAGAATTTCTTCTTTGCTTCTAGTTCTAGCCAAATGAGACTATGTGTTTTCAAGTGAACAGAAGCCTAATGATGATGATAAATTATTGTGGACGCCACAGGTTGGCAGTATATATATATATATATGTTTAGCATGGTTTGATCGTGCCTGCTAAAAAAGGATACACAGCTGTCTACATATTGAGGCCCTGTATTACGGCCAATATTTTCAGCAAGACGAAATATACCTGGCGAGCTATGCCAGTTGAATAACAGCCTTATGTATTATTGCTACGCAATTTAGGAGCTCGTTCGTTGAACGACAGAGCTAATTAAGTACCTAACGCGCTGAGACAATGGTACGGAAGCTACATTACATATTGTAACATTAGGACAGATGATGTTTGATGTATGATGCAAGCCTTTGATTACCAGACATTTAACAGTCATTTATTATCTATGTGAAGTCCTTGATCTTGTCGATTTGACTGTCCTGTTGATGCTACTGTCAGTTTCGTAAATAAATGTTTGAAACGTGCCAGCAGTCTTCAATTCATCATTGACTACTGCATGTGAGTGTATGGATGCATTACTGACTTTACTAAGAGCCTCAAGCATTCGTGTTTTCGTCTACACCCACACTCAGCACATCATAATACCAATATCACAGATCTACAACATGTACGCTGTTTACTGTGAGTGATCATAGTACCCCTGGCAGTGCCTCACTCTGGTGGCCGTTACATTCCTGGCCGTTACATTTCTGGTGACCTACATCGACACCGCAACATTACACAGTCCAGGTGATAAGCGACACGTTTACTCTGCCAGCTTTCACATCACTCATAAACAGTACGTTACATTTATGGTGGCCGTTACAAAACAGACGGTTACACCTCCCACACTTTATCCTTGGCTTCTTTCGCCAAAGTTTTAAATCTATTGATGCTTGCTTTTTTTAAAACTTCATCTTTCTCTTCAACTAGTAAATGATACCTCATCTCTTTTTCGTGCTTTCCGTCATTCCTTGGTCGCTCTTTCCTTCTCAACCCATGCGTTCTCAACTGTCTCATTCCACCAGGGTTGTTGGCCCTAGCTGTCCGTTGTCTGACGTTTTGCCGTAGTGTATGTATAGGGCTGTTATGATCTCGAAGGCCTGTAGGATATGTGGAGGCCTGTTTCGATTTCCTGTGTCTTGTAGTCATCCCCTTTGCAATGAGGACAACACAGGGTAGGTGATCACTGTCCTGTGACCCTTAAACATCCCAACGTGCTATGGAAGCAGAAACACTAGAGATGAATGCCAGAACAATGACACCATCATGTCACGAAATGGATTTAGGACTAGAGACTGTCTACATATAGTGACAAGACAATAGTAAGAAGAAAGACTGAAATGATAGATTCAGATAGAAATATAGTGCAAAATGTGAAAGTTGAGACCATTGGCTCCGAGGTTGAGAACCGAGGTTGATTCTTTCCTCGCCACTTCGGACGTTTAAATTGCTATGGCCTCGAACCACCTCTAACTACCCTATGGGGATAAGGTTCAATTAAGATTCACAAACACCAAGGTACAGACAACATATAGCTACTGTACTAAAGGAAATG
The DNA here is from genome assembly GCA_024509875.1 of Oreohelix idahoensis. Taxonomy (NCBI): domain Eukaryota; kingdom Metazoa; phylum Mollusca; class Gastropoda; order Stylommatophora; family Oreohelicidae; genus Oreohelix; species Oreohelix idahoensis. The sequence goes on from JAMPIV010017568.1 coordinate 11,946, forward strand.
ACTGATGCCAGCTACAATTTATACAAGTTTATTATACACCTATAAACAAACTCATATACATGTCAAATACAAAAAATGCGAGGATGCACACCTGAAACAAAATCAAGCACAGTTAAAAATGCATCAACCCCAACCCTTCTCCCACAATTGCAACCTGTATGGAGAAAGAAGGTAAGGTTAACTGAAATGAACTACACTGCACTTGATGTCGCCTACACTCCAAACTAGCTGTTCTAAATTCTAACTCTAACTCTAAGTCCACTGATAGCTGGAACGACTGCGAAGTGACTACATAATCTCTGCACAGACTTCGGTTCTACACAGCCTATCCTGGAATCTCCTGAACACAACTAACTGCACCTCTAAACTTCAGCAGCTGTCCTCTGCTATGATTCACCAAAACTAACAGTTCTGCCTATCTGTGCTGACTTCAGTAGAGAGAATGTTTACCCTCTCTCTCTCCACTAACTCTGGAATTGATGACTGAGGTTTAACAGAACCCCACTGGATTCTGGACTGGAACTGTAGCGGACTTCTACCACTCTGAAATTACCTGCCCGAGTACCTATAACTGGGCCGTCGGCTTTATTATAGCCGTGAAGAAACGAACATAAAATTACCACAACGCTGGCAGCCTGCCAAATCTGCGTGTGTAACGAGCGTCAGAGCTCAGGATTTATCCACAAAAATCCTATTCGCTGGAAAATGTCTTCCCCTGGCTGGGAAAACGTATTTTCTTCCTCTCCGTCCACTACTGGCAACTAACGTAAAACCCTTGTGGTTCTGCGAATGCCCCAACTTTGCCGAGGGAGAAATTTTGTGGTCTCAAAATTCCGCTCTCATTCCCACAAAGCCGGTACCTGCTGTTTTAGACAAAACAAAACAACAGCTAAACAAACCATAATAATACATTTCAAATAACAATTAACTTCCTTATTCTTCACCACGTAACTCCCCTCTCTACCTGAGCCTACAAAGTAAACATTGGCTAACCCAGATCGCTTGTTCTGCCTGACTAACTCCGAGCAACAACAATATTTTCAATGGCCCGTCTGGGCAGACGTACTGTGGCCTACTTCTTACGCTGACACTAATGCCGTAATGTTTAACACAACTAAAACTAGCCTTCTCTAGGAATTCCTAAAATTCCCGTCAATAATAGTAATCACATTCAAAATGTAATACAAAATAATTCCCTTTAAAATTACTTCTCCCATCTTCTGAATTCACAGAACAATAATGCACAATCAATAACATATAATCCTGTTTACGCTAGCATCTACCTGCCGTCAAAAGTTATACATAACCCCCGATTATCAAATTGAAAACCCCGTAGTTCCGCCACGTGGTGCCGCAGTTTTTCAACCACGCGCTCCTGCATACATTCATTACTGACAGCACACACGTGCTCCAATTAATACCTCTATCACTTCCGTCCACAGTTATATGCGTAACTATATAAATAGCGAGCATCAATACTCTCACTAAAATCACAAATGAAAATACACATTACACGCTCCCGACTATTCTGTAAATAAATAAAATTCGCAGATGCGGGTTTCTCTGCAGACCTGTTTTTGAAATAGATCCAAGCATGGCCGAAACCTCGCAACTTTCAAATCATCTTAAATACCGCTATTCCTGAAATAAGGAATTAAATGGACCTAGTTTCTCATGTCTATCACTCAGATCGAATTGATGGCTCTGGAGTTAAGAATTAGATTAAACTAAAACTTCCCAAGAAACTTAAATGATCGGCTAGGACTAGAAAAATTAAATAAAGTCCTCACGCAAAAATTCATGCTTACCAAATCTCGAATTTCCAACTGAAGGCAATCGACAATATGCTTCTGGCACCCGGCTTTGGCAATTTTTCATTAAAAGAGAAAGAGGCCATGAAATATAGGCCTTTTATAATCAAGACCCCCACGCGCCGACTTCATGACGTCATATGCGCGGCGTGGTTCTAAAGCCAATCGGAACTCTGCATTTCAACTGCAGTTAGCTCTCAGCCAATCAGAACCTTAGATCGTTCTGATGTAACGTGCATGGGTTTTAGACAAAGAAACGAGATTAAGCCTAGCCCTATACTGCGGAAATGAAGCAAAAATGGCCGCAAATAATTTAACTCCCGAAAAATGCGTATATGGCCACGCACTATCTTTAAAAAAAGGACAATCTGGTGCCAATCCTGATCTAGCCTCTATAATCTTTCTTCTAGAAAAATACTGTCTAATTCCCTACACCCCCATTCTAAACACATAAAGAAGAACCATAAAGCAGATGAGATCAAACTCCCTCGTGATCTCATCTTGAAAAAACGTAAATAATAGAAGGAGAAGAAACATGGAGAAGGATTTCCTGTAATCCCTTGTTGCTGTCATTTTCGACGGAGTCATCTGTCAAGTTATTTGCTTATGTTTGTATCATAAGTATAATTGTGTCTTTACCTGCGATGTCAGGTTGATTAGGGGTTGTCTTCCCTTGTTTATTCATTCATTGTGTTTGACCTTTAGGGTCAGAGGTTGACAGTTCGGCGTAGGCCTATGGGAAGGTTTTTTTAAGCGGGAGTGAGATATATACTTCCGGGAAGCCGGGAGGTCCTGTTTTTCTGAAGGGACCAAGAGTCCATTGTTTTTCGGGGAGAATCTTCGAAGTAACTGCTATGGCAGTTTTCCCCAGTGAATCTCTGTGCGTCGGGATGACGACAGAATTCCTTGTGATGTTCTGAGGATTCATTTGCCAGGTAATACCGACCTTTATGCATTATTACGCTTTTCGGTGGCAGAACATGTAAAGGATTACCTAGGGTGAACAGCAGCTCACTGATCCGCCATTTCAGAACTTATATATTTGTGCTCGAGGTAGCCATCCAAGACTGTTAGTCTTATATTGTCCAGAAATCCAGTGACGAAGATATATTGTGGGAGCCGCAGATTGGCGGAACTTCTATCTACAATAAGTATTACTGCAGGGTTGATGATAACCTATTTAACAGAAGTACACGGCCGACGTTAGAATGAGGCCTGTGCTTTCGGCTATTATACTACAGCCTGATATGTGCAATTGGCGGGGAGTGCCAAGTTGCACCTGTGTGTCATAGTAACTAAGGCATCTGACGCGTTTAGTCAGAGACGCCAAGGGCGACGCTACGAACTGTCATTATTGGAGAACTTTGCTATTGACCATGCACGTCTATTCTGATGTTTACCTTTTTGAATGCCAAATGTATACCTATCGATGTCAGGTCAGCATGATCTTGTTACACTGACTGTTCCTGTTGATATTATGTGTGTTCCCGTCAATAAATGTCTTGAAACATGCCTGCAGTGTCAAAGCATCCTTGATTACTGCATGTGAGAGTATGGGTTGCGGGATCTACATCTATACGAGCCTAAACACATTCGCGTCTTCATTCGCACCCACACTCAATTCATCATACGCTCGCACTACACATCTAACAACATGTATACTGTCTTGGGCCAGTGATCACATCAACAAGAGAAAAAGACAGTTACATTTCTGGTGGACCAGTTACGTGGGCTCTTATGATACATTTCTTGTCGCCAATGTGGCCTAGAAACTTACATTTCTGATGGACCAGATCTGTGGGTTTAAAAAGAACAGAGCGAGCATTTGACATTATTGTTGACATTTATGGATCCAGAAATTTACATTCCTGGTTGGCTGTTACATGTATGATGTCTCCAGTTTTGTCGAGAAAGTTACAAGAAGGACAAGTACACACTACACTTCTGATCTTTGGGTCTAAGCTACACACGGGACAGCCGTAACACACAGCGCTAATTCTACACTTGCAAGTTTTGGCTACAACAGGACAGAAATAGGTCATCAACGGTTGACCCAAATAAACAGTACGAGCATTTATATTATAATGCTACATAAAGCATAACAAGACATGTACTGAAGTTAACTACTAGGCATTTGCTACGTGGACCATAACTGCATAGAAGGCGGGTTCCTATTGTAAACAGTACTGCTGGTTGTTACACGTTTCATTCAACAACAGACTTTTCTAGGTCAGAGCATTCAAGCTACATTGTTGGAGGTCAAGTGTCTGTAAACAGTACGTGGAAATAGTAAACATTCAATGTGCAAGGCGTAATTTGAGAAGGTCATAGTAACTTTGGTTCGTGAATACCACTTTATGTTACAGTGGATTTGACGTTCAGTGCGCGTTTGACATTTCGTTTCTGTGTTCGCAAGGAGAAAGGAATTTATTTTAGTTTCAGCTGTGACTGAACTTGTTCTGCAACACATTGAAATTGATTGCTATATGTTTATGTTACTTCTACTGTTTTTGGTGTATTTTTCTGCGGGTTTTTCGGTTGGTGGGTCTTACGGTAAATATGCCACTTGATCGAGGCTTACTGTAAGCGTTCTGTAGGTGCAAATTTTCTTAATTTGGAAATTTGCTAGTGACAATTGGTCGCTATTGATGTTAGCTGTGATGTAATTGTACTTAACGTTGTTTTTGTAATATTTTGTCTGTTTTTCAGTTTTGATTGTCGATTTGTTTTGTTTGTATTCTGTAGGTCTCTCCTTTCTTGTGTATTTCTCTACACATTTTTGGTTAAAACAGTGTTGCCATTTGTATTGTTTTGTATTTTTGTCTTTGTATTTTTTTTTTGGTTGTACTACATTACTGTCATACACAGTCTACATACACATACTTGGTCATGTTTTGATATTATTGATAAGGTAGACTCTTCATATAGAGTTTCTTAATAAAATATTATTATATAAGATATTTATACAAGTTCTTTGATAAAAGACTTGTTATCTACAAAGATTGAGACAAGGTGAAATACATATTCAAGTTCTTTATAAAAAAGACTTGTGCCCATAGTGAGTGGGATATAAGGGAATTTTTTTTTTCCACAGGTACTCAAGTGATTTTTTGGGTACATTATAAACAAGAGGATCATACAAAGTCTTTGTCTAAGACTAAGACAGTAAAATAAAGTGAAGTGAGTATACAAGTCTAGCATTTCAGACTTGTCTCCCATTGAAGTGGGATAAGGTAATTTATTTAATTTTTTTTTTCAGGTTTCTGATCTCAGTAGACAAGATGTCTACATTGGACTACTTTATTACACAAGGGAGAGCCCTTGATAAGACTGGTCAACAGTTAGAACAATGGGTTGTTGCTCAGTATGACAAAGCATTAGCTGCAGAAGAAAAAAAAGCTCAGGCTGAAGAGAAAAGATTAGAAAGAGAAGCTAATATTGCTGCTGAACAAAAGAAATTGCAGATGCAGGTGGAGGAAAGGAGATTTGAAGCTGAACAAAAGAGATTAGACAAAGAAGCTGAACAAAAGAGATTAGACAAAGAAGCTGAACAAAAGAGATTAGACAAAGAAGCTGAACAAAAGAGATTAGACAAAGAAGCTGAACAAAAGAGATTAGACAAAGAAGCTGAACAAAAGAGATTAGACAAAGAAGCTGAACAAAAGAGATTAGACAAAGAAGCTGAACAAAAGAGATTAGACAAAGAAGCTGAACAAAAGAGATTAGACAAAGAAGCTGAACAAAAGAGATTAGACAAAGAAGCTGAACAAAAGAGATTAGACAAAGAAGCTGAACAAAAGAGATTAGACAAAGAAGCTGAACAAAAGAGATTAGACAAAGAAGCTGCTGCAGAGGAGAGAAAATTTCAAAAGCTGCAGAGGAGAGGAAAGCTCAAGCCGAGGCTGAAATTAGGAAAATGGAACACGAGGAAAGACTCGCAACTTTGGAGTTAGAGAAATTGAAATTGGCGAGTACGGGTGCTCAGCAAACAACTTCGAGTACGACAAAGGAGTTTGTTAGTAGGATTAAATTGCCTCATTTCAATCCTTTAAAGGATGACGTAGCAGATTATCTAGATAGATTCCAATTTTTGTGCGATACGCATAACATAAAAAAGGAAAAATATGTTGAACAACTGATGCCATTTTTTACAGGTGACACAGTGACTACTCTTATGACAATAGACGAACATGAGAGGACTAATTATGATGTTGTCAGGGCAGCATTACTAAAAAAATATCAACTAAAACAAGAAGACTATCGTCTTCGTTTTAGGACAATGTTGCCAGAAAATGGAGTAGATTTCTCTGATTTTGTTACAAAGATACGTCGTACATTTACACGATGGGTTGAGTTGTCTCAGATTGAGAAAACATATGAAGGTCTAATGGACTTATTATTGCGAGATAAGGTTTTGTCATCTGTTAATGATTCTTTTCTTGCATTCCTTCATGAGCGTAAGCCTAAAAGCTTAAAAGAAATGGAGGAATATTGTTGTCAGTATGCCACAGCACATCCCCATGCTACAGTTAGCAATTCTAAAGTGAAAGAAGGGTTGCCAGCTGCGTCGGCAACACCATATGGCCCTAATTTCAAAAAAAAATTTCAGGGTGCTCAACAAAATTGGAATAGGGGAAGTAATCAAAATTACACTCAGAAGCGGAGTAATCCAACACATGATGGTTCTTCGTCTATGCAGTGGAGACAAGATGGTAGTTCTCGTAATTTTAGTGGTAATAATTTGAGACACTTTCGCAAAGGCTATCCAAATAATAACTATTCAAATTTTCGAGGTAATCATTCTCGACGTCAAGATTATGACGATGGTGAATTTAGAAACCGGGATTCAAACCGGAATGATGAGTACAATAGACAATATGATCACAAGTACAGGGGAAATGATAGTCGAAATAATTACAGGGGAAATGATAGTCGAAATAATTACAGGGGAAATGATAATCGAGGTAGACCTAGGTTTAACAAGAAAAGACCTTACCAACAGGCAAACTCTGCACAACAAGAGTTTGATGGAGCCTGTAATACAGCAAATGATAGTGGTAACTCTAGGGCTATCACTGGTTGTGCTTTCGATTTTGGGAGAGCAACTGAATGCCCCCAATGCTTAACATTGTTTGACTCATCAACTGTATCTACGCTAAGTTGTGGTCACCCTCTTCCTGCTCTACCTGCTACAGTTGCGCATGATGGGAGAGGATCTCTCATCTTAGATAAAGGTCTAATAAATGATAGGCTAGTCTCAGTACTTTTCGATTCGGGATGTACTACCGTCGGGGTTAAGGAGTCTCTGATAGATCCTTGCTGTGCCACTGGAAAAACAATCAAATGTGTTACATTTGGTGGTACTATGGAAAGCTATCCTACTGCTATTATTAGGATTGACACTCCTTTCTTCACAGGAGATGTCCATGCATGTCTTCTTCCTAATCCTATTGCGGATCTTATAATCGGTCGTATTCATGGGGTTAAGGAATGCACCCCGCAACAAATTTCTAGTTGGGAAGAAGAAAACATTCAAACGGTCAATGCAGTGATGACAAGAGCTCAAGCTCTTAATCCCCCAACTTCATCTGATAATAGTAATGAAGTTGATAGCCAAGACGAGCACTTGGTGATTTCCCATGACTCGTTTGTTAAACGTCAAGAAGAGGATCCTTCTTTGAAGAAATACTTCCTTCTTGGCAAAGAAAGGGGATCCCAATCAAAATACGAATCACAAATCGTATATTACTATGAAGAATGGTATATTGGTACGAATGGTACAACACTCGGACAAGTCTATGCATTCGCAAATTCTTGTGCCTAAGTGTATGAGAGCCTTAATTCTTCGGCATGCACACGATTCTCAGTGTGCTGGACACATGGGTTTTTCCAGAACTAAAACTAGAGTCCTTGCGTCCTTCTTTTGGCCATTCGTGAATAAAGACATCCGAATTTATTGCCGATCTTGCAAAATTTGTCAAGAGGTCAAGTCTAGGGGTCCGAGACATGCTGCTCCTATTCAGGCTGCAGATATTCCGATTCGGCCGTTTCAGAAAATGGCTATAGACATCATTGGTCCGTTCAAAATTAAGTCAGCCAGAGGACACCAATTTATCCTCACTTGCGTGGACATGTGCACGCGTTGGCCAGAGGCTATTCCTCTGAAGAGCATATCAACTGTCGATATCGCTGATGCTCTTTGGCTCGTATTTTCTCGTCTGGGATTCCCCGGAGAAATACTGTCGGATCACGGCACTCAGTTAATTTCGGACGTTATGTCTCAGGTAATGGCTACGCTAGACATTAAAAGGTCTCTCAGTAGTATTTATCATCCAATGTCCAATGGATTGGTAGAACGTCTTAACAGGACACTAAAGAACTTACTTGGCAAGATAACGGAGGATCATCCTGAAGATTGGGACAGGGTTTTACCTGCAGTCCTCTTTGCCTATAGAGAGGTTCCCAACGAGCATACAGGGTTTTCTCCTTTCGAACTTGTCTTTGGCGCGCAACCGCGCGGGCCAATGTCCTTGTTACACGATTTGATAACTTCCGATAATATTGACGATGATACACAATCGTCATATGAATATGTTATAGCTCTTAGAGAAAAGATTATCGAATCGTGCAGGTTAGCAACTTCATCTTCCGAATTTGCGAAAGAAAAAGCTAGGCGATTTGCTAACAAGAAAAGACGCCTACGTCAACTTTGTCCTGGAGACAAAGCATATGTCTTACTGCCCTCAAGAGAGAATAGACTTCTCATTTCTTGGAAGGGTCCATACACTATAGTCTCGAAAATTTCTGATGTCGACTATATTGTCGATGTGGATGGAAGGCATAAAACCTTCCATATAAATATGCTAACAGAGTTTATTGAACGTCCAGACTATTTACAGCCTATTTTCCAGGCGACGGACGACTCTCCAGTCCAACATGGTCACATCTCATCCCTGTCTGTTATACAGGATGAGGAAACTATTTTTTCTGACGTGAACTTACCTCTTCCTACGATTCCACTTACTTCAACGGAATCGTGGAGAGACGTTACAGTCTCTTCCAACTTGTCTTTTGAGGAACAGCGTCAAGTATCCTCTACGTTAAAATCATATCAGGATGTCCTTACCGACATTCCTGGACACACAGATGTCATAGAACATGACATCATACTTACTGATCGTAATCCGATCAGAGTAAGACCATACCCAATACCTATTCATTTTCAAGCACAAGTCGAGAAAGAATTGGATGAAATGATTCAACTACAAATAATTGAACCATCCACTTCAGCTTATTCTTCGTCAATAGTTATTGTTCGAAAGAAAGACAATAACATACGTCTTTGCGTTGATTATCGCAAATTAAATCAAGTTACGAAGTTCGATGCTGAACCTATGCCGTTATTAGATGATCTACTTATTAGACTTTCTAAAGCTAAATTCTTTACTAAACTAGACTTGTCGAAAGGTTATTGGCAAGTCCCACTGACGGAACACGCCAAACCTCTCACTGCTTTTTCGACACCTAGGGGTCTGTTTCAATGGAATTTTATGCCTTTCGGGCTTATGAACGCCCCAGCGACTTTCGTGCGCATGATGCGACGAATTCTATCAGATCGTGCAGATGTCATTGCATATTTAGACGACATCTGTCTTTTCAGCGATACTTGGGAAGAACACTATGTGGGTCTAAAGGAATTGCTATCTACTCTACGTGAGCATAGATTGACTGCTAAACCCTCTAAAGCTTTTGTTGGGTTTAGTGAAATTTCCTTCCTAGGTCATCGAGTTGGTCATGGTCTGTTGAAGACAGAGGACCAAAACATTTCAAAGATATTAAATATCTCGGTTCCGAAGACAAAAAAAGCAAGTGCGTAGTCTCTTGGGATTGATACAATTCTATGGAAGATTCATTGAGAATCTGTCCTCCATTATGGCACCACTTTCAACGTTATTGAAAAAAGGTTCTCCTAATATGGTGCGTTGGTCCCAAGAATGCCAATCTTCATTGGATCAGGTTAAGAATTTGTTCTCATCTCATCCTATCTTAAGACTACCGACGATTGATAAGACTTTTGTCCTTCGTAGTGATGCCTCTTCCACTGGCATTGGAGCGGCACTAATGCAGGAATATTCAGGAACTCTGCATCCTGTAATGTATATTTCTAGGAAGCTGAATGCGGCAGAAAGGAATTACTCGGTTTTGGACCGTGAATTGTTGGCTATGGTTTGGTCCATTCTTAAGCTACAAAGGTTCCTTCTGGGCGCGCATTTCTTTATGGAAACCGACCAAAAAGCTCTTACGGCTATGCAAAGTAAGGATTTGAAGAGCTCGAGATCTACTCGTTATGCTATTGCTCTTCAGCCTTTCCTGATATATTTTCAGACTTAGGTCTGTCCTTAATATCATAATATGTTGTAATACAAATGTATTTGGATGATGTTTAGATAATTTAACAAATTTCATTTTGTCCATCCATCAGTGATATGTTGCTAAAATAGCATTGACATTTGTATATTGCTATGATTATATTATTTAGTAATGTTTGATATATGATTGGTATTGCCAGCAACTTGGGTTTCTTGAATGGTATCCCTTAGTTTGTTTGGCTTAAAGGAAATATTTTCTCCTATGTTGAGAGATGATTTGTACCCTCTTCTATTGTACCTGATATTAGGTTCATTGTTTGCATGAGCACAGAAGTGATACTGGTGCTATCTTGCTCATGAACATATTAAAAAAAAAAAAATTGCATTTTTTTTTTTTTACAGGGGGGTGGTAGTAATGTTGCTGTCATTTTCGACGGAGTCATCTGTCAAGTTATTTGCTTATGTTTGTATCATAAGTATAATTGTGTCTTTACCTGCGATGTCAGGTTGATTAGGGGTTGTCTTCCCTTGTTTATTCATTCATTGTGTTTGACCTTTAGGGTCAGAGGTTGACAGTTCGGCGTAGGCCTATGGGAAGGTTTTTTAAGCGGGAGTGAGATATATACTTCCGGGAAGCCGGGAGGTCCTGTTTTTCTGAAGGGACCAAGAGTCCATTGTTTTTCGGGGAGAATCTTCGAAGTAACTGCTATGGCAGTTTTCCCCAGTGAATCTCTGTGCGTCGGGATGACGACAGAATTCCTTGTGATGTTCTGAGGATTCATTTGCCAGGTAATACCGACCTTTATGCATTATTACGCTTTTCGGTGGCAGAACATGTAAAGGATTACCTAGGGTGAACAGCAGCTCACTGATCCGCCATTTCAGAACTTATATATTTGTGCTCGAGGTAGCCATCCAAGACTGTTAGTCTTATATTGTCCAGAAATCCAGTGACGAAGATATATTGTGGGAGCCGCAGATTGGCGGAACTTCTATCTACAATAAGTATTACTGCAGGGTTGATGATAACCTATTTAACAGAAGTACACGGCCGACGTTAGAATGAGGCCTGTGCTTTCGGCTATTATACTACAGCCTGATATGTGCAATTGGCGGGGAGTGCCAAGTTGCACCTGTGTGTCATAGTAACTAAGGCATCTGACGCGTTTAGTCAGAGACGCCAAGGGCGACGCTACGAACTGTCATTATTGGAGAACTTTGCTATTGACCATGCACGTCTATTCTGATGTTTACCTTTTTGAATGCCAAATGTATACCTATCGATGTCAGGTCAGCATGACCTTGTTACACTGACTGTTCCTGTTGATATTATGTGTGTTCCCGTCAATAAATGTCTTGAAACATGCCTGCAGTGTCAAAGCATCCTTGATTACTGCATGTGAGAGTATGGGTTGCGGGATCTACATCTATACGAGCCTAAACACATTCGCGTCTTCATTCGCACCCACACTCAATTCATCATACGCTCGCACTACACATCTAACAACATGTATACTGTCTTGGGACAGTGATCACCTCAACAAGAAAAAAAAGACAGTTACATCCCTCCTAAAAATAGTGAACAAAATGCAAGGAGAAAAAGACATGGGCCATTTGAAAGACAGAATCTCAGTACTTTCGTCACATCACTTCCACCCTCAAAGATTGAGCAACGATCTCATTACTGAAATCTCTGTGTTTCACACTGGCCCTTATATAAGTCTACAGATCTGCCTGACAGTCCTGAAGTCTCATGGTCACGACTGGTGATTTCGACCTGGCGACTGCAACACAAATGGTCGCTCTTCGCCTGTTCTCTCCCTCTGTCTTTGAGTCGCTCTGCAACTGGCAGGCGGCTGGGCCAATCAACCATAACATACTTCCTTCCTGTGTGCACCTGGCCATGTTTACCTAATTTTCTCCTCCAGGGTTTCTTCCTGATAAGTGTCCTTGGCCTTGGTGGAGTACAGCTCCCGCACAACTCCCTGACCACTGTACAGGTAATTTGCGGATTACGTGCTGTCCGATAACGGCTTTCTGCTGGGTGTTTACATTTGTATGGCCTGTACCTGGTTGACCTGAGATACCTGCGGCCGACTGTAATGTCCCTCGAGCGAGAATCACTGTTCCAAAATTGGAAAAGTTTGTTGGCCAAAGAAACGCGCACCTGTTTCTTCTTCTTCCTCTCCATAACTACTCCCATGCTCCGGTGGGAGAGTCGATCTCTCTTCAGACCTGTGCCCTCCAATGGCGGGTCTGGAACTTCCCTTGTCTTGTCCGGCGCAATGCTGGCTTGGTCAACTGACATGACCGAATTGCTATGTAGAGGCCTGGCGATGGCGACTACCTTGCTGCTCATCAGCGGGTTTGAAACCGCTGGTACCTTAAAATGAAAATGAGAACTCTCGTGTACCTCTGACATCGAGTTTCCGATCTCTTGCTGGGTTTCTACTGAATCCACACTGATCCCAGTAGCTTCTATCTTGGGGAAAAGATAGGTAATATCTGCCCCTGGCAGTGGTTCTGTGATCGCTCTTCCCCTACCAATATGAAGAGGGACAGAGCTCTCTAAAATAGCTCCTTGCCAATGCGTAAGGCCGCTTTTCTCACTCTTTTCTGGCCTGAAAAGTTGGTGAGATGAACCTGTAGACCACGGGAGCTCTCCGTCTAACATCCGAATTATAATGCTTGCTCGCATTATTCCCCCTGTTATGCAGTTTCCACGCCTGGGATCGCTTCGTAATCTTCCCAGCGTTGCAAGGTCTGCTTTCCTTACTTAACTCCCTCCCTTGTTTGGGCTTCGGGTCCATTTCCAACGGAAAGTCCTTTTCCTGGAGTTGGGGCGCGGTTTGAGCCGACACGTTTGCTATGGGCGCAAGTTTTTCAGAGGGGTGGTCCAATATGGGCGACATAACTTGAGAAATAGAGTGGTTAGATTCATCGGCTCTTTCTTGTTGCTCTTTTTCCCTTGCTAGTTGCTCCATCGCCTTTGCTAGTCGATCCATCTCCCGTTTCTTGGCGCTTTCTTGTCGCTCTCTCTCCCATTTCTTTAAAATGTCATCCGAGGCTCCAATTTGCAGTTCCAGAGAACGCATGGCAAGTTCATGTTGTCTCTCTGCTGCCTGCTCCTTTTCCTCCGCCTCCAGGTATGCCTTGGTCTCGGCCTTATCTATTCCCATCTCCTCGACTGCCTCCCGCCAAGCAGCTCGTAACTGGACCAATTCCGCCATCTTACTTGTGAACTGCTGTAACTCACAAATTACCGAAAATGACAGAAAGAAGCCAAAGGAAGGAACTACCTGAAACAATTTATAAGTATCCAGCTACCCAAAACCCGAATTTACTTTCCTGTTAAGAAAAAAATTCAATTAGCCATCAATTACCTCTAAGTCATAAACAACCTTACTACAACTATCATCTAACTAACTGTAACCTGTGGAAAAAAAACTTATAGCTGGATCAGTCTTAATATAGCTCAAGTCTAGGGGATATTATAAAGAAAATCTATTTTTCAGAACTTCCTACAGAGACAATCTATGAATCTAGAATTGATCCCAACAAAGATGATCCCAAGGACGACGCCACCCACTTTGTCACGAAATGGATTTAGGACTAGAGACTGTCTACATATAGTGACAAGACAATAGTAAGAAGAAAGACTGAAATGATAGATTCAGATAGAAATATAGTGCAAAATGTGAAAGTTGAGACCATTGGCTCCGAGGTTGAGAACCGAGGTTGATTCTTTCCTCGCCACTTCGGACGTTTAAATTGCTATGGCCTCGAACCACCTCTAACTACCCTATGGGGATAAGGTTCAATTAAGATTCACAAACACCAAGGTACAGACAACATATAGCTACTGTACTAAAGGAAATGACTGATGCCAGCTACAATTTATACAAGTTTATTATACACCTATAAACAAACTCATATACATGTCAAATACAAAAAATGCGAGGATGCACACCTGAAACAAAATCAAGCACAGTTAAAAATGCATCAACCCCAACCCTTCTCCCACAATTGCAACCTGTATGGAGAAAGAAGGTAAGGTTAACTGAAATGAACTACACTGCACTTGATGTCGCCTACACTCCAAACTAGCTGTTCTAAATTCTAACTCTAACTCTAAGTCCACTGATAGCTGGAACGACTGCGAAGTGACTACACAATCTCTGCACAGACTTCGGTTCTACACAGCCTATCCTGGAATCTCCTGAACACAACTAACTGCACCTCTAAACTTCAGCAGCTGTCCTCTGCTATGATTCACCAAAACTAACAGTTCTGCCTATCTGTGCTGACTTCAGTAGAGAGAATGTTTACCCTCTCTCTCTCCACTGACTCTGGAATTGATGACTGAGGTTTAACAGAACCCCACTGGATTCTGGACTGGAACTGTAGCGGACTTCTACCACTCTGAAATTACCTGCCCGAGTACCTATAACTGGGCCGTCGGCTTTATTATGGCCATGAAGAAACGAACATAAAATTACCACAACGCTGGCAGCCTGCCAAATCTGCGTATGTAACGAGCGTCAGAGCTCAGGATTTATCCACAAAAATCCTATTCGCTGGAAAATGTCTTCCCCTGGCTGGGAAAACGTATTTTCTTCCTCTCCGTCCACTACTGGCAACTAACGTAAAACCCTTGCGGTTCTGCGAATGCCCCAACTTTGCCGTGGGAGAAATTTTGTGGTCTCAAAATTCCGCTCTCATTCCCACAAAGCCGGTACCTGCTGTTTTAGACAAAACAAAACAACAGCTAAACAAACCATAATAATACATTTCAAATAACAATTAACTTCCTTATTCTTCACCACGTAACTCCCCTCTCTACCTGAGCCTACAAAGTAAACATTGGCTAACCCAGATCGCTTGTTCTGCCTGACTAACTCCGAGCAACAACAATATTTTCAATGGCCCGTCTGGGCAGACGTACTGTGGCCTACTTCTTACGCTGACACTAATGCCGTAATGTTTAACACAACTAAAACTAGCCTTCTCTAGGAATTCCTAAAATTCCCGTCAATAATAGTAATCACATTCAAAATGTAATACAAAATAATTCCCTTTAAAATTACTTCTCCCATCTTCTGAATTCACAGAACAATAATGCACAATCAATAACATATAATCCTGTTTACGCTAGCATCTACCTGCCGTCAAAAGTTATACATAACCCCCGATTATCAAATTGAAAACCCCGTAGTTCCGCCACGTGGTGCCGCAGTTTTTCAACCACGCGCTCCTGCATACATTCATTACTGATAGCACACACGTGCTCCAATTAATACCTCTATCACTTCCGTCCACAGTTATATGCGTAACTATATAAATAGCGAGCATCAATACTCTCACTAAAATCACAAATGAAAATACACATTACACGCTCCCGACTATTCTGTAAATAAATAAAATTCGCAGATGCGGGTTTCTCTGCAGACCTGTTTTTGAAATAGATCCAAGCATGGCCGAAACCTCGCAACTTTCAAATCATCTTAAATACCGCTATTCCTGAAATAAGGAATTAAATGGACCTAGTTTCTCATGTCTATCACTCAGATCGAATTGATGGCTCTGGAGTTAAGAATTAGATTAAACTAAAACTTCCCAAGAAACTTAAATGATCGGCTAGGACTAGAAAAATTAAATAAAGTCCTCACGCAAAAATTCATGCTTACCAAATCTCGAATTTCCAACTGAAGGCAATCGACAATATGCTTCTGGCACCCGGCTTTGGCAATTTTTTATTAAAAGAGAAAGAGGCTATGAAATATAGGCCTTTTATAATCAAGACCCCCACGCGCCGACTTCATGACGTCATATGCGCGGCGTGGTTCTAAAGCCAATCGGAGCTCTGCATTTCAACTGCAGTTAGCTCTCAGCCAATCAGAACCTTAGATCGTTCTGATGTAACGTGCATGGGTTTTAGACAAAGAAACGAGATTAAGCCTAGCCCTATACTGCGGAAATGAAGCAAAAATGGCCGCAAATAATTTAACTCCCGAAAAATGCGTATATGGCCACGCACTATCTTTAAAAAAAGGACACTCTGGTGCCAATCCTGATCTAGCCTCTATAATCTTTCTTCTAGAAAAATACTGTCTAATTCCCTACACCCCCATTCTAAACACATAAAGAAGAACCATAAAGCAGATGAGATCAAACTCCCTCGTGATCTCATCTTGAAAAAACGTAAATAATAGAAGGAGAAGAAACATGGAGAAGGATTTCCTGTAATCCCTCCTAAAAATAGTGAACAAAATGCAAGGAGAAAAAGACATGGGCCATTTGAAAGACAGAATCTCAGTACTTTCGTCACACATCAGAATCCTCTTATTTATTGGCCAGTCTTGTTGGAGGGCCATCATTTAAGATAGCAGCAAGGTTCGTATTGATGAGGGTCTGGCTCAGAGCCATTCCCTGTCTATTGTCATTGATGTTTCCCCACTCCTTACATCTTGCGTTAAAATTACCTGCAATTAAGCATCTTTTGTTAGGTTTTGACAGGTCATCCCAATTACCGTATTCTGGAAGGTGATCGACGAGGGCATATCAACTATTGACTTGCCAATCTTGACCATCTACCGGTATATTCTATTCGATTCCTTGCAATTCTACGCCTTCACTGACATGGGCACTGGTATCTAACCACTTATGAGGGAGCTCGTTCTTTACATAAATAGCATGCCCTCGTCTGCAGGCCCACACGGTGCATGGTTCCTATTAATTAACCAGTCACTATACTCTTTCCGTAAGTAATCTTTAAATGGTTTATTAATAACTACGTCTAGAACGTGAAGTTGAGACACCATTCCCCCTCCCTCGATTATAACAAGATCAGTGTTCATTTCTGCTATTCAGTTGTGTGGCCACGAAAAGCATCAAGAATTAGCAAGGCTGTCTGCAGTAGTAAAGCACCTGCTCGACGTCCTCAAACAACCTTAAGCCAATCAATTCTTCAGTCATCCACCCCTGTTCCTGTGCTCTAACAATAATCCAAGCTGGTAATTGTTACTTTTGAAGTGTTTTTCTCTTGAAAAGAACGTATGGCGGTAGTTTTCTACCATTGGCAGTTACTCATAGCATGACAGTAATGAGCGACTTTTCGTTGCCTGTAGATCTAACTATAACCAATTTCGCACCTTCTTGTCCACAGCAACACTTGATGGCATGTCGAAAAACTCTGGTGTTTAGTCAGTATTTGCCATATGGCCCAGCAGATAATTGTGGGCTTTTCTCCGTTTTAAAATATAACGCTGATAGGCGATCAAGTTTTCAGCATAATCTCCAGGTAGGCAAGTTTAGTGCGACGCAGTAAGCATAGACCCGAAGGCCGCATCATTCGCTTACACTACCCCAAGTTTGCCTAGATTCAGTACGTGCACGGGATTCTTAACACTCTCACCACCTCCAGTATCTTCATTATAATAACTTCATGGGTTATTGTGTTTCCTTGGTTTCGTTTATCGTGGATCACAAACAAGTCTATCAATGTTTTCAAATTTCCTAGTCTTAGGCCCTCTGAACGCAGTTTCAGCAAGCTACAAAATAGACCTCTTTAGGAGTCTGCCGTTTTTTTTTTTCAGTGAGAAATGGTAGACTACGAGTATAGTTTTTGGAAGGACATTTTTAGTGAAAAAAAAAATCGCACAATATTCTGGCCAATACGGTATATATGCAGTGTTGCCACCCTGAATTAAAAAAAAAATAAAACCTAGATGGTACTTTAACAGACACCTAGATATCCCTGGATTTTGAATTTTGCGCTACATTTGGGCGACTTGGGCTACCTTAAGTGGTTTTTTGGGCTACATTGTGCTATTTTTGGGTTACTTTGGGCGAAAACTGAAAGTTGATCTAGGTGTCGTTCTTCAACTAATGAAGGAAAATTACACCTAGACGGGGGGGGGGGGGAAGAAGAAACCCGAACTCTAGGTGATTCCACGTTAGGAGTGGCAACGCTGTATATATGTCTGCTATATTCTATTGTGCGTAGGTTGATTATGCAGAAGAAATATTTACTCTCGTATGACTCTCGGCCATGGACGGCACATGCCTACTTCGACAGTTTTATTACTATGGACTAATAAACAATACATAAACTAGTAAACGGAAATAGGGTCTGTTGTTGAGCGTGCGCCTTTCTTTCTTACGAATGCCTGCCGCAAGCTTATTTTCATTTAACAGTTAGTGTTCATAGGCATCAGGTTTCCCTATTTGCTTCCACTGACATTAGGCTAAAACATTGTTAACAAATATGATATACAAATAAGTAGGAAAAACCCGAGGCCTGTAAACATATCAGGGTTACTTGAGGCATACATGTCACACCTTGGAGATGAAAAACCTGTACACAAAATTCAAAAAACCATGTACAAAGACCCGCAAAACCTGTGAAAAAAAAAAAAAAAAAAAAAAAAAAGACTGCAAACGTATAAAAAGAGTTAATTCATGTAAAAAATTTTTCAATTACAGCTGCATTATAATTGAGGCATGGGGAGTTTACCTTTTAAAGCACGTCTTCACTTATTTTAAAACTCAAACAATAAATGTCTAAGTTTACTTTGCACTGTAAAAATGATGTAATCGTGCCATCATTTAGTCTATTTCTGCACGATATTATCACTAACAGTCCAGGAAATCTTGTGTTTGATAAGACCTTATAAAAGAATTCTGAGACACAGTAATAAGGGGTGTGGGTTAGAAATCCTAAACTTAACCCTAAACCCAAACCTTAATCTGATTATCTGAACCCTAACAATGTTCAAGGATGACATCGAAGAAGATGTTCCACTGTTCTCACAACTAATTTTACTACTTCGTTATTATTATTATCGCAAAAAGAAAAATTGAACTAAACTATATTTTCCTGTTATATGACATGGAATGGGGAAGTTTCTAGGGCGGATTAGAATTAGTTCAATAAATATTTGATGTAATTTTTAAAATAATAAAATCACGTTATCATATCAATTTAAAAAAAAAAAAAAAAACAACACAAAGCTCATAATTCGCAACGAAAATTTAAACTGGCGCTAGCGAAATTAATCCTCTACCGAACTTCAAAAATGAAATTAGCCGTTTTAGCCTAATTGGCAGTTTTAAATACCCCCATGTGACTAGTTTCAACCGTCAGTACGACAACCAGTGATAGTAATTAATTATTTAATAAAATAACTCACTGGATGATCAAAATAATGATATATCCACCAAAGAAAAATCAGAATGATTTTAAAGAAAGGAAATTAAAACTTAGAAGAGAAGTAATTCCAAAAAAACTTCTCCAGGAGCTCTGATCGGGTTAAGATACACATTTGCCTTGCTTTCGTGATTTTTTCTTCCAGTTTCATATTTCTCTTTTATATTATTATTTAAATGTACATTTCTTACGCAAATTCTACAAGTTTTAGTGAAATCAAGTAATATGTAGTGTTATCCTATTTTTTTTTCTTCGCTTATAAGCAGCCGTAAATAATAAATTATTCTCAAGTGCGACGTTATCGTTAAAATAATCAGTAACGTGCTTTTTTATGTAAAACTTTTGCCTCGTTTTGGCAAGGCGCGTCCCGTTCAACCTAGTCGGTTATATTAGGGCGCATGTCCAAATATAAAAGACCCTTAGCTGGCTGCCGTCAGCATTAGCGAAAAATGATACGTGAACGACACATCACACGGACCCTCGCAAATCCCGCATCAACTGAAAAATAGGCAGCTTGATTTTATTGGTGACTTTTTTATTCACGTGGCCTAACATCTCTCCGAATCTCATGACGCAAATATCGGCAATGGTGTAGCGCAAGACGACTGATTGATATGTATTTAATAATATAATTAGGCAAAAAACCTGTACAGAAATTATGTACACATCTGAAAACGCAAAAACCTTGTACAGATTTTGGGTAAACCATAGCGTGTGGCATGTATGCATGAGGGATCGTGCTAATGACCGCTGTCCACGAAGCACTATTTTGTGGTGCCTAGTTGGCAGATTTGATAGTGTCACAAAATGACTTTTGGGTCGTTCTCTTGTCGCTCTCTTGTTCACTACGGTCGTATCCTGGACATTTGTTATATTGATTATTTACGTGTTTCAGTGACCGGCACCCTCTTTCTTTCTCTGCACTGTAGCAGATATCTTGCATTTTCCTTCTTACACCCCTCTCAGAGATAAATCATCACGTCTGTTTGTTACCCGTCCTTTCCCTAAAGCTTTGCAAGGAGCGGCAGAGATAATATTGACGACAACCATGTTGACTATCGCAAGTGCAGTCGACATTAGACTACAGATTAAACACTAAAATCGCTCAAAGTATTTGTTTAATTGCTGATAAGGCGAGACTGCGCTCGTCGCAAAGCTGGTAATACGGGATGACATATTTTGGACAGACAGGACTATTGTTACGGTATATGATATTAACGCCGTCTGCTAAAGGTTATCAGACGTGCAATTGTAAAAGGTTAAGGCATTTAATATATTGCGATAGATGTTTCAATTACTGAACGCTCCATACACGATCGATCATGACGTGTATAGCGTTGTTTTAGGACACAGTCGGTAACTAAGAAACGTTACCCTTTGTTACTTGACCGCCAAGCTGAATAGCTGCGTTTTCTAACCTTCCAATTCAATGGCATGATATAGCCATTTATATATGCATTTTTTGATGGATCAGGGTCAGTCCTAGAACTCTATATGAGAGGGAAATTTATGGAGGTTAGTATTTAACTAGAATTCTCAGAAGGAGAAGAATAATCGTCAAATTCGTATGAATATATTCAGACTCGCAGTCTCACTGTCGGCAGGTAGCCATGTCTAGCTGCGCGTGCATATAGCTGTGATGTTCTGACGACAATACTGCATTGTATCCTCATAACGGACATTGACACGTAAACCAGCAGTCTACGTTATTGATTAATTTATGCATGACTTATATGGACTTATGCTCTACTACTATTGAAATGATCATCCTGTGTGTACAACTGTGAATTAAATGTACGGACTCAATGAAATGACTTAGCAAATCAATCGTATTCCAAGGTTCAATTATTGTTCGGAATCTTCCACCCCCGCATTCGCTTAATCTTCCATCGAAGGCACGATGCACTATCTCTGAACAAACAAAACTAACATATCAATGAAAAAACAATGGCCAGAAATTTATAAGTGTTTTATTCATATCACATGGAACATTGTTCAGAGCAAACCACCACCCTTGTAACAGTGGTGCCCGGTGTATGGGGACGAAAAACAACCAAAAACCAAAAATTTTTTCATGACTTTCGAATGAAATATTTACGATCAAGTTTCGATCACATGACCATTACGAAGCTGACGTGACGCACGTGATCATGAATAGCAACATGACGTCACTGTTGCATTGTCGCAGTGAAGAAGACATATTTTCAACGCCTCTCTAGTTCGTTTCAAATTGATCAAGATGCATAAGATGGACTACCGTTGCCTGCCCATCAGGAGCAGACAGTCAAAGGCACAGGCCTAGCCGTCGACGACAACTAGCATCAAGTGAAGCAACGGAAAAGATAAGTCTAGGTGCTTAACTGTTGTTATTGCAAACAGTGCTACTGAGTCCATGCCTTTTGCCTGCATAGGCATGTCTGTTCTGAATGTGTTTCATGTAAATTTTGGTTGTCTTAATGTGTTGTTAATTCGTGGGCCGGTTGGAGGGAACTGAAATCTCTGGGGAATGTCGCGAACAGCTGACCACCTAGATTTCAGTCGTTCTTAGGGAACTTAAACGATTGCATTTTTGGAAGCCCCATTGAGGTTTGCCATTGGACGACCTGTCCAAATCTGCTACCGTTTGACGATTTGTGTTAGCTGTACCGTTCCGTAGATAACTGGCGTATTTTATTCGTACTCAGTTAACAATTTTTTTTAGTTTTGTATCATGTTTGTTAACTATTTCGTCCAGTCTCCTCTTACTATCATTTATTTGATGATTGTTAAATTTTCGTCCGTTATGAGTCCTGTGATGTCATCATTTTTTGCAGTCTTTTTTTTTTTGTGTACTTTGAATATTAAGTTGACCTCGGGTCAGACCTTGACCCTTCATTTGGCTTGTGACATTTCCGCTTGTTTTATTTAGTTCATAAATTCATTTTTAATTGTGAAAATGTCTTGTTTGCGTCTTAACATTGTTTGTACCCTTTAGTTGCATCATTGTTTTGTTTGTCCTCATAATATATATTAATACTACATTAATAATATGATATTATATGCAATAATATACTTGTAATTTAATTTAATTAATTTTTTCTGATAATTAAGGTTAATATGGGACATTGCATAATTATGCAGTGATAGTCCAAGAAAGTAGCACTACAATTTATAAGAGATGCCTAGGGCATAATAATATAATATATATATTGACAAAACAAAATAATCTTATAGCTACCTTTGAGGTAATAGACCCATTGTATATTATTTAATATACTTTTCTGGTACTAAGAGAGTGACTTAGTACATTGAACAATATAATTACTAGGAATCATACCCAACATTATTGGATATTGAGATTAATTGTGTGAAGTAATTACATAATAGTTAACAGATATCATAACTATTTATGATTGTGGTGAAGTGGGATGTTATAAATACTTATAGGGAACTTAGTGTACTGACTGAGATCAGCTGTGAAGGTATCTATATCTATTAAGAGTAGTGTATTATAGATAACCTTACTTGCTACCACATATCTATATATCTCAGTCAGAATTATTCTGGAATAGTGTGATGCTACGTTATGTGTCTAGGGTATGAGTATGGTGAAGTGTAAGTCACAACAACAGACAGATAAACAATTTAATTTAATCCACTACTCTTAACAACACTGTGACACTCACATACATATAACACTCTATGAGAATAGCTTAAAGAAGTCACTCGTAACGGTTCAAATAACAATATGTATTCATTACTGGCATGAATGAATATGTGTCCTGATTCAACTACAAGGGAACCAGGAATCACAATCAATTTAAATTACAAGTTATGTACAGAATGTATTTAATATGAATATTGTAGTGACATATATTATTACCAATGTTCTATGTGTGTCAATTGTGTAGTGGTAAAATGAGGTAATACTGGTTTTGTTTTGTTCAAGCTCTGTTGGTATTTGTCATCATGACTTCAATAGTTTGTCTTTAGGGATCATTATTGTAGATGTTCACAGTTCCTGATTTTAAGACAAGTAAATTCCCCTCTTAATGTTAATTTTTAAAAAAATCAGTTCAAGATGAGGGGACATAATGTTGAGCTCAGCTGGCCAACTCTGCTTATCTTTAGTGATGGCGGCAGGAAAGGACTCCTCTGCTCGAATTCTCCTCTGGGCTCAGGAGACACCTCACTGATAGCTAAAAAGACCAAGGAGTATGCTGTCCGACTCTGGATTCAGCAAATCTCTGACCAGGTGCTGCTCACTACCATCAAGACCACTGTCCCTGAAATCAAGAAGGATGTACCTTCTACTTCATAACTAATTTATATTCTCTTTTACACTGATCACAATACAGCACAAACATTGCGTTCAGAGCGTTAGGCCAACAGTCAGCTTCATTTGAAATACTTTATTCCAGTATTACCCTTCTTAATGGTTACTACGCCTCTGCACTTCCAGCATTATTTCTTTCTAGTCCATCATCCAGGTGTCAGTGTACTACTTGGCCATTCCATGCCGTTTTACTTCTCTCCGACACCCTCTGTTCAGGCTGGAGCATTATAGGCTTTACCTCACGTTTGCCACTGAACTACACATATATATACAGGCATAAATCAACAATTCACATTCAATTTTTCATTAAAAGATACTGAATGGTTCAAGCTTACCACAATTTCATGGAAATAAACACAGATACGTTGATTAGCAATGAATTCTGGCACAAACTGGCACAAATTCCGTTCTGCCTATGTTCCAGGCTTTTATTTTAGCAAAAATGTGAGCTGGCTTCAACGTACTGTCGCTTTATCAAGCTTATTTGAATTAGTGGTTTCGAACTAACGCTCCCAAGTGTGTATATCAGCGAGACTGGCCAATGAGCCACGTTTCGACAAGTGTTTGAAAAAAATGTTATCTTTTCCCGTCTCCCCCAACAACCAAGATAGTATTTATAGCCCGACCAATCGTGGTTAGGCTTTCATTTGTTGCGCTCCAATCAATTTGGAGTTTACATGGTAGGCTATTTATGTAACGTAAGGTTTTTTCAAACACGTTATAAAAAAAATTTTATGAGCAGAAATGATTTTATGCTGTCAGGCACCCCCAATATTTTATTTTGGGTATAATTTATTAATTCCTGGACTATTTGCGTAACGTTTTACATATTATTTGTCAGCAAACCCTAAGGAACCCAAAAATACTAATTTAAAGGAGCTACGTGGCTGCGTTCAAAATATGCAATTTCTTCTATCTCCTGTTTAGAAGATGTGCTGTCTGGGTACTGTTATGTGTTCAAACGTAAACCCATATAATGTTGTCTTTTCTAATAAGAGTCTGTTATGATTTATAAACCTAACTCTGGGAAAGGGTAGTGTATTTTATCACTGTCCGTCTGAAAAAAAATTAGTGCATGTAGACTTACACGCGTGATGGTAGTAATTGTGTATCGCGCGAAGCGGGTTTAGTGTTCGGCTTTCTGCCTCTCCCTTCTCTTTTTATCCCTTTAGTCCATCTGTTCGTTCGTTTTGGTAACGCAGTATAATTAATGTTAGGGTTAATTTAGGTCATTACGCAGTACGTCTCAATGCTTTTCCAAGAAATACAGCACACGTTTCATTGAAGAAGGCGGGTAATAATACAGTAAGCTTTACTATCAACGTGAAAGCGTTACAATTTGCAGACGAAGCAGAAAACAAGGGGGATTTCGAGTACATTCTTTGGGACAGCACTGTCATTTTACCATTGCTCTTCTCTTTATTAATTTTATTTGTTAGGCTTCATATTTACCTAATAATTTATATATGTGGATTAGAATATTTCATGACACTTCCCCTCTAAAAACAGACATTATATGTCAGTCCTTTATTCTATATACACATAGAGAAATTTATTATTATTTCTGGGGTTTACGGTGATTCTCATCACACGGATGGCGGCTTAAAAAATCCGCTCCCAGATTTGTTTTTCCAGATATATATTCAATGCTAAAATTATATGGAGCCAGAAGCAAAGACCATCGGAGTAACCTAGAGTTCTCATGCTTAGCCTGTGCTAAAAAACGATAAAGGTTTGTGGTCAGTTTGCAACTTAAATGCCTTCCCATATAGATAAATATTGAATTTCTTTATTGCCCATATTACTGCAAGACATTCTTTTTCGCTAGTTGAGTAGTTGATTTCAGCTTTATTCAACTTTCTGCTAGCATATGCCACTGGGCTTAATTCCCCATCCAATGCATCTGATTTCTGTAGTAAAGTTGCACCTAGCCCAATATTACTTGCATCCGTCCTTACTATGAATTCTTGACTTAAGTCAGGTAATTTCAAAATGGGTTTACTTGTGAGCTTTTCCTTCAATTCTTGGTAAGTCATTTCACATTGTGGTGTCCATGTAATGCGATCTGGAAGTCCTTTACGTGTCAATTCCGTTAAAGGTGCACATATGGAATTAAAGTTTTTGATATACTTCTGGTAGAAACCACATAATGAGACAAAGGATCTCACGTCCTTCTTGGTTTGTGGTCTCGGGGCTTTCTGTAGTTTCTCTAAATTCTTTGGGTCAGGGGTCATGTTTCCCTGATAAACTGTGTGTCCCAAAAATTCCAATTCTTTACATCCAACGCAACATTTGGTTGGTCGGGCTGTTAAATTTGCCTCCCTAAGTCGATCAAACAGCATGTTCAGAGAGTCAATGTGTTCCTCAAATGTTTCTGTTGCTATAAGGATATCATCCATAAAATTTGTTATACAGGGATTATTCAGAGGATCCAATAATTTTCTCATCATTCTAGAGAAGACACTAGGCGCATTCTTCAATCCAAATGGCAATCTATTAAACTCATAGTGTCCTTCTGAGGTACTAAAAGCTAGGTATGGTCTAACCTCAGGTTTTACTGGAATCTGATAGTATCCTTTACTCAGATCCACTTTTGAGAAATATTTAGCTTTATTTAGTCTGGCAAACAGCTGATTTGTATCCGGCAATGGATCCACCTGTCCTTCTGTAATAGCATTCAGTCTCCTGTAATCTATACAGAGTCTATGTTCTCCAGAGGGCTTCCTTAAAAGTACAACACCGGAACTATACGAAGACTCACTGTGCGAAATAATTCCTTCCTTCAATAGATAGTCTATCTCTTCCTTCAAAGCTTTTTCCTTAGCAAACGGAATCGAATATGGTTTCATACAGACAGGTGTGGAGTCTATGAGTTTCATATCATATTCCAATAGGTTTGTATGCCCTGGTCGGTCTGTTAACACCTCTGCATGATTATTTAGAACCTGTTGCACTCTCTCTTTCTGAGTTTTCGTTAAATGTGTACTGATTTTCACCTGTGCTGATGCCTAACAGGGGTGTAATGGATATTCAAATGATGAAAGTGGTTCCTTTTTCATCTCCATGGCGATGGACAAGGTCAACAAGTGTGTCTCTTCCTGATGTTCTCTTTCCAAATATTTCTTCAGGAGATTCACATGATAGATTTTTTCTTTCCCCTTCTTATCTATCTTATAATTTGTTCTAGACACCTTCTCTAGAACTGTATATGGACCCTGCCATCCAATTTGTAACTTATTCTGACTCCCAGGCAAAAGAAGCAGTACTTTCTCTCCCACAGCCAAATTTCTGTCTTTCGCCTTCCTGTTATAATAGGCAGCATGTTTCTTCCTGGCTTGTTTCAAATTTTCATTGGCAAGTTTCCAGCCAGTTTTTAACCGAGTGGTCAGCTCATTCACATATTGGTATGAAGATGTAATGTTTTCCTCTGCCTTTTCATCAGTCCACGTTCTTAACAAAGCTACATATGGACCTTTAATTGTGTGGACCTATTTGTCCATGCACCGGTATGGTCTCTTCCACTTGAAGCTTTATAGTGATGATTTTTCCTCCCAGAATTTTCATTCACAAAACGACCGCTACCAATTTTTCTTTTGGGGCTGTCTCCCCTCTTAAAATTCTTGATGAGATATTTCCTCTCTGCATCCTCTTCCTCCAGTTTGTTTAAGTCCGATTGAGGGATTTTCGGCTTATCCTGGGGTAAGACATCTTTTTGCACTCTCCGCATAGTGGCCATTGTAAAACAGTTAAGTGAAGCTTGTCCGTGAAAAGGGGCTTCCCATTCCATTTGGTCCACTTTATCAAATCTATTTTTCTTTTTATTATCAGGCCTGATTTTGCCCCGTGGCGTGTCCAGGTCCTGATCCATGTTCCCACTTGTGGGTGTTCCCTCATGTGCTATGCTACACCTTTCTACAAAGTTCTCAATGTCCCATCTTGCTTTGGGCCAATAATAATTGTGAGCCACCTTTTGAATGATGGTACCTATTTTCTCATGGTCCCCATCTGGTTTCACATGTAGGCTCCTTATTAAGTCTGCCCTATATCTTTTTGGAAGAACCAGCTGTCCGTGACCATGGGATCTAGTTCCGGCCTTCCTATACATCAACTTGTTTTTCATGTAAAAATCTCCCTTGCCTGGAGTTGTATGACAAGTTGACAATTTTCTGAAACAAGGCTTGAGTGTTTTATCTCCAGCCTGTGCCTTCCTCATCTCTTCTGGAGTGGTATCCAACATAATATCCTCCTCCTCCTGTCTTGAGGTCGACCTGACCTGAAGGGTTGCCATATACACAGGTTTCCTTCTGCAACGGTCAGTGTCATGATTGTCCATCTGACAATTCTTACACCACCTTTTTCCTTGGTTGAAAGATTTTCTTTCATCATATTTCCTTTCATCGAATTGTGGGAATTTATTTTTATTGTCATACCGTGGCCTATCAAATTGGTGCTTACCTTTATTTTGATCCTTAGGATCAAATTTATTAAAGTTCTGTGGTGCCCTAAAGTTGTCCACCTGTTTCTTTTTATTACCTGTTACCTCTGCTTGAGCTGCTTGATACCTTTCAGCAACATTTAGCAACTCACCCAGCCTCTCTGCACCTTGTTCCATGAGAAACTTTCTCAGGTCTGGAGCCATGGACTCTCTTAGTTGCTCTATAAGGACCATTTCCTTAAGATCTTGGGTTTTCCCCAGAGAAGTCCATTTCTCCAAGTATGTCTCTATTCGTGCAGAGAACTGGTGATAGGTTTCACCTGACAGTAGTTTAGCATTCCTAAATTTTTTCCTGTAAAACTCTGCATTCTTTTCATACCTTAACAAAAGAGCCTGCTTTAGCATGTCATAATTTTCCTGATCACCTCTGCTCATTTTTGCAAAAACTTCATAAGCTGCCCCACGAAGTCCCTGAGATAACTTTAAGCTCCACCTTTCTCTCTCCAACCCATACGTGGTAGCTAATAGTTCGTACCTATTTATATAGCTCTCAATATCATCGTCTTTCTCAACAAAATGATCTAAATGAAAATTCATAGCTGAGATTGAGGCTCCTTGAGTAACCGTAGCATCAGAGGCAAAGGGACTGGCACCATTTTCAGGAGCATGGCCTTGAAACTCAAACTCCCTTAGTCGTAATTCATGTTCCCTTTGTAATCTTTTCTCCTCCTTTTCTGCTTCCCTCTCTGCAGTCAATCTTCTTTCTTCTGCAGCTTGTCTTCTTTCCTCGGCTTCCCTTTCTGCAGCTAATTTCTTCTCTTCTGCTGCTAATCTTTTGTCTTCTCTTTCTGCTTCCAATTTCTTAGCCTCAGCCTCAATCTGCAACCTCTTAGTCTCAGCCTCAGCTTCAAATTGCAACCTCTTAATTTCCCTTTCAGCCTCTAACCTTCTTTCGGCTTCAAACCTTCTTTCTTCGCGTTCAATAAATTTGTCACATTCCGTAGTAACATAGGCAACCATAACTTGCCCATCTAATCCTAACTCTTTTGCAGTCTGAACCGCAGCAGATCGAAATTTGGCCAGGTCCGCCATTGTCTATCAGGTAACTTAATACAATGTCTAACCAACAATTCAATCTCTAATGGACAACACAGGCACCGTGAGCTCAACCTTATTTAATTCCACCCAAGGATACCTTTTAATTCTTATATTCCCTGAAGTGAATTATCCCCAATATTTTTAATAGTTAAAGATTCAAAATCCCGGACGAGCCCCCAATATATGTGGTGAAGTGGGATGTTATAAATATTTATAGGGAACTTAGTGTACTGACTGAGATCAGCTGTGAAGGTATCTATATCTATTAAGAGTAGTGTATTATAGATAACCTTACTTGCTACCACATATCTATATATCTCAGTCAGAATTATTCTGGAATAGTGTGATGCTACGTTATGTGTCTAGGGTATGAGTATGGTGAAGTGTAAGTCACAACAACAGACAGATAAACAATTTAATTTAATCCACTACTCTTAACAACACTGTGACACTCACATACATATAACACTCTATGAGAATAGCTTAAAGAAGTCACTCGTAACGTTTCAAATAACAATATGTATTCATTACTGGCATGAATGAATATGTGTCCTGATTCAACTACAAGGGAACCAGGAATCACAATCAATTTAAATTACAAGTTATGTACAGAATGTATTTAATATGAATATTGTAGTGACATATATTATTACCAATGTTCTATGTGTGTCAATTGTGTAGTGGTAAAATGAGGTAATACTGGTTTTGTTTTGTTCAAGCTCTGTTGGTATTTGTCATCATGACTTCAATAGTTTGTCTTTAGGGATCATTATTGTAGATGTTCACAGTTCCTGATTTTAAGACAAGTAAATTCCCCTCTTAATGTTAATTTTTAAAAAAATCAGTTCAAGATGAGGGGACATAATGTTGAGCTCAGCTGGCCAACTCTGCTTATCTTTAGTGATGGCGGCAGGAAAGGACTCCTCTGCTCGAATTCTCCTCTGGGCTCAGGAGACACCTCACTGATAGCTAAAAAGACCAAGGAGTATGCTGTCCGACTCTGGATTCAGCAAATCTCTGACCAGGTGCTGCTCACTACCATCAAGACCACTGTCCCTGAAATCAAGAAGGATGTACCTTCTACTTCATAACTAATTTATATTCTCTTTTACACTGATCACAATACAGCACAAACATTGCGTTCAGAGCGTTAGGCCAACAGTCAGCTTCATTTGAAATACTTTATTCCAGTATTACCCTTCTTAATGGTTACTACGCCTCTGCACTTCCAGCATTATTTCTTTCTAGTCCATCATCCAGGTGTCAGTGTACTACTTGGCCATTCCATGCCGTTTTACTTCTCTCCGACACCCTCTGTTCAGGCTGGAGCATTATAGGCTTTACCTCACGTTTGCCACTGAACTACACATATATATACAGGCATAAATCAACAATTCACATTCAATTTTTCATTAAAAGATACTGAATGGTTCAAGCTTACCACAATTTCATGGAAATAAACACAGATACGTTGATTAGCAATGAATTCTGGCACAAACTGGCACAAATTCCGTTCTGCCTATGTTCCAGGCTTTTATTTTAGCAAAAATGTGAGCTGGCTTCAACGTACTGTCGCTTTATCAAGCTTATTTGAATTAGTGGTTTCGAACTAACGCTCCCAAGTGTGTATATCAGCGAGACTGGCCAATGAGCCACGTTTCGACAAGTGTTTGAAAAAATGTTATCTTTTCCCGTCTCCCCCAACAACCAAGATAGTATTTATAGCCCGACCAATCGTGGTTAGGCTTTCATTTGTTGCGCTCCAATCAATTTGGAGTTTACATGGTAGGCTATTTATGTAACGTAAGGTTTTTTCAAACACGTTATAAAAAAAATTTTATGAGCAGAAATGATTTTATGCTGTCAGGCACCCCCAATATTTTATTTTGGGTATAATTTATTAATTCCTGGACTATTTGCGTAACGTTTTACATATTATTTGTCAGCAAACCCTAAGGAACCCAAAAATACTAATTTAAAGGAGCTACGTGGCTGCGTTCAAAATATGCAATTTCTTCTATCTCCTGTTTAGAAGATGTGCTGTCTGGGTACTGTTATGTGTTCAAACGTAAACCCATATAATGTTGTCTTTTCTAATAAGAGTCTGTTATGATTTATAAACCTAACTCTGGGAAAGGGTAGTGTATTTTATCACTGTCCGTCTGAAAAAAAATTAGTGCATGTAGACTTACACGCGTGATGGTAGTAATTGTGTATCGCGCGAAGCGGGTTTAGTGTTCGGCTTTCTGCCTCTCCCTTCTCTTTTTATCCCTTTAGTCCATCTGTTCGTTCGTTTTGGTAACGCAGTATAATTAATGTTAGGGTTAATTTAGGTCATTACGCAGTACGTCTCAATGCTTTTCCAAGAAATACAGCACACGTTTCATTGAAGAAGGCGGGTAATAATACAGTAAGCTTTACTATCAACGTGAAAGCGTTACAATTTGCAGACGAAGCAGAAAACAAGGGGGATTTCGAGTACATTCTTTGGGACAGCACTGTCATTTTACCATTGCTCTTCTCTTTATTAATTTTATTTGTTAGGCTTCATATTTACCTAATAATTTATATATGTGGATTAGAATATTTCATGACAATGATATAGTATTATTTAGATACAATATTATTACAAAATATTGTCTATTAGTTGAACTTAGACATTAGAGTTCAGTACTATTGTGATTATTTATATTGAATATTTCTAAGTTGAGTAAGTATAATAATTACTCTGAAGCTACTATTGACTATTTTAATCAGTAATTATCAATAATTACTTACAGATAAAAGTCAAAATGCTTACTATAGACCATTTCGTTAAAATTGGTCGGGAATATGGTTATAAATCTCAAGAACTTCGTCAGTTTGCTGAGGCAGAACTGGAAAAATATGAAAGAAAAGAAGCAGAACAAAAGGCTGCATTAAAGAAAGAGGAAGAGGAACGTGAGATGAAGCAAATTGCCAAGGAAAATAGATTAAGAGAAATTGCTCAACAGGAAGAAGAGAATAAATTGAAACGAGAGGAAATTATTTTACAACAAGAAATGGAATTGGCGCGTATTAAATTGGAGACAGCAAAATTACAAGCACAAAGTGCTGATGCAAACCAGAATAATAACGCACAAAATGGATCATCATCCAGCCAAACTAAACATTTCTACAACTTTAAATTACCCACTCTCAACTTGAACGTGGACGACCTTTCATCGTTCCTGTCACGTTTTGAACAGACTTGCAAAACAAACCATTTGCCTGAAGAGTCATGGGTACTCAAGTTAAATGAATTCTTGGTTGGAGAACCATTGACGGCTTCTCAAAACGCTGACCCATCAATAGCAAATAACTACGGTGCTATTAAGTCCTTGCTTTTACGAAGGTTTCACCTGGACGAGGAACACTGTAGGTTGAAATTTAAGGGAATTTTACCTGAATCTCCAAAAGATTTTGCAGGATTCATTGCGAATATACGCAATACATTTAATAGATGGGTTGAACTGGCAGAAGTCAACAAATCATACGACAAATTAGTTGATTTACTACTACGGGATAAGGTATTATCTTCGGTTAGCCAGCAATTTTTTGCATATTTGCAGGAGCGTAAACCAGGTACTATGGACGATTTAGAAAAAAATTTCTTTAAACTACTGTTCGGCACATCCGAATGCAACCATTTCTAACTCCTCATTAAGAGAACCTCTACCTGTGGCGTCTAATATGGCCTACAATCATAATAACAAACAAAGACATCACAGTGTAGACAGAAGCAGGTTCCAAAGAAATCACAATGTTCACTTTCAGAAGGGATATAATAATGATTTCAACAATAAAAATGAGTTCAACAGAGGTAGATCACGAGATAGAAATTATTCACCTCAAACAAACTACCACAATGGTCAACATAACACTCATTATAATCGATCACACACTCCCAATAATAATAGTAACTGGAATGGTAATAATCATGGCTCGAGACATCGAGATAATAGTTACTATAGAGGACGACGAGATAATTCTAACAATTATACTCGGAATCGATCTCATTCTCGGGGATCATCTCATTACAACCATAATACAGGGGCAGCAGTTACAAATAATACTACCCCTATAGCTCAGGTCCCACTTGACAATAATACAACACAGTCTTCTGCTGCATGTTTTGCTATTAATTATAATGTGGCAAATAGTTGCCAACAATGCAATCTTATTTTTCAGAAGGCGAAAGAAACAGTGCTTAACTGCGGACATATTACACCAGAGGTAGGTCTTGCAGTCAACGATGGAACAGGCCTACTAATTTTTAACAGGGGATTAGTTAATGGATCCGTCGTCTCAGTGCTGAGGGATTCAGGATCCACAACGATTGGTGTACGACAGTCGCTGGTACATCCCAGCTGTGCAACGGGGGAATATGTCCGTTGCATGCCTTTTGGGGGAACTATTGAGTATTACCCCACAGCTATTATTCATGTTAACACACCTTTTTTCACAGGGAACGTAAAAGTATGTATGCTAAAAAAGCCTATAGCTGATCTGATGGTTGGTCGTATACACGGCAGTAAAGATTGTACTCCAGATGAGATTATAGAATGGGAGAAACATAACCTATGCACTGGAAACGCCGTGACGACTAGAGCGCAGACTCAACTCATGGAGAAAGTTGATGATAATAAAATGGATGCAGACAACCAAGAGGAATTTGTAGTCAATTCACCTATTGACAGGGAAACATTTGCAACCAAACAAAAAGAGGATAAATCTTTAAAAAAAATTTTTAAGCTGGTTGATAAAGTTGACAATCTATCCTCAGGTAATAATAACAAACATTGTTTTGTTATTAAAGATGACATATTGATTAGATGTTTTAATGACAAATCACAAATGAAACAACAAGTTATGGTCCCATATACTTTTAGACGGTACATTCTTCAACATGCACATGACTCACATTGTGCTGGACATATGGGATATACTCGAACACGATCTCGAGTACTGGCTTCATTCTTTTGGCCAGGAGTGTCAAGAGATATTTCGCAGTATGTACGTTCCTGTACTACATGCCAAGAAGTGAAAGCACGTGGAGCTTTTCACACGGCGCCTATTCAGGCTTGCGATATCTCAGTAAGACCGTTTGACAAGATGGCAATAGATATTATTGGTCCATTGCTACCATCGGCCAGAGGACATAGATTCGTCCTTACGTGCATTGATTTGTGCATACGATGGCCAGAAGCTATCCCATTAAAGACCACCACTACCACAGATGTAGCTGATGCACTACATCTCATCTTTTCTAGAATAGGGTTTCCTAGAAAACTTTTATCAGACCATGGGTCACAGTTTATATCGGACACCATGAAGGAAGTCATGAAAACTTGGAACATTGATAGGAATTTAAGTAGTATTTATCATCCGATGAGTAATGGTGCGGTTGAAAGACTTAACCGTACACTTAAACAACTACTACATAAGGTTACTGCTAAGCACCCTCATGACTGGGACAGAGCACTCCCAGCTGTTCTATTTGCTTATCGGGAGGTACCGCATGAACAAACTGGCTTCTCTCCCTTTGAATTAGTTTTTGGTGCTCCCCCAAGAGGTCCTATGGGACTAATAAAAGACTTATTAATTGACGCGGAGATGACTCAGGACACTCAGTCATCTTACGAGTACGTGATTAATCTTCGGAAGAACATTATTGAGTCTTGCCAGTTGGCAACAGCTTCTTCTGAGGCTGCAAAAGCTAAGGCTCGATCTCTACAAAATAGGTCTCGACGATTACGCCAATTATTCCCAGGCGACGAGGCTTATGTGTTACTTCCTCACAATAACAATAAATTATTGATATCTTGGAATGGTCCTTACAAAGTCATTGATAAAATTTCCGACGTTGATTACGTC
The DNA here is from genome assembly GCA_024509875.1 of Oreohelix idahoensis. Lineage (NCBI taxonomy): Eukaryota > Metazoa > Mollusca > Gastropoda > Stylommatophora > Oreohelicidae > Oreohelix > Oreohelix idahoensis. The sequence goes on from JAMPIV010017568.1 coordinate 47,077, forward strand.
TTAGATATCAAGGGACACAAAAAGATATTTCATATTAACATGCTCAAGCAATTTCATACACGTCCTGAACACTTACAGTCAATTTTTCATGAACTAGATGACAACACAGTATCTACTTGTTATTATGCTAACTTATCTGTCATCCAGGAAGAAGAATCTTCTTTTCCTGAGGTACAGTTACCGTTACCGGTACCAGTAGTTCAACCTACTGAATCTTGGCGGGATGTAACCATCTCTTCAACGGTTACACCGCAACAGCGTCTACAGATTGCTAATCTATTACAATCTTACCCAGATGTATTGACCGACGTCCCGGGTCGCACATCGGCTATCAGTCATGACATTACTCTCAATGATGATACACCTATTCGTGTACATCCCTATTCTGTTCCTTTACATTTCCTTGCTAAAACTACTAAGGAACTTGAACAGATGTTGTCTCTGGGAATCATTGAGACTAGTAATTCGCCATTCTCTTCTCCATTAGTGATTGTCCGGAAGAAGGACAATAACATCAGACTATGTGTTGATTATAGAAAATTAAATGCTAAGACTATAGTTGACAGCGAACCACATCCACTTATCGACGACTTACTGCCACGTCTATCCAACGCAACTATATTTAGTAAGATAGACTTAACTAAAGGTTATTGGCAGATACCACTGACCGAAAAGGCTAAGTACTACACCGCATTTTCCACTCCACAAGGTCTATACCAGTGGAATGTGATGCCTTTTGGGCTTGTTAATGCGCCAGCTACCTTCATTCACCTGATGCGACAAATTTTATCAGGTAGACCAGACGTTATTACATATATTGACGACATATGCTTGTTTAGTTCGTCGTTTGAGGAACATGTTTCGGGACTTAGATATGTTTTCGACACTCTAAGGAATTATCATCTAACTGCTAAACCTACAAAGGTGCAAATCGCGTGTAATGAGATAACCTTTTTGGGACATATCATTGGATCGGGATATATCCGAACGTTACCTAGTACAGTCTCCAAAATTCTAAACATAGCAGTTCCTCAGACGAAGAAACAGGTCAGGAGTTTGTTAGGACTTGTTCAATATTACAGTAGATTCATACCAAACTTGTCATCCATCACGGCTGTATTGTCTTCATTGTTAAAAAAAGACATGCCGGTGAAGGTGACATGGACTGGTACATGCAATGAAACTTTCAACAAAATTATAAATTTGTTCTCGCATGAACCAATTTTAAGACTTCCCGATGCTTCCAAAAGATTTTTCTTACGAACAGATGCTAGTAACTACGGCATTGGTGCATGCCTGCTCCAGAACCATGATGGCATTCTACATCCTACCTTATACATTTCAAGAAAGCTAAAGCCTGCAGAAACAAAGTATTCAACAGTCGACAAGGAACTTTTATCTGTGATATGGGCAATAACCAAACTCGAAAAGTTCCTGCTTGGTGCTCCCTTCACCATACAGACGGACCAACGTGCTGTAGCATCCTTGCGTCGATGTAATCATAAAAGCCAGAAACTCGCCAGATATTCAATCATCCTACAGCCATTTGAGTTTTCCATTGAACATATTCCTGGCACTGAAAATATTGTTGCGGATGCGTTGTCACGTAATCCTATTGACGACGAATAATCAACATTAACATTCCTAAAACATATCAACTATAAAGGAACTAACCTTGCCTTCAATTTAAACTTTATAAACACTATATGCATCACAGAATGGAACTAAAGACAATCAAGGTATACAGATTGACATTCAAACTTCGTCTAACGTCCATACACGATATATGAATATTCGTTGAACAATCATGGAACAATATCTGACGACAAGTCGAACTTATTATCCTATGTGCACTTAATTCTTGGATGCTGTGATAAATGACATTTCTTTCCAACGTAAACGTTTGAACATTTTTGCCTAAAAGAATTCATCAGGATCAAGACTACGGATGGATCATCATATCCTATACTAATTAATTAGTTAACTTAACTTCTTAATTGAATTATTATCAATAAAATGAAATGTGAGAAAAAAATGAAATGAAAGAACAAAAAAAAGAGAACGAAATATAAAAAGAAGAAATTATGAAAAGAGAAAATAAATCTCACACAAGTATTAGATTAATATTTTTTTTTTAATGTACCTATACATTATTTAGTTAGTTAAATTAGATAGTTATTATTCACTAACACTTAACACACACAATTAAGTTAAACTTATATTCGAATTTCTTTCTATTTCTTCTCACTTATTTTGTTTTTTTCTTCTCTCATAACATCGCGTTACATTAGAATCTTAATAATTTATCTCTTAGTTTAATTCATTAATTTAATTTTAATTAGTCAAATTAATTCCTATATGACATACTAATACGACAGACCTTACTTTCATTTAATTCTATCATTCACTATTAACATTGGACATTTTATTTAGTTGATATAATAATATGTATAATTGATATATCATGTGATTAATGTTAGATGACTATGACAAATAGTTGGTTGACATGACCGCGACACGGTTCTACTCAGAACATCGTCGGCCATATGTCACAATTGTGTTAAATTTTTTTTGAAAAATTGTTAAGTCGGATAGATCTTGAAAAAAAAAAATCTATCGATTTTTTTTTCCCGGGTGTACAGGGAATTGTTACGGTATATGATATTAACGCCGTCTGCTAAAGGTTATCAGACGTGCAATTGTAAAAGGTTAAGGCATTTAATATATTGCGATAGATGTTTCAATTTCTGAACGCTCCATACACGATCGATCATGACGTGTATAGCGTTGTTTAGGACACAGTCGGTAACTAAGAAACGTTACCCTTTGTTACTTGACCGCCAAGCTGAATAGCTGCGTTTTTCTAACCTTCCAATTCAATGGCATGATATAGCCATTTATATATGCATTTTTTGATGGATCAGGGTCAGTCCTAGAACTCTATATGAGAGGGAAATTTATGGAGGTTAGTATTTGTGTGGAAGGACGAAAAATAATCAAAAAATTGTGACTCGCCTCATAAGCTGCGCGTGCATTTACATCTGACGACAATACTGCATTGTATCCTCATAACGGACATTGACACGTAAACCAGCAGTCTACGTTATTGATTAATTTATGCATGACTTATATGGACTTATGCTCTACTACTATTGGTGGTTTGCTCTGAACAATGTTTCATGTGATATGAATAAAACACTTATAAATTTCTGGCCATTGTTTTTTCATTGATATGTTAGTTTTGTTTGTTCAGAGATAGTGCATCGTGCCTTCGATGGAAGATTAAGCGAATGCGGGGGTGGAAGATTCCGAACAATAATTGAACCTTGGAATACGATTGATTTGCTAAGTCATTTCATTGAGTCCGTACATTTAATTCACAGTTGTACACACAGGATGATCATTTCAATAGTAGTAGAGCATAAGTCCATATAAGTCATGCATAAATTAATCAATAACGTAGACTGCTGGTTTACGTGTCAATGTCCGTTATGAGGATACAATGCAGTATTGTCGTCAGAACATCACAGCTATATGCACGCGCAGCTAGACATGGCTACCTGCCGACAGTGAGACTGCGAGTCTGAATATATTCATACGAATTTGACGATTATTCTTCTCCTTCTGAGAATTCTAGTTAAATACTAACCTCCATAAATTTCCCTCTCATATAGAGTTCTAGGACTGACCCTGATCCATCAAAAAATGCATATATAAATAGCTATATCATGCCATTGAATTGGAAGGTTAGAAAACGCAGCTATTCAGCTTGGCGGTCAAGTAACAAAGGGTAACGTTTCTTAGTTACCGACTGTGTCCTAAACAACGCTAAACACGTCATGATCGATCGTGTATGGAGCGTTCAGTAATTGAAACATCTATCGCAATATATTAAATGCCTTAACCTTTTACAATTGCACGTCTGATAACCTTTAGCAGACGGCGTTAATATCATATACCGTAACAACTAACAAGATTACTTTCGATAAAGTAATAAGATGTTACATCTTACACACATTGCTGAGAGAGTTTACCAATGCGTTTGTGAGTTGGTACACAAGACATCGGCGGTTTGATTGCCGTATATGGGAAACGCGACCTTTGCATCACGCGCAAAATTATTCCATGTTGGAATATTTTGAAATTACCCCACCCAACAATTTTGTTTGAAATGATTGGAGGCATGAGCCGCTCCATAACAAACAGATGCAGGGGCAGGACAGGAATATAAACTGACACGTTTCAGAGTTAAGACACTCTGAGATTCACGCTTGCCAAGACAAAACCAGACCCTGCCAGAGTGAAGCCTAAAATTAAGAATTTTCATTGATCAGACCGGACATTGTGGAACAATCTTGAAGGACTTACATAGCCCAGGAAAACCATTTTAATAAGGAAGGCTGACAAGACTGAAACACACGCAGCCATAGAGGAATTTATCTAATAAAAGTAACGACCTCCAAGAACACGTGTAAGAGGCCTAATCAAGTGCCTTAACTTCATTCATCTGAGCAAAAAGTCTGTGAGCCACGATTGGCGTAAGTTGCCATTTTACTTTCTATATTTTTCACTACTAACACGTGAACTAATATGTATATATTGCCATGTGAATATCAATATGTGAAAATCGCTAGTGGATGTCCCAGTCATTTGAGGCTGGCAACCTCAGCGTATAGAATGATGATTTCATGAACCACCACTGCAAGGGTTGGTGACTGCTATAATGCTAGTTCCTTACAGAGAACTAAAAGCATCGGTAGTCCCAAGTTTCATATGGAGCAGGGAGAGAAAGGTGAAAGAAATGATGTACATTCTAAGTAAAATACTTACAGTTTCAAACTTTTCAATCAGTGTAAAAGTTACTGAAAACATATTCATTTATATTGTGAACACTTTTCAAACAGTGGACATGTAAATGTAAACCTATTCTATCTGTACAATTAACCTTTTCATTTAAATGTAAAATAAGGATACAGCTATTCAATTTAAATGTAAAGAAAGTTTCTCTCGAGGGATTAAGTTTAATTCTCATTGAGGGTAAATTCTGAGATAGATAGGATGGTAGAATAGCAGAAAGGGGACACATAAGTATGTGTCGGGAAACGCAATACTCAGGAGAGCGTTTCGTTTCTATTCTTTAACATAATTGTTTGTGGTTGTACCAGTGAAGGTACTAATCTCTGGAACAAAGTGAGGGCAAAAGTGGACTGACGTAGAAACGCGGGACTAGCTTGGCAGTTACTCCTTGAATGTTCTGTGAACGTGCTGCACCTTTAAGCTTACCCAGAGACGTGAGAACTCCAGTGACCTATCTGCACAGAACCCATCAGCGGGAGCAGAAACTACTATTGGCAGCTAAGTGAAACCTATAAGCTGCTAAAGTGAACTTTTTTTTCATAAAACCAACTATCATTCAATGATGAACATTTTCTTTTAAACTATTTAATTATTTTAACCCTTGTTACAACTAAATGATTGTTAAATCTGTTATTTAATAATATATAAATTTAACTTTGATTTAATCATTTTACATGTACTGCGTGTTTGTCTCAGTCAATTTACTAAACACACTCTAAACAGAGCTATACCAGAATAATAATAATTCCACTGAGTAAATCAGGGTGGAAGGCTTGACGAGCTAAAAATAAAAATTGCTTAATCCTTCACAAAAGTTGTCGGCAGATCATAGAATTAACGTGCTCAGCCAATGCAGCATTGTTTTCGCTTTTCCGAATATCTTGTGAATAGTCCCTCGAGATAGAAGCATCTTTATTCTTCTATCTACAATTCTGCCAATAGTAATCTTGTGTGAAGGTAGACACCTTTGACGACCCACTTTAGATACTCTTGAGTTTTGGCCACTGTTGGACCACTACTGCAAAGCAGGGGAGGCAATCCGTGACAGATAGCAACGATTCGCTCGATAGCTAGGCGGTGGTATCGTTATGGCGTCCGCCTCGAACTCTAAAGGTAGCGGGTTCCATTACCAATAGAGGGAATATAATTTATGGAATTTTTTTTTCAGAACCAGTGGTCCTAATGATGTCATACTCCCCCTGGTCCGTGTGCAATAAAGAAGTCCTTAAAATCTAAACCAAACCAAACTTGTCTCTTCTACTTCTTTATTTCTCATGAATGTCTAAAACATAACCTTTGTGTATTATTTATTTATTTAACAAACAAGGATGGATGTTAGCTCCGTGTGTGTTCTCGTGGAAACTGACATGGACACGTGTTGTGGGAACCATGTTTGCATTAGCTTCCTACAACTGGGTATTATGTTGAGATCATTTGCCAAAAACTGAATAATTCAAATGTCGCTTTATGAACGAGAGTCAATTTTTATCTGTACATATTCCCCATTGCAAGAGAGCGTATCCAAAACTAAAAACACTTTAAGCAAAGTTTACAATAGCTTGATTTGTTTGTTGGGTCATTTTGTTTGATTACGTAACCGAGGCAGGGATTGGTGGAGATGAAAGGAGTGTCCTACATCAAATTGATTTTATTTATGAAGCTACTTTCTTCTTGACTTGTCCGTGAAATCAAGAGACAAGTTAAGCCGGGTCAGTCGTTGTTACATTTTATTGAGTCACATGATAGATGTAGAGACAGAGAGAGACCTGTTTCAGAAACTAGGTCGCGTCACCCCCCAGTCTACACTGATGTAAAAAATGATTACTTGACTGTTGTTGAGTTAGGGAAGATAAAGGGAACCTATCACTCTACCTCATAAAGCGGAGACCTATTTTAGGTGGACTCTCAAACACTTCAATCTGCACGACTCCCAAGTATCATCCCGCTGTTGATTTTCCATCTGCGCTGAGAAATGAAACCAATCCACATTGATTAGACCTTTGATTTTCAGGCAGTTGTGAGTGACAATTTTTGTTTGTTTTTCATAAATTACTGCCTTGAATTCCACAGCACATTGCGATTCTTGCACGTTTGGACTTTCAAATCAATGTAAAAAATAATAGGTATGATTTTCAGCAAAGGGTATAGTAGAAAAAAAAAATTGGCCCCCCCCCCCCCCACCCCCTTTAAAAAAAAAAAAAACTAGTAATGCCATTGGATGAGCAGTGACAAGAAAATAAACAATAAAGATAATATAGCAGAAAGCTTAAGGGTCTTTATTAGTATGCTAAGAATCATAAAAAGGTCATGGGTGTGCGGAAGAGCCACACAAATACTCATGTAAATATGTTATCATGGAGAAAAAAGACTATGCAAGCATTGTGTATGACTTATGTTCATCTTCCAAATATGCAGGTATGACTTGATACGTACTTCAAACGATCACAACATGAGTATTGCAATGGAAATTGTGGTAAATATAAATAACCCAGTGGAACGCTAGACGATAGTCAAACGGTATTTCAGCAGTACAAAAAAAGATACATGAGCACATACAATTACATCTCTATAATTTTTTTGCTACTTATTAATGTGGTTGGTTTCCGAGCTTCGCAGGCCCGTGCCTATGCTATAGTTACACAGTTGCTGGCTATCTAGAAGCTTTTGGGTAGACATGGAAAGAAAATAAAGCAGAAAATGAAACGGACAGGGAAGAAAGAAACAATTACCACATCACTTTGGATCCTGTAGATTCCTTGATAAGCCGTTAACAGCCGCAACTGGATTACAAAACATTGTTTTATTACCAAACTAGAGTTAAAGCCCATCATATGACGGGAATTAAATTTAAAAGCACAAAAACTTAACGTCAATTCTATTTATTCAAATACTTGTGGAAAAATACTATTAGGTGTGAATATCCGATTGTCCATCAGAAGAGCACCATGATTTTCTGTTGTTTTAATTTGTACTTTGTTGTCATTTCTTGATCAAGACAATACGACGTCCGAGAGAGAAAACTGACTCGATCAAGAAAAGTCCAACATGTTCAAAAGTTTGCCCGTGAGATTTGTTGATGGTTATCGCAAATGCTGGAATGATTAGAAATTGGAGCCGCTTCAGGATGAAAGGCAAATTCACATCTTCGCAGTAAGAAAATTGCGATGACATTATCGAATGATCAATCGTGTTCCATAGCACAATCCTTTTTTTCGGATTCAAATTGCTGATCAGGATAACAATGACCCGTTTTTTTACTGGCAATGCATCAGGAGGCATAACTGATGGAGTTTGCGAATGAAGAAACTCGACTGGATAGTTCATAACATCACTGGGATCTTCAGATACTATTTGATCGGAACTATAATAGATCTTTAGCTCACCCGGAAGTTTTGTTATGATTTCTCTATTCAGATCTAAAGCCTCCTTATTCTTGGTGCACAAAATGACTCGTTGGAGGAAACAAACGTCCGTAGACATTAAGTGTGGGTAATAATACATCTCTAAACACTTGTATACGAAGATACTCATGTAAACTATTTTGCTGCAATTGTCTATTCATCATATACAATTCACTTATTGTTATTGTTAATCAGAATCGACATCATTGCACTCCGGGCAAACCCATAGGTGCTCAGTCTCCCGCAGCAAATTTCGAAGGGTATGAATGCTAATTGTTCCTGTTGCGCACTGTTGCATACGCGGCGGATGCGTCCTCTCATACGTCCATCCCTGCTTGTCTTACGTTTGAGGCCGAATTTCAGCAATCTTAACCTTGATGATTCATCGATTGCAGTGTCATTCTCTAATAGACGAACATGAATCGCCCTCAGTAATTCTTCCTTATCCATGGCCAATGCACCTTTTATGGGTGCTCTTGAAGCTAGTCTGTCAGCTCTTTTATTGCCACGTACCCCGGCATGACCAGGACAGTAGATCCATATTAGTTCTTGAAGATTCGATGCTTCTATGGAGGTTTTCCATTCATGTCGAAGCCAACCATTTTGGACCTGTCGAAGCATGGATTGTGAGTCTGATACAATAACTGCCTTTGTTAATAAAGTCTCAGACATCCATCGTAAGGCAGAAGTAACTGCCTTTACCACCATTTGTTATCATGTAAGCCCCGAATGTTCAGCGATGGTTCGGCTCTTTACTCCAGCAGAGAAGCCCCACCCTGATTTATTTCCTCAGATTACAGACCCATCAGTATACACAAAGGCATCATCATCCCCAGCATTATCATTTATAAGCTGATCAACTTCCAGCTCTGCTCTCCTATTGGCCCAAGTTCTGCATTCTCAATCAAGGCTGATGATGACATGCTGGTAGTTCATCCAGCTCTCATCTGACTTACTCCATTCCTCTCCCTTGAATATACTTTCAACTGGGGTCACTTGTCTAATAGTCTCCTCCGCCTGCGTCATCCATGACATCTCTCTCTTTATTCTCGCTCCTTTCATGTCAGCTATTTTCCCATGCAGAGGATGTCTTTTGTCTGTGGTTACACGCATATACGCTTTTACCTGGGCCATCGGATATCTGGACCTAATTGACAGCAATCCAAGCAATAATTCACTTAGGTGCTGACAGTGAGAATAAATATAAACATTTTCTTCCATTTTTGAATTCCCGTTTTAAAAACCAAAATGTGTGTTTTACATCCGATGATAAAGTCTGAACATGCACGCAGTTCACATGGCGCATGCACATCAACCTTTGCGCACTTTTCTTTGTAACTGTTTTTGGGAGCGTTACGAACGGAATGAATGACAGAATGAGCTGGAAAACTATATATTTGATAAAATATATTATTCACCAGCTATTAAAAGAAGCGTCTGCTCTCATATGCTTCTTTGTTACAGAATGGATTGGAGCGACCCCTTCTTCTTCCTAATCTCCGTTTCACTACGGCAGAAATCGATACATTTGTGGTACGGATTTTATTGCGTGCTTTCAATTGTCGCACTTTCTTTCTCTGCTATGTGTAGCAGATATTTTGTATCTACATTCTTTCGCTACTTTCAGTATATTGTGTCTTGTCTGTTTATCTGACACTCCTAGTGGATGGTAATATTAAACAATTGCAGTAGCGGCTGAGAGAACATTATCGACAACCAAGTTGGTTAATCGCAGGCGCGGCCGACATCAGTACACAGATTAACACGTACATCACCCCAGCGCAATCTGCTTAATTACTGATAAGGCACGGGTGCGTCTCCTCCAAGGTTGTAAAGAGACGGATTTTGTGTGTGCTCAAGCAACAGATAAGACATTACTTTAGCGAAAGTAATAAAGTGTATATCTTACACACATTGTCGTGTGAGATTATTTAGGCGTTTGTAAGTTGGTACACAGGGCAATCGGATGTTTACAGCCCATTTTCAGAAAAGTAATGTTTGAAATTTTGCACTAGATGAGTCATGCAAAATATTCAAATCAGATTGGCTGATCGTTTGAGCCCTATAACAAACAGGATGGGGTAAGACAGTGAATATCACCTGACGCTTCAGTCAGTCAAAACTACTGTGAAGATCGCTTGCCAAGACACCAGACCTTGCCAGAGTGAAGCCTAGAATTCAGAATTCCATTTTTATCAGACCGGACACCTTTTATTTGAGTATTTATCAGGACTTACAAAAACAGCCCAGGAAATCTCTATCATTTTAATTAGGAAAGCCACTGTCTGAGGAAACTGAAGGAAACACACAAAGTCAGAGAGGGAACTTATTAAATTAACGACATCTCAGGCGCGTGTAAAAGACCGATTCAAGTCTCTTTTATTCATCTGAGCAAAAAGTCTGTGAGCCAGGATTGGCGTAAGTGGTGATTTTACATTCTATATTTTATTACTAACATGTGAACTAATATATATATATGTATATTACCATGTGAATTTTAATATGTGAAAATTGATAGTGGATGTCCCAGTCATTTTATTCTGGCAATGATGATTCACGAACTACCACTGCACGGGCTAGTGACTGCTTTTTTGCTAGTTTCTTAAAGATAACTAAACGCATAAAGAGTTCCAGGTTCCATACGTAGCAGGGAGGGAAAGATGAAAGATATGATGTACATTCTAAGTATAATACTTACAGTTTCAAACCAGTGTAAATGTCGATGTTAACATATGCACTTTAAAATTAAAGGAAGTTTCAAACTTTTCAATTCAGTGTAAACATAAATGAAAGCATATTCAATTTATATTGTGAACACTTTTCAATCAGTGGATATGTAAATGTAAACATATTCAATCTATACTATTAACCTTTTCATTTAAATGTAATGTAAAGCGAAAGCTATTCAATTTAAATGTAAAAGAAAGTTTTACCCCGAGGGATTAAATTTAATTCTCATCGAGGGTAAATTCACAGATAAATGGGATGGTAGATTAGAGGAAAGGGAACACATAAATATGTGTCGGGAAACGCAATACTCAGAAGAGCGTTTCGTTTCTATTCTTTATCATAGTTATTGGTGGTACCAGCAGAAAGTACTATCTCTGGAACAAGAAAGGACAAGTGGCCTACGCTTTAAGACAACGAACCAACTTTGTAGACTCTCCTTGACATTTCTGGGAAACGAGCTACCCCCGACAACCTTGACCAGCGACAAGCGGGAGCAGTGTAAAAAGAACCAACCCATCAGAAGGAGCAGAACCGTCATTGGCAGCTAAGTTCCAGATATAAGCTGCCAAGGTGAACTTTTTTTCATTCTCTATTATCCATCAATGATGAAATTTTTCTTCTAAACTTTTCAATTATTTTCACGCTGTTAAAACTTAAGTGATTATTAAATTTTGTTATTTGTAATTTTACAAATTTAACTTCGATTTAATCATTTTAAAGTTACTGCATGTTTGTCTCAGCAATTTACTACACACTCTAAACTGAGCTATACCAGAATAATTAGAATTCCCCTGAGTTAATCAGAGGTGGGGGCTTAAACGAGCTAACATAAACCATTGCTTAATCCTTCACAAATGTTGTCGGCAGATTCTAGAATTAACGGGCTCATTCAAATGTAGCATTGTTTTCGCTTATCTGAGTATCTTGTGAAAAGTCATTTGTGGTAGAAGCGTCATTAACCTTCTAGCTACATATCTGCGAAGAGTAATCTTGTGCGAAGGTAAACACCTTTGAAGCCCATATTAGATACTCTTGAGTTGTGGCCACTGTTGGACCACTACTGCAAAGCAGGGGAGGCATTACCGTCACATTCTTGCGCGAAGAATGATTTGAAGAAAAGTTAAAGTACAATAAATCTCAACAGCTGTTTGAGTTGTGATTATAGATTAATCCAGATACAACCAAGCATATCTGGAACGTCAGTCTTTTAAGCAAAGTTGCCAGCTGCTCTCTCAGGAAGCACTTAAAGCTTGGAATAATCCAAGAACTTACAAGTATATCAGTAAAACCACACGTAGTACTCTATAAATGTAGAAGCTATCTCCATAGTGAACCTTACCACATCATCACTGTCAAATCAGATGTATCAGCTGCACCAGAAGGAACATAAGGTACCGTGTGGGACGGGAGGACCAACATCTCTAAGAAATTATGAAGATAAGGAACCACTACAACCAGATGTCACCATTGTCATGCGCCAGACGCAGTATTGCCGTTAAATACTAACACTTGGATGTCCCAATCTCCAGCACACATGATTAGAGGTGCCTCCTAATTCTGCTGTTCTGATGACACTATATCCCATATACGATATACCCAAAGGAAAATAAAAATAAAGAATAAAAGAAATACCACAGTTGAAAAGAAATATAGCACACTCCGACAGTAATCAGAATAAACATAAAAAGGGAACAAAGGAAAACATACGTGAGCTCACAATTAGAAGCATAAAAACAGCAAGCCAAATAATCACTACGTTAGACTGCAAATAACTACTAACTACTGTACATTCAATTGTAAGTAACCACTGATTTAAACATGACACAAACATGACAATAGAGAGTTGCATGAATACAGTCATCTCGTATAATTGGACATTTGGGATCTGCGGTACCGCACTGGTTAATGCACTGGCTTCCTAGCTCAGTGGTCTATGGTTCGATTCTCAGTTGAGGTGGGATTTTTAGACCTCAAACTGCTCCGGGGTCAACCCAGCCTCATGAACTGGGTACCAGAGCAACTCTGGGAAGGTTACGGCGGCCGGCTTGATGCTTATCACATCAACCCCCGTGTGCCGATGGTCAAGAAAATATGGACCTAACACCATATTCCCAATATGCTTTAATCGGCGTATAGCGTGACCCTTTACCTTGACCGCCTAATTAGAAATTTAGGTTGATCAAGTTAGACCGCCAAGAACATGAACGAGCGGAGGCAAATGAAGCTTACCTGATGCCATTCTGCTCTGCCATTTCTTTAGAAATAAGACAGAAAGAAGGGTAGGTTCATATTTAGAATTATATCATCACCACCATCATCATCATCATCATCCTTACTACCACCATCATCAACATCATCATCATGATCATCATCACCACCATTGTTATCACCACCATCATCATCACCACCATCATGATCATCATCACGACCATTATCATCACCACCATCCAGAAAGTTGGCTGGTGAGGTAGGTGACAATCTCTAAAGCATCCTGTCTCTGCTGTTGCCAGGGAGTTCTCTTCAGGACTTGTCCCAGTGCCATGCTGACTATCTTCTATTTTCTAAAATTTACTATTTTTTTTTGCCCGTCTTCCTCTTTTCCTCAAACTTTCGCGCTGTTGTCATGCCATTTTGTTAATTTTATTTTCCCGCTTCTCAGATCATGTACGTTTAGAATAAGTTAACAAGACAGAGAGAACATTCAAATCCAGAGCAAAACTGACATTCAGACTTAGAACATTCAAATCTAGAACAAAACAAACATTTAGACTTAGAACATTCAAATGTAGAATAAAACTGACATTCAGACTTCGAACATTCAAATATAAAACAAAATTGACATTAAGACTTAGAACATGCAAATCTAGAACAAAACTGACATTCAGACCTACAACATTAAAATCTAGAACAAAACGGACATTAAGACTTTGAACATTCAAATCTAGAACAAAACGGACATTAAGACTTTGAACATTCAAATCTAGAACAAAACGGACATTAAGACTTTGAACATTCAAATCTAGAACAAAACGGACATTAAGACTTTGAACATTCAAATCTAGAACAAAACGGACATTAAGACTTTGAACATTCAAATCAAGACCCAAAAAAAAAAAGACGTGCACATTACGACCTACATCTGGAGGACACCCTTGACTGTTGACCTCAACGTCTGCTGGGAGATTATGCTTTTTATCTTTAGGGTGTTGACACTAAAGGCGGAATGCCACCAAGATAAAGTCACCTGTCGTTGCGTCGTTAGTCAACCGTGACACAGTTGAGAGATATCTTTCAGAACAAATTGTTTTGTCCATTAACTTGTCGTGTAGACAGTCCGACCGGCATGCAACATTTTTGCACGGAACAATGCTCATAAGATGAAACAACTACTGCTGTTAGAAGTATAGAGGAAATAAGTGGCAGCAGAAACTAGCAAGCAAGCGAGCGTAAAGTTAGAGAAATGGATGCATGGATATAGAGATGAACTGATATGGATACAAGCAGACAGACGCGCAAGTACGCAAGGGGACAGGCAGACCGTGTGGATTGCGACAAACACCACAACTGTAGGATCAAAAGACTGAACAATTTGAAAGGTGCACTAGAGATGTGAATATCTATCTCTTGTTTTGATGGTGCACTCAGATAGGTACTTTCCTACCCATCTCTTAATGTTAAGTTTGTGCTAATAGCGTTGTTTTCCTCTTGCACTTTAGCAGTTAACTTTTTTTACATTGACGTTAACGGTTTTCAGTAAGGTGTTATGACCCAGATATTTGATTTGATTTCAGTCATTAATTCCCTTTTCATTCCGGCTAATCTTACTTTAGTTCTCTCATTCCGGCTAATCTTACTTTAGTTCTCTCATTCCGGCTAATCTTACTTTAGTTCTCTCATTCCGGCTAATCTTACTTTAGTTCTCTCATTCCGGCTAATCTATCTATCTATCTATCTATCTATCTATCTATCTATCTATCTATCTATCTATCTATCTATCTATCTATCTATCTATCTATCTATCTATCTATCTATCTATCTATCTATCTATCTATCTATCTATCTATCTATCTATCTATCTATCTATCTATCTAATTATCTATCGTATCTATCTATCTATCTATCTATCTATCTATCTATCTATCTATCTATCTATCTATCTATCTATCTATCTATCTATCTATCTATCTATCTATCTATCTATCTATCTATCTATCTATCTATCTCTGATAATGTTTGTACTTTTCAACATATGTTATGTCATGCTTATAAGTAATTAATGTTAATATGAGTGTGCTATATTATTATTTTACTTTACAACGTTGAATTCCTTGAATTTGATATGTAAAATGCATATGAGAATAAATGAATTCAGTATGAAAGGTGAGAGAAAGGAAGGGCAGAATGTCAGACGGGCCTGCGTGCCCAATTCTCAACCCTTTGAAAATAAAGTTCGTTCGTTCGTTCGTTCGTTCGTTCGTAATCTTACTTTAGTTCTCTCATTCCGGCTAATCTTACTTTAGTTCTCTCATTCCGGCTAATTTTACTTTCGTTCTCTCATTCCAGTGATTCTGTCAAGAGTGTAGTAGGGAGCTGACGTTCGCGTTCTTGAGCCAAGTGTGTCGCATAAGCTTCTATGAGCCCGTGCTGTTGTAGGATTTCTGTGATGTTGTCTATCCGTCTTCTTCTTAATCTTCCTCGTGCTCTAAAGAAAGATTTTCTACAGCTGCAGGCGAGAAGTGGTAATTTATCTGACTTCATTCTCATGAGACGGACAAACCACTTATTTTTCTGTTACTCTATATACTTGATTATAGATGTATTACCTATAATTTTTTTTTATGTCATCATTTCTCATTCTGTCTCTCCTGGTAACATTATTGATTTTTTTTAAGCATCCAATTTCACTGGATGGGATTTTCCCTGTCTGTGCTTTGGTAAAGGATCGTGCTTAACACTGATAGCAAAGAGTTGTTAAAATTTACTAATTATAGCCATGCCGTTTAGTTTTCACACTGATATTCTGATTTTTGAGTAGTGGTGTCACGTAGAGATTATGATCAATAAATTTTCTATTGTTCTCTTCTTTCTCTACCCGTGTCCTCATATTTTATTATCGCTCTTTTATCCTTTTCCTGTGTTTTTCGCATTCGTACGTTTGCGACTATAAACATTACTATTTTCCCATTCTAACGTTTACCTGCTTTCTTTCTCATACTGGGATACGCATTCTATTACGAAGATGTCAGTGGACGAGATGTGTGAATATGCATCAATCTCAGACATACGAGCAGACTTTTGTCTGCACAATCAGCTGACACGCGCGTTTTCTTCGGCTGAGCGTTCAGGTGAGGTGTCAAGCCCGGCATCTCCACGGCGCGTAATTGAGACTTACCGTCTAGCATTTTCACCTGCCACATCGGGCATCAGGCTGAGTTCTCGGCGAAGTGTGAAAACTGCCTCGGCATTGGAGACAGGCCGTCTGAGACTCGCAACTGACACGCGCACTCTTGGTCAGTAGGTGGCAGTTACGGCATGCGTTTAAGCTAATGCAGGTGTTAAGACGGAAAAGGGGAGATTTTTTTTTTCGTTTTGCGAAATAAGTTGGGACCCCTTTGTCTGGTAATGGATATAACCAGAATGTTAAAGTTTATTTTCATTCAGTCCTCAAAATTCGCAGTAGACAAATTGCTCGTGAAAGAATAAGCTGTAAAGCGAAGTTTCTCAGTTTGTTTCGACAATTTGTCGAACTTCTAGACTTCAATAAAAATATCAGCGTATGATTCTAAAGTTGTGCGACCACCTGTAGCTCTGTGTTGAGGTAAATATATATATATATATATATATATATATATATATATATATATATATATATATATATATATATATATATATATATATATATATATATATATATATATATATATATATATATACATATACATATACATATACATATATATATATATATATATATATATATATATATATATATATATATATATATATATATATATATATATATATATATATATATATATATATATATATATATATATATATATATATATATATATATATATATATATATATATATATATTTTGTGAGTGATTAAGTGATAATCGCTTATTTCACATTTCACTAGTTAGATTTGGTGCAGAGTGCTTAATTTATATAGTCTGTATTATTTTATAGTGACGAGTTACGGTGGAAAACAGAAATTATAATTTCTAGCTTAAACTCAGTCGGCTATTAATGAATTAAATTTAACTTCTAATTAATCAGACGAGAGAATATACTTTAAAACTAACTTATAAATGCTAGATGCCTCATGAGTGTTGACGGAATACGTATGTATTCCTAATTCATGATGATGGATTTTTATATATATAACTTTTTTCAAGGGAAGTTTAAACGTCAAGTCAAGCTTTATGCTTGCAGTTCAAAACGTAAGTTATATTGAGTACATAATATGTAAACTATTTCATATGTGTTTTTCTTTATTCAGTGAATACTGGGGTAACCCAAATTTTGCCGGCGTTTATTACAGAGACATACCTGTGAGAAACATAAACATTTTATATCTTTAACCACGTGGGTTTTTTTCAAGTACCACCTGTCTGACAGTGCGTGTGCCTTCAGAGATAGACAGAATACCAATCCCACTAACAGTTTTTTTTAAAGAATAAATGTTTATACTGGGCCTTTGAGGCAGATCATATTCTCCTCGAACTCTGTGTTGAGGCTACTTTGTGGAGAGAATAATTACAGAAATCTAAAACATTAACTTTCCGACATTGTTGACAAAGTGTGTGGTGAACCTAGATTATCTGTTGAGAGAAGCTGTCCACCGGTCATCTCCCTAATTAAGGGAAACCTCGGGTTCTGACACTGTGTGCCCGTTTAAGCCTAATTCTTACCTCGTGAGTCAAGTGACACTAACTTTCGTCTGAAATAACTATCGCATGAAGCAGACGCTCCCCGGATCCATTTTGATGAAACCAACAAACAAATCTGCAGAGCTGGGATCCGCTTCATTAAACGACAGAACCACATAAAAAGTGTGTGAGTGTCCCGAAGTTTGCTCCAGACGGCGAACAACAGCACGAGTTTAGGTAAGGTTGTGTGAGTCAGGGCCCTGAGGAAAGAACCGAGTGAAAGTAGACTGAAGGATGTTCTTTGTTGAGTCACCCACGTTGTAACTTCCTTTATGCAAGTTATTGCTAACAATATTTTCCCTTAGAATAAAGCAGAGTATCAAGTCTGTCCATACCGTAAAAGGGGGAAACCATAGACTCAATCATATGTATCTGTAACTCTTTGGGGTTATCATTTTCTTCTAACGGGACTGTGAGCTATATATATATATCCAGGGGAAGGACCATACAAACGGGTCTATCACTATTGTAGCATTCGTTGATTTTTATGACTACGTGTACATGCTTTTGATGTATTTTATATGTTGTGATGTAAGTTTACTATGATAATTAAACTATACCTACATTTATTTCAGTGTGGTGGTCAGTTCGTTCCCATAATATCTATATAACCCTTGTATAGTTTTCCCACGTCTGTGTGTCTAACTGTCGTCACTTGTATGTGCGGGCACGTGAGTGGATAGAGATGAGATATATTAATATATACATAACTATTTTTAGACTGTCTGACTCCTCTGGATCTGTTGTAGAAGATAGGCGGAGAGAGAGAGAGAGATTCTCGATTTCCGGGACAGCCTCTATAAATTTCTACCATCTCACTCGTGGAAATCTATTTCTATTTACTGCCTCTCACTGTGAATATCACTAATTATAATCTATTCAGAAGGGACCAACCCAAGTCTTAATTTTCCTATAAAAAATCTACGACAAGTGGTGACAGTAAGTCAGTCACTAACTGGCCTTTTGACACCTTGTTTCAATTTCTCTGTCAAATCTTTTTATAGGCTTTTCTTTAACTTGCAACGTATGTTACTCTCTTGTCACCTTCAAATCTTGCAATCGATTTTTCAATTACTTCCAGATGAGCAATAGCTCTGAAATTTAGTGTAGTTGTATATTCTCCATGACAATACAATAATCAGACGTAAAAATAATAAAATGAACAAAATTAAAATATTAAAATTAATTGTTGTGTTTTTGTATTGTATCATCAGTAAAATGGGCGATAACTGCAAATAATCTAGGTGTATTCTTTCCAACAAGATTGTCTCTCTTTAGACAAATATTGAAACTTTTCTCTTCCCCCCCCCCCTTCCACACACACACTATCGCATGCGCGCGCACAGACATACACACAACTGACAACTACATTTTAAAAAATGTAATTTACAATTCCTATCACAATTTAAAAAAAAAACATATATATATAACTTTCCGTGTAATATACTGAATAATGAAATCCGTCTCCTGTGCTCTGGACTCGTTTATCGCAAACTGATAATGTCATTAGCGGATCGATTACATTTGACTTAAATTTAAAAACATTTAAAAAAAATTTAAATCAAATTGACAAAAAGCCTGGGGCGCTGATTCTACATGAAATTAACTTCTGCTTTATAATTCATTACACAATATCTGGACAAAATATATGATAAGCGCTTAAGCGCCCCACGCTTTTTGTCAATATGATGTTACAGTTTTTGACTGCAAACTATAAACTCCTTGAAAAATTATTTCTGGCTTTTTAGTGCATTAAAAGCCTCATTTTAAAATATTTTTTATTTCTGTAAAAGTTCTTCCTAGGTGCTTGAACACTGAAACCTGTTTAGTCGGATGTTGTTGATATGTATGTTAAATAGGCCTGATGATTTGCTGATCTTCATAGTTGCATCCTTTGATGTGTTGATCTTCAAGTTGTAACTCAGACGTTGAATTAGGTACTTTTGAATGATTTTACAATTCGCTTTCAACTTCATACATTAGGCTATACTTTGTCCATCTGCAAAAAGTAACTCA
This sequence comes from Oreohelix idahoensis, assembly GCA_024509875.1. Taxonomy (NCBI): domain Eukaryota; kingdom Metazoa; phylum Mollusca; class Gastropoda; order Stylommatophora; family Oreohelicidae; genus Oreohelix; species Oreohelix idahoensis. The sequence goes on from JAMPIV010017568.1 coordinate 67,017, forward strand.
TTTAATGGGTTGTATTCTTCACTCCTCTGATTATATCAAATGCATCTGTGAGTGTTAGCTAATAGCTGTCCATGTTTTCCGTAAACTTTTAATACCGATCAAAGGTGACTCCTATCCACTCTATAGAAGACCTTTTCCTGGTTTGGTTTGGTTTTGAAGGATTATCTTCATTGCATTCGGACTACTCCATCAGTGCTGCAATCTCCTCCCTTAGATCATACAAAGATGATCTCAGCACAGTGCACGAAATCCGTAGCTTACTTACTTACTTAGTCGTTCCCCTTCTACCGTGAAGTGTAGAGATTTGGAAGAGAGAGAGCGCCAGACTATCCTATCGGCTGTCTTCCTTCTTGGTCTGGTTCCATTCTAGTCCTCGGTCCTTCAAAGATTGTCTAACGTTGTTCTCTCAGCGGACGCTGGGTCGTCCTAGGGGTCTGGATCCCTGGCTTTTTGTTTCCCATGCTTGTCGTGGTAGCCGATCTTCTCCCATTCTGCAGACATGGCCAAACCATCTTAGTTGGGACTGTTCTACTTGGGTTTGCAAGGGGTGGGATTTTAGGCCTTGACGTATCGTCTGGTTGCGGACCATGTCTCTTCTTGTTACTTCAACCACTTTCCTCAGATACCTCATTTCTGAGGTTTGGATCTGGCTTTTGTGGGTTGTAGTCATTGCCCATGACTCGCATCCATATGTCAAGACTGGGACATTGGTGGAGCGGTATACAGCCATCTTAGTTTTCTTACCAACCTCTATCTTGCTGAGGAATCCTCGATTTACGGCCTGAAAAAGTCTCCCAGCTGCTGCTTTTCGAGTGGCCAACTCTTCTTTCATGCCTCCCGTTCGGTCTATAATAGCTCCGAGGTATTAAAGTGGTCAACCTGCTCCAGGACCTGTTCTCGCAGCTTAATCTGATGTCTTATTTCTTCTCGTGATATCACCATGGATTTTGTTTTAGAGCTGCTTATGACCGTCCCTCCAGCTCTTCCTTCCAGACTTGCAGGTTGGATTGGAGATGTGCCTCTGATTAAGCAATCAGGGCAACATCATTAGCAAATGCCAGCTATGAAATACAAACCTGTCTCATCTTCCAGTACCCCACTGAATACTTTCTTGTTCTCTCCTTACATGCTTTGATGACATTGTCCATGAGGAGTATGAAAAGATAAGGTGACAGGATATCACCTTGTCTTACACCAGTGGTGGTCCTGAACTCTTCTGACTTATGGTTTGCTGTCCTCACATAATTTCTGCAAGACTTGTAGAAGCTCTGTATAGCACGAATCAGAGGTGCAGGAATGTTCTTCCTTGTCAAACAGTCCCAAAGTTTGCTCCAGTCAAACACCTTTTCCAGATTGTGACGTATAAGGGAAATATAGCCTACAGTATCTGACAGTATTTCGCGACATCGTAGCGTCTTATGATTTGCTAGCAAATCCATGCATTTGCAGCCTGCTTTTACTCACTTTTTAATCCAAGCCTCTTTTCCTTGAACATAAACAAACGAAGTTGTTTACCAACTTTCGCGACCTGCCAGTCATAACAGGGAGCGAATAGGGTTTGTTTATCAAGTTTCTCACGCGAGCTGATCTGTCAATCATCGGATATCTGACAGATCGCACGTGGGAAAACACCTGACATTTTTGAAGTAGTCGCACTGGCAGAAATAATTCCCCATGTACCCTTTGATGTTCGTACACAGAGGGAAACCCCGAGTTCTTTGATCTCCAGAAGCGGGCAAAATCTCAGAGGAACCCGTTACACGGTTTTAAGTCTCTGATGTGGATTAGCAACGCCCGACAGAGCGACCGTCAAAGCCTTTTATCTGGGGAACGTAATTTTATGATTCTCTGCTATGTGAAAAGTAGCATCCTTTAGAAATCAGATAAACATGATGATATATAAACTGTATCTTCCGAAACCAGCTATCATTCGTCACTCAGAATTTTTCGGATAGTCTAAACACGTAGTCTAGAACCATTGTGGAAGTTGTGTCGTGGGGATTGTCATTCTGATGTTCTGGTAATAGAAAATTAGTGCTTACGTGTTAAAGTGTTAAAGTGTACCATTATAATTCACTTAAAGTTCTAGCTGTTAAAGACCAGTGAAAAATAACGCGTAGCTATTGTTTTTAACCAGTTGTTCAGTTTAATGTTAATTTTACCACCTGCTTTCTCACACAAGAAGATACGGTTTAGCTGACTGATATTATATGCTAGGCGTGACTGATAGTAGACCATAGAATTCAATTTATATTTCATTTTGTGTATTTATAGTAAGTGACAATTATTTAATACCATACGATGACCAACAGACGCCGACAATTTGATAGCTATTAACGACAGGCGATATTTATGTAAGTGCGCGTAGGGATAATTAAATAATAATTGACATTGTACGCTAATCGTTACAGTGCGAGCAAGGGCGGGAAGGGTGCATACCTTCATCCGACCTGTAATCTCAGCGTTGGCGACGTGCGATAGTTTAGGCATAAAGAAAACACCCGTGCCGGTTAACTTTAATCAGGACTGACGGAGTGGATAAGAGATCGCCTTTGTCCCCTCCGTGTGCATATATATAGATATATAGAATAGTAGCATTTTTCCCATAATGTTTCTTTATTCTTAAGCAGACCTGATCACAAGAGCTGCCAGCGGTTTTTTATCATTTACTGATTGATTAATGTTGTCTTTTTCTTGGCTTACGCGTCCCCAAGTTCATTTGTGAACTTGGCCAAAGAGACTAGTAACATTTTAGATGGTAAATTTAACTGGACTTATATAACCCAGAAATATTTTGTTCAATTTTATCAGCCCACAGGGTTGAGAAATAATAACATTTCTCCCGACTTTTGACAGTCGTATCCAAGTGGATTTTATCCAGAAGAGTTACGGTGTGTCATAATCGGCACTCACATAGAGCCATCCGATAGGATAACCATCATTTAACAATTGTAACAGTTTTTAGCAACTAGATGTTTCCAAATACTGGAAGTATTTTTCACTGTTTGCTGTGAACACGAGATCTCGGTTTCTACACTAACCATTCGAGGTGACTGTCGTAGATTTTTGATAGGGGAATTAAGACTTGGGTTGGTCCCTTCTGAATAGATTAGAATGAGTGATAGCCACAGTGAGAGATGATAGTAGAAATAGATTTCCACGAGTGAGATGGTAGAAATCAATAGAGGCTGTCTCTGAAATCGAGAATCTTTTCTCTCTTTTAGCCTATCTTCTACAACAGATCTAGAGGAGTCAGACAGTCTATTGACTACATATATATATATATATATATATATATATATATATATATATATATATATATATATATATATATATATATATATATATATATATATATATATATATTACCACTCACGTGCACACATACACAATTGACGACATGTAGACGCACACACGTGGGAAAACTATAACAATGATTATATATATATTTTGGAACGAGCTGACCCGACACACTGATTAAGTTCAAGGGCATTTTTAATTATCAGAAAATTCCATCACAACACATAAAATTACATCAAAGCATATACAAATAGTCATAAAGTCAATAAAAATGCTACAAGAATGATAGACCCACAGTATGATCCTTTCCCTCGATGTTTAGCCCACAGTGCTTTTAGAAGAAAAGTGATAGCCCCAACGAGTTACGGATACATATGATTTAATCTAAGTCTTCCCTTTAAAGATATGAACAGACTTGGATACTCTGCTCTATCCTAAGGAAAAATATTTGATAGCAACAAAACTTGCATAAAGAAATATAAGACAGCAAGAAAAATGGGTGCAAAAATACCACAATAAAGGAATCGCTCAGTCCTGCATTCACTCTATTCAGTCATCAGGGATCCCTGTCATACATTCTTACCTACAATCGTGCTGTTGTTCGCCGTCTGGCGCAAACTTTAGGACACTTCTCTACAGTGAATCTGTATTCTTTGGATAAAGAGAATCCCAGCTCTGCAGATACAGGTTTCTTCCACTGCTCCGGGGAGCATTCACTTCACCAGTTTATTTTAAGATTACTGTTAAGGTCACTTGAATCAGTTTGGGTAAGAAAGTTTAAACGGGCTCACAGTGTCAGAATCACGAGGTTTCCACTACTTAGGAAAAATGGCAGGTTTGTAACTTCGATCAAAGGTAAATTTCTGGGTCACACCACAAGGTTTCAAAATCGTCGGAATGTTAATTTCTTGTAATATGTTACTCGCCCAAGGGCTGACATGTACTTGATGTTTTTATCAGAAATAATTTAATCTGGCTCGGTAGGCGCAGTTATTTCATTAAAATCTTAAAGTTCTTGTAAAGATTAACACCAAGTCTTTAAGGAAAATGTTTTAGTTCTTCACAGATATTACTCGTGTACTCAACGCTGGCAAAGTTGGGTCATCCCCAGTTTTTACTGTATAAAGAAAGAACAACATATAAAATACTATACATACTATGTACTCCGGTTATAACTTACATTATAAACTGCAAGCGGAGAGCTTGACTTATCGTTTAAAACTTCCCGTGAAATAAGTTATATTCATAAAATCAATCATCATGAATTAGAAATACATACGTATTTCGTCAATACTCAACGATGAATCTATGCAGTTATAAGTTAGTTTAAATATTCTCGACTGGTCGGTTAAATTGAATTATTTTATAGCTGCATGAGTTTTAAGCTAGAAATTATAATTTATTCTGCTTTCCACTGAAACACGTCAGCTAGAGAATATAACAGACTTATAAATCAATCCTACTGCACAAAAGAAACTAATGAAATAAATCGGCGATTAACCCTTAATCACTCACAAATAATACTTCTTCTTCTTCTTCGTTCGTCCTGAAAAAGACGTTGGTTGCGTTGTGTCCGTTTACAGCGAAGCTGCAATATTTGCACCTTTCGGCCGACACATCCGACTTCAGCACGGCATTTTTGGGACCGGGTTAGCCTTCCCTCTTCGATCCCTACTCACTCAGCCAGACTGCAGTGATGCAGCCTGTTTCCAGGACCACCACTTGGAGGTGGAGTAGGGTCTTGGTCAGCTAATACTAGATATCTAATATTTACCTCCACACAGAACTACAGATTAAATACCACGAAACCAGAATCATTCAATATAATGGTAGTCTAGAACTCGGCAAAATGTAGCCAAGAAACTCAGAACTTTTTCAATATACAAGATATTTCCTAGCCCGAGTGATCTGTCTACTGCGAATCTTGAGTATGAATGACCATTCTAAAACTCTCTCGGGTAACTATATCTTAAACAGACAAAGGATGCACGCTATTTCACAAACCCGAAATAGCACCGGTATCTCCCCCCTCTCCTAACACTTCACATTAGCTCAGACCCTGCCATAACCTGCCAAAACGCGTCTTAACGCCTCACACGACATGTGGCCGTTCTGAGCGATGCATGTCTGGCGCTTTCCACACCTCAGGCCAAGCGACTGGCCGAAGGAGCGTGGTGTCAGGTGAAAATGTAGACGATATGTCTCATTTTAGAACGCTGCGTGAGTGTCATATCACACTTATCGCCGAGCGACTAGCCTGAAGAAACGCCCGTGTCGGATGAAAATGTAGACAATTGTCTACATCTATGTCTGGCGAAACGAATTATCACACATTCCGTCTACCTGCAGCTACTGACATCTGATGTAATACAATGCAAACTCAGTAAGAGAAAAGAAACAGGTAAACGTCAGAATGGGAAAGTAAATTTTGTCGCAAACGAACTAATGCGAAAAACATGAAAAGGATGAAGGAGCGATAATAAAGTAGAGGACACGGGTAGAAAAGAAAGAATATAGAAAATTTATTGATCATAAATGTCTATGCGACAGTGACATTAATTCATCCAGGAATCATTGTAAGTATGACAGAGAGAGTGAATATTTTTCTTTGTTACAAGTATTGTACCAACATTGATTGTGCTTAAAAATTGTTTACTTTTACTGGGTAGCATTTCGTAGGGACTTTGTTTTTCCCTACTGTCTATTCTGTAACATATTTCTAACCTTTGACCTTTGGGGTTATTAACTTGTGGGGTTCTTGTCTCAATAAGGGGAGGGCACATTTATTTGGTTATTTCCTATGTATGTAATTCTGATTTTATTTGATCTTTCTTTAGATATTCGATGTTGTCAAGTTTAATGATAATAAACAACAAAAGACACTTAACTTTGTGTGTTGGTCAGACCCATACCCAAATAACCATAGTTTTTCACGTTTAAGTGTCTTTTTGTCACATAGTTGTGTGCGTGTGTGTAGTTAAACTTATATGTACATGTATAGGGAGGGAAAGATTGTCTTGTACTAAATTATAGTCGTATAGATAGGCTGGACTAGAGAAACTACTCAGTCCAGAGACAGATCTTCTCCTTAAACTATTCACTTGTGAAAATCTATTTCTCACACCTTTATTTCTCATGTACTTATCTACTCAGGCTGGACCATAAATAACTTCCAAAACCTATCTAATTACGACACAGATCTATGAAACAAAGATGGATCTCACTCTTATACTCAAGGGCTTTTTCACTCAGCTGTCTGAGTGTGAAGGTTAGGTCTTGAGTACTTCGGTTTGCTCGGAATCCGCACTGGACCTCATCCAATTGTGGCTCAGCTAGGCGTCGGTGTCTCTGCTTTAGGATTCTAGAGTAGATTTTACCAGGGACACTGAGAAGGGATATGCCTCTATGGTTTCCACATTGTCGATTGTCACCCTTTTTGAAAATTGGTGTTATGATGGCAATCTCCCAATCCTTTGGTATGGTCTTGTTGCACCATGCTGCCTGTAGGACCCTTAAGAGTAATATGTTGCTCGATGCGCCCAAGTACTTAACCATTTCTGGTGTTATACCATCATGCCCTGCTGCTTTGCCCATCTTGAATTTCTCCAGTGCTGCCTTCAGTTCTTCCATCTTTATGTCATCTTCACCATCATTGGTTTTCTCTTTTGTGCTAGTGGTTATCATTTCTGATGCTTCACCATGCTCACCATCCAGGAGTTCTGAGAAATATTCTTTCCATCTTTCCATTACTTCCTTCGGGGCAGTAAGCAATTTGCCTTGCTTGTCCTTTATAAATTTGAGAGGGTATTGTTTTTCCTTCCTCATTTTCTTTATGGTCTTACAGATCAATTTCTGGTTTTCTTGCGCATCTTTTTCTAGCTTTTCTCCAAATTCTTCCCAGGACTTCTGTTTTGCTGCTAGCACCTTGTTCTTTGCTTCTGTTCTGAGTGTCACATATTCTCTATATTTCTCCATTTGTCCTGTTGTGTTTTTAGCTCCTAAGTATTGTTTCCATGCCATTTTCTTCTCTCTTATTTTCTCTTTGACTTCCTCTGTCCACCAAGGGCTCCTCTTTCTTTTGTTTCCAAGTCGGACTTCACCACATGCTTCTGCAGCAGCTGTCTTTATGATGTCCTTGAATTTAAGCCAGAGGGTTTCCAAGTCATCAGATTGTTTTTCTGTGTTGCTCACCGCTGCAGCAATAAGCCCCTGATATCTGGTCTTAATTTCTGGCTCTCTCAGCGTGTTGGTCTTAATGCTCATTTCTCCCGTTCGTTTACTTAGTTTCTTGCGTGATGTTGGGCAGTTCCTAGGCTGAGCAACTCTTTCAGTTGTTATTTTGATTGTAAGCAGGTAGTGATCACTTCCAATCTCTGGCCCCCTCCAGACTCTAGCATCCCAGAAATATTTGAATGAGCTCCTCCTAACTATTGCATAGTCGATCACTGACTACTAGTTGTTTACCAACATCTTGAACATATCATCATGGTATATGTAACAAATCCAGTGTGGTGTTTCGCCGAAGTGAGCCCCAGTTACTCCACAAATAATTAATCCTCGTAATGGGGAACGCTTACTTTGCTGGTGATTATTGGATATGGAAATGTCACGGCAGATAGTTCATGTAGCAAAATAATTACCAAGATCTAGTGTTCACAGTGGACAGTAGTTAGTACTTCCAATAGTTTAAGGAAATGTCTAGTAGGTAAATCTTTCTGGATAAATCCACTTGACAACACAATGGGCAGTAGTCGGGAACAATGTTATGTTTAGATATTTCGCCACAGCGGACTGATATAATTCAATGGAAAAAATCTGGATATTTGGTGTCTCCAGTTATAATTAATTCTTATTGTCTATACGTTTGGACTCTCTCTCTCTCTCTGGATGAAGCAAGAGGACCGCATAGATCAACCTCGAAGACCCGTTAAAGACTAAGAATTGTTACTGATTGTATTTAGACGTAGACCGCTGGCAGGCTGGTTTATGATCAGTACGCAAATCAGAAAAATGAAACAATCTCCACGGAATGCTATGACACACTTTCTCAATCTCTAGAATCACGAGCTAGATTTCCAAAATATCCTGAGCGAACTGATAAATGACGTCGGAGTGCAGGCAGAATATATACAGAAAAGGAGTAATTATTTCTAAAGGATGCGAATTTTCGCACTTTCGTCCTGGCCAGGGAAATCAAGAAGCTTCGTTCCCGAGATAAAGAATTCTACGGTCCCTTTGTTCGCCGTTGCCAATCGACAACAAAGGCTTCTGATATCAGCGGTTGTCTCCCTGAATGTACGACATCACAGGATTTGCTCTTCCCCCCCCCCCCCCCGCTAAGCCGAATGGCATCAGAGAACCGTCTCTTGCGAGCGGACCGTCTTGATTATCTCCCCTTTATTTTAGATTAAATGCTGAATTCCCCTGAAAATGTCGGACATCAAAGATGACCGGGAATTATTTTAATCGCCTTTGAAGTTGCTGCTTAGTCTGCTCAGTTTTCTCACGTGCTTTCTGTCACTTCCCGATGATTGACATGTCAGCTCGCGTGAGGATTCTGTTAAACAGATCGGTTCGTTCCCCTATCATCGGGCATGATGCGAATAATAGGTAAACAAACCGTTAGCGCAAGAAAGACGGGAAAAATAGGCGTGGCTAAAATGTCAGTCCACAAACAGTGAATTTCGTCATTGTATGTTTTTGCATAGCAAAAATTATAAACCTAAGATGGGAAAGCAAGGTGGACGGGACACTGCTGCACTATTTACATACATATGTGACAGCGAACCATTTCACATACTAGGGATCTACCATCAACGACAAACTCTCTCTGGACACAGAAAATAACAGCCGCATTGGCAAAGCTGTAGCCACCCATACCTGCCTCACAACACGTGTTTGGGGAAACTCCAAACTCACAACGAAGACCAAAGCTGCGGTATATAACGCCTGCGTCACCAGCACACATAGATACATGTAAGCGAGACATGGACAACCTATGCTAAGCAAGAAAGAAGGCTCAATACATTCCATCTACTGTGCTTACGCCACATCCTCGGTATTTTGTGGAAGGACAAAGTGACAAATGTCTAGGTGTTGTCACGTGATGGCCTTCAAAGCATGTATACACTTCTTTGACAGTACAGACTACGTTGGCGTGGCCATGTCCGCCGCAAGGAAGATGGTCGCATCCCAAAAGATATCTTCTACGGACAACTGGCAGACCGCAGCTGATATTTAACGATGTGTGCAAGATAGACATGAGGGCACTGAACATAAATCTAGCAACATGGGAGGATGAAGCTGCCGATCACACCAAGTAGCGATGCTCTCTACGGATTCACCTCAGATTGAAGGACAAGAAGCTCTCATACCAAGCAGAAGAGAGGAGACAACGTCGAAAGGACATCCTTGAAAATAAGCGGCTGAGGAATGTCACCTCAGGGGCGCATTAGCATAGTCAGTTATGACTGAAAGGGCTATTTTATATATATATGGACACTCTGTATATATATATATATATATATATATATATATATATATATATATATATATATATATATATATATATATATATATATATATATATATATATATATATATACAGGGTGTCCATAAAGTCTCTTTACAATTTAACAAACTTATTACAAAGGCAGATGAAAAGACAAATATGTGGAAATTATTACAAAATGAGAAGTAGATACTGAAGTTTTTTTGTGCCTCATTTAATACACCTCTATTTGGGCACCATTAGTTGCACGAAGCACATCAAGACGGTACTCGATTTCTTGCCATGTTTGCTGTAGCATAGCCTCATCAATGGTGGCAATGGTATCAGTGATCTTTTGCTTTAGGTCAGTGATGTCCCGTATCTTTGTTCGATACACGATATCTTTAACATAACCCCATAGAAAGAAGTCCAGGGGAGTGATATCTGGTGAACGAGGTGGCCAGGGAATTGGGCCATCCCTTCCAATCCACCGGTCTGGAAATGTTTGATTTAGGAACCCACGAACATGCAGTCCCCAATGTGGTGGTGCACCATCTTGCTGGTAAATTATGGTTGGTTGAAGGTCATCTAGTTGTGCCACATATTCAGTCAAACGGTCAAGGTAAACATTTGCAGTAATTGATGTCTCGTTGAAGAAAAATGGACCAATGATTCGATTGCACATGATCCCACACCACACATTCACCTTTGGACTATCTCGGTGAAGTTCCCTAGTTACATGGGGGTGTTCTGATCCCCAGATTCTCACATTATGTGTGTTCAGTTTCCCTGAAACATGAAAGGTTGCCACATCACTAAAACAAATTCGGGTGAGGAACGTTTTATCCTCAGAAATTCGTTCCAGCATGTTAACTGCAAACTCTTTTCGTCTTGGTTTATCATTTGGCTCGAGTGCCTGGAAGAGCTGCACTTTGAAAGCGTACAATCGCAAGTTCTTGTGTAGGACTTTGTGCACTGTTGAACGTGTGATTAAAAACTTTGATAACCACTGAGTACATAGAACAAATCTGATTAAGATATCTAATCAATTGCCTTTGTAATAAATTTGTTAAATTGTAAAGAGACTTTATGGACACCCTTGTATATATAACTCAAGTTGTCGAAGCAAAACGTATAAGCAAAATATTTCACATCAACCATGTCATTACCTTCATGTCATTTGGCAGGAATTTACGATATTTTGTAAAAAAAAAAAAAAAAACAATACATTATTTATTTTTGGAGTTATTTTTTTGTTACTGTACAGCAACAATAACCACAGCCTACACGCTTCTATTCACCACAAGATAATAACCTCAAACACAAACGTTACTGATACGTTATAGCAGCCGTAACACTATTGTACTAAAAAAGACGGTTTATTTAAGCAAAGCTGTGTCACTTTTATTCAGGCACTCCAGTTTTAATATTGCAATTTCATGAAATTTATTTACTGTTTTACAGGCCTCGGGTTTCCCCTCCTTATATGGTAAAATTCTTGTGTACCAAACCCTGGCCGCCCCGGATTAGCACGACGTACGCCCAGCAGGTTTAGTTAGCGCTGATATGGCGATTGGGATTCCTTAATTACTGTCGTGAAGAGTACAGTCCAGATGGTTACACGAGGGTCGGTGTTTGCACAAGGACGGGGGGTTTATTTTACCCGCCCGCGGACAAATTACAGACATGCACGTGAAAGACGGAATGTCGTAACAGCTTGCAGATAGAAGTGTTACAAGGACAATATTTGTGATAATGTAGAGAGTTGTGGTGCAATCATTACCGCAAATTGACGGATATAACTCCTTATGCGGAAAATGACCTCTTAAATAACATGTAGAATTTTCCAATGAGGAAATGATTTGAAAAGACGCCATCAAACCACGAATGATTGTAACTATTGGCCGGCATTCGAGATGTAAACATAACAACATTTCTTATTGGAGCCTGGTCTACTAATAAACAACAACGTGCGTGGGACGAAAGTTGCAATATAACTTGACACTTTAGTCTGTTGAAGGACTGTGAAAATTCACCTCGTCGAGAAAATAACAAGACCTGCCAGAGTTAAAAATGAAATCAGAATTAATTTATCGGACCGGACTTGTTTGAGCCTCTTGAGGATTTAAAAGCCCAGGAAAACTACTATTATTAGCAAGGAAAACCGGAATCTGAGGAATCTGAAGCACGGAGACAAAGTGGGAACATTATAAAGTAACAACACCCCAGAACACGTGTAAGAGGCACCTTCAACAAGGTACCTTAAATATTTCTCTGAGCCAGAAGTCAGTCAATGATCCTAAAAACATTTTGAGGTAAGTTGTACATTTATAATTCTATATTTTGCATTGTTAACACGTGAAATAATATGTATTTATTTATTGATTGGGTTATGAGAAACTGTCGTAATTTTTATCTGAGAGGGTTCTGATGTATATTGGTCCCTTTAGAGTGTAGAGTGATATTGAAGGCTCTGTGAGAATAAGGATTTAGGAGAATGAGGTAGTAGATTCACAAGCGCTGGGAAGAGCAAGGACAGTCTCTTATTACGACAATATCTGTTTCTCACAGACTATTCCTATCTCTCTTCTGAACAAACAATTGTTTGTCAGTTCCAGTCGCTCAGGCGCACTCGCCGATTTGGTGATTCTGTCGCACAACGTACATGACTACAGCCTACACAGATGGGAAATGTTTGGAGTTTTGGGCCAGCCGACAACTAATACAAATAAAGTTCAATACCTTTATTATCATAAATCAGTCACAAATAATTATACATTTACAGTCAAAAATCAAAGGTTACAGAATACAAATATGATAAGGGAAGAGGGGGGTTTGAGGAGAAATATCCCATCCACCGTTTCCCGGTTGTATTTACTAACAGACAAGACCCGGTCCAAAAGACAAGAAAGGGGGGGGGGGGGGGGATCAGAGATAGGCAATTTAACCAACCGGTAAATTTATTACTCTGGGGCAATGGGGTTACAGTAAAAGGGGGGGGGGGTGGGGGTGTAGAGGAAAGCTAGGGTTCTCAAATGTCTCCCTTTAATCAACAAATTTTACGGGAGGGGGAATGAACACAGTTACACAATCCCGCTAGGAGAAGTCCCGTACAAGGAATATAATGCACCTTAATACTAGGTCGAACTATTTAAAAGGGTAAAGAAAAGATTAAATCTCCTTTCATTCAAAAAACACACTAGGGCTTTCCGTCCCACAGACACACACGCAGACTTACCAAAATGGTGAATTCTGGCACTCTAGGAATCATTTACCACAGCAGCTAATACCGTGGAATAATGGACTGGTCTTCTTATTTCTTCCGTGTCAGGCCCCAGATTTAACGAGGTAACAAATAGTCTCAAAAAATCGCCAGACGGTGAAGCGTAAAGGCTACTGTTGGTTTAGATAAAGTTCCTAATGAATGGCACAGGCACTTGGCTAGGCGTGAGGTATGGTGTGGTTCCTAAAATTGGCTGGTGGAGATAACTTTCTTTTTCCGTACTGTCACAAGTTAAAAACACTGAGGTAAGTTCTTCTTCGGGGGTGGGTAAAATCCACTGAATATACTTGACAGACAGTGTTCAGGTAGATCTATGTTTTTCTTCACAAATAGGGCAGTGAATAAAATATGTTCTGCTTCCAGTTTACTGTAAGGACTATATGAACTAGTATTTTAAAAGTGTTTCTTGGGTGGCTTTATTCTCAGTTAAATTCAGAGGAGCGGGGCCCATTACAGGTCGCCACAAGTTTAGCTTTAAAATAGTTCATATGTTACTGAAGTTATCGAATTGAGTTGGCAGAACTCTGTATATAATTTATAATTGCTAGGATGCAGGTTGAATGATCGTTCTGAATGAAAGATAATCAAACAAAGAAATGCATTACAAATCATATTATAGTCTGACACGCGATAAATTACAGTTAGCCTATTTACTTTATTAGCGTCGTCAATTAACAAATCAGGAAAACTCCCCGTGAGTTAAAAATAATTAAAAGCACATCTATCTATACAGAACTAAATTTACACCACAATCCAGTGAAATAACTAGACCACTGATCACTCGAAGCTAATGTATAAATTACCGTCTGCGCAGAAAGAATACACTCCAATAGTCAACGAAGGTTAGATGAAATCTAGCAGGAATCCGACTAGGCTATATGCTAGTGAAACTAGGATTCTGTCAGAACGAACGATAAAATGCAGTTTTCGGAGTACTTTATTTATACATCTCGAATGTAACTTAAATGGGACGTGTTGGATTCTCGCACCTTTCTTGAAGTATAGCAAAATCCGAGGTACAACGCCGTTGTGTTAACCGCTGTGTTTCCTCCGTTTTCCCCGGTCTACCGATCTTCTTCGTCTCAGGCTGCTCGCATAAGGGTGCGAAAATTTCTCGAGAAGCTAACTACATTAGCTGAGAGTTCCCTGATTCTTTAGATCGTATACCGCTCCACGTTGAATTCTGAAGATCAGCCTGTCTTTGATGGTACCGCTGTTCTGAGAAGCTTTGGCAACTCCCACCAGGCGGGGCGACAGCCAGATAAGAAAATGAACTGCTGTTAATTGCTCTAGAAACAGGAGTGAGTCTCTGGCCACGTCCTCTTCTGGGCCGGCGTTAAGGAAAAGATTGCTATAAATCGTTCTCAGAGATGGTCGTGGGCGTGATTTAACCTCCCATCAAAGGCCATGCGATCTCAAAAGTTCACAGAAGATAGCAGGCTACATATTAATGATCCAGCGTGTAAAATTCTTGTGGAAATGCTGCATGCAGGTTAAAGTTACAATAGATGATCAGGGGTTCTAAAGTTATGAGAGGCCAATATTCTGTTATAATCCATTGAGTCAGGGAAATTCATTTGTCATACTTAGACGTACGTCACAGAAACTATACCCACAATGAACAATTAGGTATACAATGGACAAATGGAAAATTCCTGGGGGACCTGGATTTCGCAGATGATTTAGCATTCTTAAGTTCAACACCCAGACAATCCCAAGAAGCAGTAAATAATTTGTCGTCTCTCGGTTAAAATAGGTCTCCAAATAAATGCCTCTAAAACTAAAGCTATGAACTTTTCTAACGAGACCTTTGATATCATCTTGAACGGGGAAAAGCTATAGAAAGTTGAAAGTTTCAATTATTTAGGCAGTAAAATGACTCAGGATGGTGACACAAAAAGAGAAATCCATACTAGAATAGTTTTGGCAGCTAGCGCCTTCAATAGATTAACATTTGGAAATTACGATCATTGAATATACATACCAAGCTTTGTCTGTTTAATTCAAATGTTATCTCAGTGTTAACATACGGCTGTGAGAGTTGGAAAATAACAAAATCATTGGAGAACAAGCTGAATACATTCGAGAACAAATGTCTTAGAAAACTCATGAACATCAGTTGGAAAGAATTCAAGACTAATCGACAAATAAGAGAAGACTCTAGGCAGAAAAATGTCTCCGACTATATAAGGAAAAGACGATGGTCATATATCGGTCATGTCCTACGAATGCAAAACTACAGAATACCACTACAGGCGCTCACTTGGGTTCCTGAGGGTAAGAGGAAAAAAGGAAGACCAAAAGAAACACTTAGAAGAACAATAATAAGAGAAGGAAGAACGTTGGGCTTAAATAATGTGCAAGAGCTAAGAGGAGTGGCGTCACAACGAACAACCTGGAGAGCACTGGTTTCTGCCTTACGCGCCGTGTTTGGTGCTTAAAGAATTTATTATTATTATTGACATGTGAATATTAACATGTGAAAACAGCTAGTGGATGTCCAAGTCATATGAGGCTTGCAACCTCAGCACATAGAATGAAGATTTCATGAACCACCACTGCAAGAGCTGGTGACTGCTTTATGCGAGTTTCTTATAGAGAACTAAAAGCAGAGGTAGTCCCAAGTTCCATATAGAGCAAGGAGGGAATGATGAAAGAATGATGAACATACTTATGATATTATTAACATTTTCAACCATAGTAGATGTAAATGTAAACATATTCACTCTAAAAGTAATGAAAGTTTTCAACCTTTTCAACCAATTTAAAGTTAAACATATATATATTCAATTTAAAGGTAAAGAAAGTTTTCGCTCAATGGGATTAAGATTAATTCTCATCGAGGGTAAAGTTATGAGACAGATGGGATGGTGGAATAAAAAGAGGGGGACACATAAATATGTGTCGGGAAACTCAATACTCAAGAGGGCATTTGTTCTCTTCTTTTGTGACACTAGTCGGTGGTACCAACTGAGGGTACTATATCTGGAACAAGTGAAGTATAAGTGGCCTGAAGTCGACGCTAGACATCATCATCAGACGGGTCTTAGAGACGCGGAGCGAGCTTGGTAGTTACTCCATGACACTTATTGGAACGTGCTACAACTTTCAAACTTGACCAGTGACAAGTGTGATCCAGTCATCTATATGCAAAGACACAAACATCAGCTGGAGCAGAACCTCATTGGCAGCTAAGTAGAAACATGATAGCTGCCAAGTGAACTCTTAACCAATACTCCATAACATCACTAGATGATGATTATTGGTTGTTAAAGAATTATTCATTTTGTAAACTGTTAACTATAATTGATTATTAAAATTGTTACTTGAATAAAGACAAATCTAAATTTGATTTAATCATTTTGAATATACTACATACGTATGTCTCAAACAATTTCTTAAATACATTTAAACAGAGCTATACAATAATAATAATAAGAATTTCGCTGAATTAACTCAGCTGGGGCTTGAACGAGCTAACGAATTAAAAGAAAACTCTATCCTTCACAAAAGTTAACGGCAGATACTAGAGTTAACATTTGCTCAGCCTCATGCAGCATTGTTCTCGCTTTCTGAATATCTTGTGAACACTCGCTTGAGGTAGAATCATCATTAGCTTTCTACCTACAACTCTGCCAAGAGTAATCTTGTGCGAAGGTAGACACCTTTGAAGACCCACATTAGTTACTCTTGAGTTTTGGCCACTGTTGCAGAGATAAGGGGAGGCAACCCGTGACACAAGTGTCAGTGGATGAGAAGAAGACGCTGGGGATGAATAGGACAAACATTGAGGAAACCTTCTGATAGCATTACAAGGCAGCCATTGTTATGGACTTCCACGGTAAGAATTTCCACATAAAAAAAGAGTTTTTATTTCCAAACTAAATTAGAACCATTTGTCCTGATCAGTACTTTTTAAAAAGTCAGAATAATGCAGGTCCTGAATGGGAGAAGATCGGCTACATCGACAAGTATGGGAAACTAAGAGCCAATGATCCAGATCTCCAGGACGACCCAGAGTTCGCTGGGAGGACAACATTTGACAATCGCTGAAGGACCAAGGATTAGATAGGAACCAGGCCAGGAGGAAGACAGCCGATAATATAGTATGGCGCTCTCTGGCAAACCTCTACACCCCAGGGTAGAAGAGGAACGACGAAGTAAGTAAGTATTAATGCTGGCCTGCGTGACCTAAAATTAATACTCCACAAACATAGCGATTGAAAACAGTTGTACTGTAGTGGATTCCATCACAAGGCAAAGAAGAGGCTGACAGATTGGCAATGGAAGGTGGACAGCTACACAAACTGACACAAGTATCATTTATAAAGTTTTATCAGGTACAAAAACAAATGAGAAATGGAGCATCGAGGGAAAAAGAAACATTAATGCATATTACCAGCTCAACAGAAGTGAACAAGTGGTAATCTTAAGACTTCGCACAGGCCACAGCAGATTGAGAAACCATCTATTAAAAAAAGACAAAAAACCAAAGGTAGGAACTACCGATGATTGTAACCGTGGCACGGATATAATAACTGCTGAACATCTGCTGCAAAGGTACCCACCATGTGAACAACATAGACAGCACCCATAACCGTCTCCAGCACTATTAATGGACAAACTCTGAGGAGATACCAACAACCTCAGTCTGACCGCCGCTTTCTTTAATCATGTTTAAGCTGATGTCTGAAAGTGTACAGAGATGAAGACGAACGTCCGTCTCCAAGTGCCTCTGTGTGTTTTTTTTCTTGTGTCTTACACGCATGTGCACTCCAGAGCCATTAATGGCTTGTCTTGGCCCGCTCTATATTTTATTACCTTTAGATAGAAAGTTACATTAGAGTAAATTATGAGTAACAGAGGCTATTGCTCCTTACAGCCCCACCCTCTCTTCTCCAACAGCTGTCATCTTAAACGTGCAGAGATGAATAACGGAGAAAGTTTAAACATAGGGGAAAATAATGCTATTCTGTTCCGGTGAAGGAAGATTAATGACAGGAGATATTCTCCCCTCCCACGTCTTTGAGCTCTCCTGTTACACGTTAAACTACTACACACAAATGCAAATCCTCGTAGAAAGACGAATTCTTAGTTTTGTACAGCCTGCTAAATTTAGACATTCCACACGAGCAGAGAAAGACACCGTTATTATAACATTATCTGCTTAACGTAAAAACTTCACATTAGCAGAGAAAGACACAATTTAGTGTAGCTTTTAAAACATAAACGACAATCTTTTAAAAAATAAACGACAATATGTAGAAGTTCAAATAATTTATAATCAAACATTAATATCTCTTATCATACAGTATAAGCCCAACCTGCGTGAGGACACTGATATTTCTAGTGGTCAAGTAAGACGTTGCTCGCATCTGTCACTGATGTTTCTGGTAGTTTAATCAGGCCCCACATCCATCAGTCATTGATGTTTCTAGTCTAATCAGGCCCCACATCCATCAGTCAATGATATTTCTTGTAATCTAATCAGGTCCCACATCCATCAGATATTGATGTTTCTAGTCGTCTAATTAGGCCCCAGATTCTCCAGTCATCGATGTTTCTAGTTTGCCCATCAGCCATTGCTGTTTCCAGTATTCTAAAAAGGCCCCACATCCATCTGTCATTGATGTTTCATAGCCTAATCAGGCCCCATATCCATTAGATATTGATGTTTATAGTAGTCTAATGAGGTCGCCCCATCCATCAGTCAGTGATGTTTCTAGTGGTCTAATCAGGTCCCACATCCATCAGTCATTGATGTTTCTAGTAGTCTAAATCAGGCCCCACATCCATCAAACATTGATGTTTCTAGGGGCCTAATAAGGTCCCACATCCATCAGATATTGATGTTTCTAGGGGCCTAATAAGGTCCCACATCCATCAGATATTGATGTTTCTAGTAGTCTGCCCCATATCCATCAGACATTGATGTTTCTTGTAGTCTAATCAGGCCTCACATCCATCAGATATTGATGTTTCTAGTAGTCTACTCAGGCCCCACATCCATCAGACATTGATGTTTTTAGTGGTTTAATCAGGCCCATATCCATCAATCATTGATGTTTGTAGTGGTCTAACCAAGCCCAAAATCCATCGGCCACTCATGTTTCTAGTGGCTTAATCAGGCCCCACATCCATTTGTCATTGATGTTTCGAAGTCTTATCAGGCCCCACATCCATCAGATATTGATGTTTCTAGTGGTCTAATCAGGTCCCACATCCATCAGATATAGATTTTTCTAATATTCTAATCAGGCCCCACATCCACCAGACAGTGATGTTTCTTGTAGTTTAATCAGGCCTAACATCTATCAGATATTGATGTTTCTAGTAGTCTAATCAGGCCCCACATCCATAAGACATAGATATTTTTAGTGGTTTAATCAGGCCACATATACATCAATTATTGATGTTTTTAGTGGTCTAACCAGGTCCAACATCCTGCAGTCATCGATGTTTCTAGTGGTCTAATCAGGCCCCCACATCCATTTGTCATTCATGTTTCTAGTCTAATCAGGCCCCACATCCACCAGATATTGATGTATTTAGTCTAATCAGGCCCCACATCCATCAGTCTTTGATGTTTCTAGTGGTCTAATCAGGACGCACATCCATCGGACATTGATGTTTCTAGTTCTCTAATCATGCCCCACATCCATCTGTCATTGATGTTTCTAGTCTAATAAGGCCCCATATCCATCAGTCATTGATGTTTCAAGTGGTCTAATTAGGCTCCGCATCCATCAGACGTTGATGTTTCCAGTGGTCTAATAATAAAATGTAACAAAATGACCGTGCTATCATTTTTATTGTGTTCTACACGTTTCCTTTTCTCATATTGCGCCTTCCTTTTATTGCTTCATAAACTCGTATTTTTTCTCACATTGATCGCACGACTCAGGTTTCACGTTATTTCGCTGGATCTATCCTGGGTAGCGATAAATAAACAGCCCAGGGGCGTATGTCGCTCACACCAATCTGGGCGCCGAGACTTCCCTTATTGATAATCGTAAGGTAAACACGAATTGTCTGCAGGAAATTTACACAGGGAATAAACACTCGTGTTTGCCAACATTCAAATTAAACGGAAGGTTTGTTATGAAGTACAGACATGATTCATATAATAGTGGAAGTGTCAATACCTTTTGGGAGGCGCTTGAAATTACCTGTTACACGCGAAATTTCATGAGAGAAGGGGGGAGAAGATATATACTTCAGTCAAACAGTTAGATTTGCTTGGTCTAGGCAAGATATATTAAAATAGATTACGTTTGATTGGCGATTTTCATCTCGAAGAAAGCTTACAGAGCGTGCACGAAAGGACCCATATAAAATAGCACATTTTCAGACTCCAGCATTGTGTTCCATTGAGTCAAGACTGCACATTCAGACTAGCCAGGACCAAAGATTTCGTTAACAAGTATTGAAGATCTACACATATGTGTGCGCCATTTACATTCTGACAAGGTAGACATTCTTTGGTATGTCACAACGGTATGTAATGCTAATTTTCGGTCCTTATTAAAATTTTCTGCCCGAGTTGCTCCCTTTTGGTATGTGAAGGGACAGGGAAATAATAAGTACTGCACACTGCCGTAAATTTTTAAAGATAGGTCAGAAAATATTTATGGTCCCGTCTGAGCAGAGGTGAGAGTGGTAAGTATGTGAGAATAAAGGTGTAAGAAATAGATTTTCACGAGGGAATAGTGTAAGAGGAAGATCTGTCTATGGAATGAGTAGTTTCTCTAGTCCAGCCTATCTATACGACTATATTTTAATATAAGACTACCTTTCTCTCCCTATATGAAATATAAGGTACACTAACCACACCCACACACACACAATTATGTGACAACAATACACACAAGCGTGAAAAACTATGGTTAATTGGGTATGGGTCTGACCAACACGCACATTAAGTTCTTCTTATTGTTTATTATCAATAAACTTTTTACAACATCAAACAAATAGAGAAATAAAATAAATCAAGTTTACAGATATATGAAAAAAACCGAAAAGTGCTCTCCCCTTGTTGAGAAAAGATCTAAAAAGAAGTTAATCTTCTATCGATATTTACTCTCTCTCTCTCTGTCTCTCACTCTGTCATCTGTGGCCACAAACACTCTTGCTTACCTAATAATGGTGTAGGTTGTAGCGAGATTTGGTACCACTTGCTTTGTTTGTGAAAAAATGTGTAGCGCGACACGCACACACACACACACACACATATATATATATACACACACACACACACACACACACTGCGCAAGGACAACGCGGCGGTCTTGCTTTGAAGTTTGAAGAAGGCGGAAAAATGTGAATTACGTTTAGCCGGATGGTATTAAAGGAGGTAGGAAATAGCGAATATAGGAATGGCCGACTTTAAAAGTTTGCATTTACAGGAACGAAAATTTAAAGCTACAAGAGAACGCCTGGTTGGAATACATTTAAATAATAATAATTCACCAAAGGAGATAGAGTATGAATTATATCTAAAAGGATATTATTCAAATATAAATAGTTTTAAAATTAATAAACATTTTTTATCGTCATCACATCTGCTAAAAGTTAGCTAATAATCTTTAAAAATTTATTATAACTACATGCCTAAACGGATTTAAATAAAACTTGGATAGAATGAAAGCTTCATATGGGGAAAATGAAAGGATACATAGGAAAGAAGGAAGGAGATAAGGGTGTAGTGAAAAGAAGAGAAAACAAGTACAGAGAAAGCACAGATCGCCTCAAACCAGGAGATAAAACGAAAATTTTATCGGACTTTAGGAGGTGCTTTCTCGTACGGGAGAGTAGCCCGAATATAAGGACAGAGCGGCGCGTTGAAAATCACACACACCAAATCCAGAAGCCAGAGTGAGAAACTGGAAGGCAGCATCTGCAAGAAAAGTTCTTTTTTCACGCTGCATGCAGGGCAGATTAACTTCAACCAATACAGACTCACCGTGAGCTTATTAATCCTAAGAGGGTTTTTATGATCGAGTTTTATGATCATTCCTGATCGAATTTTACTAAAGACTTGAGGACCGTTGATCCTGCTAACTGAAGCCTAGAGGTCAACCAATCTTCAAAACCTTAGTCCCCCGTAGTTATACGGCGGGCTGAAGGACAGTCTCTTGATTCAAGTGTGTCTCAGGAACCTCGAGCAGACGTTGCTAATACCAGATGAGTTTTATGTATCACCATCTAAAAAATCATGTGAGCAGTTTCTAAAACGACTGTCGATGACGATAACAGCCAGAAAACAGATAGCAAGATATATATCAAAATATACTGTGACAGACTGTTCTAAATTCATTGGAAGATTCATCCAAGATTTTTTTACTATTATTTATTTTAATTTGTAACTATAAATAATCATACATTTTACCATCTTCCAACACCCCTTTCTCATTACAAGAATATATAGATGTACACAATAAATTATGAAATTGTACTCATTTGACTTGGTAAATTTTTAACTGTTAAATTTTCAGTTACTTTTTCTAATTTAATTATATTATCACATAGGGTTACTATAGCGAAAGTGGCACCGTATACTTCTAAAGCCTAAATCTATTGTACAGCTCAGAGTATTCACAGCCGTAACTCAATTGTGATACCAGTGTACTTCTCGGGCACTGGAACTTCATACTTTCTGGAGAGAGATTCTACTTCTTCTCTACCACTATCATCACAGTAGGAAAACCTCTCGCTACATAAGTATCCCTTGAAAAATTACAATAGTATGAACCTATATTGTCAGGTGGGTGGCCAAGTCCACTTAACAAAGTGTAGCATAGTCTACTTATATAAATATATGTATATTTCATGAGTCAGGATTTAACTCTTAAGTAATTTTATTATTCGCTGTGTAAAGTTTGCCGAAATGGCCATGAATATAAAGAGAGATGACCTCGAGAAATTCGAAATGTTCCCAAGGTCAGACTATCGATAGGGAAAAAAAACCAAAGGTCAAAGATAAACACTAGATTACAGAATAGACTGTGAAGAACAAGTTCCCACTAAATTACTACTCAGTAAAATACTCAGGTTAGCGAAATAGAAAAAAAAAAGAAGTTAGTATAATGATTGTAACAAAGGAAAATATTTACTCTCTCTCTGTCTCTCAATCTGTCATCTGTGGCCATAAACACTCTTGCTTACCTAATAATGGTGTAGGTATCCCTTGAAAAATTACAATAGTTTGAACCTATATTGTCAGGTGGGCTGCCCAAATCTGGCCCCAGTCCAGCCTTTGTATCTAATAATAATTACAAGGTGGACGCCAAAGTTGGTGGTTTAATTTTTCCAGGATGAATCCTGTGTCACCGCATATAGTTATTGAAGCAAGACGCTCTCGGGACGTTCACAGTTATAAAAGGAGAAAAGTAGTTCCTGTATTGTCTAGCCTCTGGTTGCTAAGACAACTGTTATGATATGTAAAAACAAACTGATAATAATGGTAGATCCTATCGGCTGACTCTTATGGTGAGTGTCGATTTTGAAACAGCGTAGTTTTCTGGATCACTCCGTTGCCACGGCTGTCAAACGTCAGGAATATATGTTCTTTCGTATGCCCAGTGGGCTGGAACATTTGATAAATATTTCTGGGTAATGCACCATCCAGTTACGATTAATCTTATTGTTTCTATTGGTCTCTCTCTGAATGAAGAAGGAGGACCGAACAGGTCCAAAAATCGAAGACCCAAAATAATAATAATGTTACTGGTACTATTAGACCGCTGGCCGCTGGTTTTGATCAAGTGCTAGATAAGGAAGAAAAGAACATTTAAAAAAACTTCTACTATCCTATCCACCCGTAAGTTTTTCGCTATGGCATGTCGGGAAAAAAGGGTATATATATATATATATATTCGTGTGTACTTACGTGGTGCATCAAAAGGTAAACATAAATAATTAATTACATACGCTTGTTTGTGTGTTTTTTAAAAAAAAAGGAGTTTTGCCTCGTTCAACATAGACACAAGGTCTGTTGGTTACGTTAAGGGCGTACATGCAAAAATATAAAAGGCTAAAAGACCTTATGGTCTGGTGTAATAACATACCCATATTGAGACATACTTGATTAATACATGGGCCTACTGTGACGGTATTGCCTTCCCTGCTTTGCAGTAGTGGTCCAACACTGGATACAACTCAAGAGTATCTAATATGGGCCTTTAAAGGTGTCTACCTTCGCACAAGATTACTCTTGGCAGAGATGTAGATAGAAGGGAAATGACACTTCTATTACAAAGGGAGTCTTCACAAGATATTCAGATGAGCGAAAACAATGCTGCTTTGACTGAGCAAGTTAATTCTAGAATCTGCCGACAACTTTTGTGAAGGAATTAAGCACTTATTAATTTCAGCTCATTCAAGCCCCACCCCTGATTTACTCAGTGGAATTCTTACTATTCTGGTATAGCTCTGTTTAGAGTGTGTGTAGTAAATTGACTGAGACAAACATGCAGTAACTTTAAAATGATTAAATCGAAGTTAAATTTGTAACATTACAAATAACAAATTTTAATAATCACTTTAGGTTTTAACAGTTTGAAAATAAATTGAATAGTTTAGAAGAAAAGTTTCATCATTGATTTATAGTAGAGATGATGGAAAAAAATTCACTTTGGCAGAGTAAATTTTTCTCTTAGCTGCCAATAGTAGTTTCTGCTCCCGCGGATGGGTTCTGGGTACACTGCTCTGGCTCGTCGCTGGTCAAGGTTAAAGTCGCCGCACGTTGTTAGAACGGAAGGAGTAACGGCCAAGCTGGTCCTGCGTCTGTCTATAAGACTCTCTTATGATCGCGTCTCGCACATCGTCAGTCCACCTCTACCTTCACATGGTTCCATAGACAGTACTTTCTGTTCGTACCACCAATAAGCCAATCCTAGCTCACAGACTTTTTGCTCAGATGAATAAAAGAGACTTGAATAGGCCTCTTACACGTCTGGGGTGTCGTTAAGTTAATTAGTTCCCTCTCTGACTTCGTGTGTGGTCCTTCAGTTTCCTCAGTCCTGGTTTCCTTATTTAATATAAAACAGATTTCCTGGGCTATGAAAGTCCGTCCAAAATTCTCAAATAAAAGGTGTCCGGTATGTTAAGAAGGAATTCTGAATTCTAGACTTCACTCTAGCTTGGTCTGGTATCTTGGCAAGAGATCTTCACAGTGGAATAACACTGAAACGCTTCAGATTATATTCCCGGTCTCCCACGCATCTGTTTGTTATGGAGTTAAATAAACGCTCCAATCATTTTCAAACAGGCGGGTTAAGGTGTGGTACTTTCAAAATATTCTACGTCAAATAAGGTGCGTACATCAAAAGGTCACGTATAACCATATATGGCAATAAGACATACGATGCTTTGCGTACAGACTGGCGAACATGTCGTTAACCTCATATGACAACGTGTTCCAAAAGTAACAATTCATTACTTTATCAGAAAGTAATCTTTTATCCGTGTCTGTCCATAATTTGTCTCCCCGTATTCCAAGCTTTGGTGATGCGCGCACCCGTCTTTTCGGTGATAAGGCAGATAGCGCTGGACGATGTACGTGTTAATTCGTAACGGCCAAGCTCGGTACAAGGGAATTTTACCACTCTGCCTCTCGTAATATTATCTCTACCTTTCCTTGAAAATGTGAGGTGTTTATCATCCACAAAGAATGTCAAATAACAAACAAGACACAATATACTGAAAGTAATGAAAAAATACTTGAAAATATAAACTATCTGCAACATAGTATAGAAAGAAAGCAAGAAACTGCGACAATTGAAAGCACGCAATAAAATCAGTACCACAAATGCACCGATCACTGCCGGGCTGAAACAGAGATCGAGAGGAGTCGCCCCATTCTGTCACACTTACCCACATATATAACATTACAAACATTGTTTAAATCTCTGAAAATCAACACTGTGTAACACTGTGAACAGCAATGAAAACGTGTGTGTAACTGGGGCCCGACAGGGGGAAAAATAGTACCTGTAACGTGCCAAGCATGTCGTAAAAAGCGACTAAGGAAGGTTGGTCATGGGGCCGTAATAAACCATCTTGTAGCAACTTAAGGCCACAATAACGTCAACAACAATATGAGTTTAATGAAGGCCTGTGCTCCGCGGGGAGGTGAAAGTAATTAATGAAGAATGAGCTGTCATAAATGTTGACAATAACAATATGAAACATACTATACCTAACAGTTCATACATAAAACATTCATATATGAATACATATGTCATCGTTCGTAGCAGTGTGGTTAAATTTGGTGACATAATACAGTTGATGAGTTGATGTTTGCGCTCACTTTGAGCATTACAGTACAAAAACAAGTACAGGAAAAAAAAAACCAAACAAATGTTAACTTTTACGTGTGTTATCAACTGCACTAAAAACCTGCAAATAAATGTTCCATACATTCTATTGCATAGAGCAAACGTGGATGGCAAGTTATCAAAAAAAGTTATCTAATAAAGGTGGTCCCTAACACTGTTTCTTTCCTGTACTTGTTTTATTATTTTAAGTCATCATTAGATAATAGTTGCTAGGAACTGCTGCTGCTTTTGTCCATGAAAATGTATCTTTGAATAAAAAAATACAATGCGTTCAAACACCTAACGGAAAGCCCGCAATAAAGTTGGTCATTATTACAGAATGTTTAAAACACAGTACACACTGCCTTAGTTGTTTAAAAAAACACACTGCTTTAATCGGCACATCACCATTTACAATACGACGCCTGCTCCTTTAAATGTATAACACAATCTATATTAGTCATTCATTAATTCCCTTACCTGAAACTCTTATTTTCATAGTGTTATATCCACCTTATTTTACACTGTTTTAGTTATTATATAAGATTGGCTGGACCAATGCCGGTCAAAACTTGGAAGATTAAGATGTAGCAAGAAATAGAGTTTCATGTACAGTGTCAGCACTTTACGATGAGTGGAACAGACACATTAACAGATATACAACACTCATGTGATCTTGAATAGCAATGGTAGACGAAATGGCTTTTGGGAGATTGATGGTACACACAAAAGTTTACAGTCTGTAACCACTCTCATCGTCCTTCAACTAATAACTATATTATTCGTATGAAAGGTCTTTAGCATGATCTCTTTCTCTCTGTTTTGTATAAATGCCCGCAGTGCTTCAGTTGGACTATTCCTGCAAATATTGAATGCGTTTTATAAAAGGGCTGAACAAGTATTTATCTTGTCACCAATAGAATAATATTTTTTACGGTCATGCAGTAATTTTAGTAGATCTTTGGTGTAAGTGAGGAAGGTTTTTCTCTGTCGCTTCGCACCCTACAACACCTGTTCTGTTGGAAAATATATGAACTGGATCGTTGACCGCTGTACTCTACAAATCTTCTGCAGAGAATCATATAGAAGGGGGAATTACTGAAACACACACATACATACACACACACAAGTACACATACAATTTATTAAAGTATATATAAAAACATCTGCTTTTTTATATTTCAAAATTCAAATATCCAAGTCTCTACCTATTTGTCATACTAAACCTCCCACTCTCAATGCACACCATTCGCCGACATTTTATTGTGGTATGGAAATCTTATAGCACAGTGATCTCATTATTGATCAGATATTTGTCCCAAATATATAGGGAATATGTGGAAATCGAAAGATACCAAATCGAACATAAACAAAAGAATCTTCTTCAACTCAAATATTAAAGCAGTCCCATTTGTATGGGAGTGAAGCAAGTGAACAGTATAAGTTATGAATATGGACTCGACATTAATATTGAGAAAACAAAAACTATGATAATTAGCAAAACAGACGATAAACCCATGTGAACGGTGGTTTGGTTTTGATAGAGAGAAAGAAGGTAGAAAAAATGGTTGGAGAGATATGGATGGGTTTGGTTGCAGATTATTTGTCGTTAATGAAGGGAGATAAGATGTGTAAGATTAGGCTTTGTCTTAAGGGAAGTAACTTAGAATTAAGTCCATTACAGGTTTGAGTGAGTGAAAAAAAAAGTATTGCACGAGAAAGTCGAGATGCGTAAACACATGTTAGGCGTGAACGAAGAATGTTGAAACGGGGTTTTGACGGAGTCTGGTTTGAGACGCGCTAAGTGTAGGCAGGGAAAGGTGTTTCTCTCAAGTGTGTAGTTAGATATTGAACGTGCTCAACGTAAGATTTTATATTGTTGTATAAGATATATTCGGAGCACCAAAGTGTTTGTGTAAGAAAAAAGTGTATTTCAAATGAAGAAACAAAACCAGGTACGTTTTGTCATTTTGATTGATAACTAGCGTGTGTAGCTCAGCAGGCAGGTCTGAGCAGAGGACAGTAAACAGATGAAATCTTGGTAAAAGTGACAGCCCTGGCGGTTAAGGCCAGTTTCTCATATAGAGATATAACAAGAAACATGGGAAAAGAAACATAAACAGAAGAACGACAGGAAGTTCTGTCTGAATAAATATATGACATGTTCTATAGCTGGGACAAGTAATAGTAAGAAGACAAGCAAATGTATGTGAAAAATGGATACTGAGATTGTTTTGAAACTGAAGATTGTATTTTGCAAGACTGCCAACCTTGAAGAGAAAGGTTGGGCATACCATTTTTACTCAGTTATCAACGTATGTTAATAAAGTTCTACCATTGATATTTTCACTGCTGTTTTGAGTGGTATCGATTGATAAACAGTGGGTATGAAGAAAAAGTAGGGTCAGTCTGAGTGAAGGAAGTTTCTAATATTCACGGTTACAACACACTATCTACTGGAAGGGCAGAGGTCCGAATCTTGCAATACCCATCCCCGTCGACAAGACCTTCATGGTGCCCGTGACCAGCCCTACAGTAGGCAGTAGCAAAGACAACAGATGACAGGGTAACTAATGGTGCGAGTAACCAGCCCTACACTAGAATAGCTCAAGAAACTTTTATAACTCATTGATAGTTCAAGAAACTTTTATAAAGCAAGACAGACTCCACTCAGATGTCAGTTTCGGCATCACATATTAGGTACGGTTGCGTCAAATATTTTCGTATCTAGCACTAAAACGGTCACAGAGTATTTTGGTGCACCTAACCCTATACAAGATAGAGATTTAAGAGACTACAGACAGAAAGAAGGTCAAGTTCACTAAGAAGAGATTACACAGAAAGAAAGAATCCTGCGAGCGAAAAAACAAATCAAGACAAAACAGAAGTCAAGTAAAGTGAAGCGACATCAAAAACAACGAAGTCTATCCAAAGCATCACGAAGGTCAAGTTCATTAAGAAGATACAAATCGAAGGAATCCTGCGAGCTGAAGAAATAAAGCAAGACAACACAGAAGTCAAGACATCACGAAGGACAAGTGCACAAGAAGAATATAAAGAACAAAACAGTCTACATCAACCGACGACCGTCAGAATACAGGTACATGCATGAGATAACAATCTGAATGATCAACAGGCCCAACGCGCAAAAATAATAGTATACAGCCGTATAAGACAAAAATTGTGTTGATTAATTCTGAAATACTGGAGGAGCAAGTGTGTATCCCAATCAAGGAAAACAGATTATGTAACACACAAACATTTAGAAACAAATTAAGTTAATTATTAGTGTAGTCAGTTAAATTATGAGAATTAGATTGATAATTGTTTTGTAACTCATAAGAATTATAAGTATTGTACACAGATATTGGTTAATAATTCTCTTACAGGTCAACCAAGAGATTAATATTGTTTTTTTTTACAGGTGTTTCTATTAATACTAACACTTACAGGTCAAGACAAGATGCAACAACAACAACAACTTACGGCGGGTTTAGATCCCAATGTGGCTGCTCTTGAGCAGGTAGCTAAGGTTATGACATCCATTAGAAATGAAAGTAAGTTCCAGAATATCCGGAACAGTATAACACCATATGCAGGGAATCCTACTTTATGTAGAAAATGGTTGCTCGAGATACAAAGATATTGCACTTCGGTCAATATGGACCAAGGTGAGTACAAACAAGTTGCATATCTTTCCTCATGTGGGTTAGTAGTAGATTTTATAAGACGCAGGTTTGACACTGTCCCAGATGAGACATGGGAAGATTTTAAGAAAGAACTAATAAGAAGGTATGCACAAATTACGGATGCATCTTACACGTGGACGATGCTGAGGAGCATACAACAACAAGCAGAGGAACCCATTCAAATGTTCAGCGACAGGTTGTTAAACCTAGCGGAAGAAGTTTTCTTGGGGCAATAAATTAACCAGCAAGAGGTGGAAAAACAATTAGTGGGCATATTCGTCAATGGGTTGAATGGGATACCAATTAAATTACATCTCCTCAGGAAGGACCCACAAAACTTGTCACAGGCCATTGCACTTGCTACAGCCGAAGAGAACCTTAGAAGAAGACTGGACCTCAGGCTTGGTAGAGTGGTTCCATGTGAAGAAACACAGGAAGAACCTATGGAGATAGGACATTGTCAACAAAGAAGGATAGAAAGACGAGGGAGAGGAAGGGAAACGTTTTATAGGTCAAGACAGGTAGACCGCGAGCCAATCGTGTGTTATGCTTGCAATAGGCTGGGACATAAAGCCTTTGCGTGTAATTATAGGCCACTAGAGCCACAACACTCAGTAAGGAGAGTTGAGACCTTTAACCCGAGACGTAGTAGACAACACAATAGACAACAATATTACAACCAGTCCGAAAAGAATAGACAAGAGAATGAAGTAAACACCAACAGAGGGAGACTCATCAGGGAGATAGTACAACCACAGGACAAGACGGAGAAAGGATATATTGATACAATAAGTGGAAGGCAACCACAAGTGAACATGATAGGAAGGGCACATGTTAGGTATAACCAACAACCATACCATAGACAATGGGCCAGAGTACACCATCCTGCAAGTTGGTTTGACAAGAAAGGATGGCTACAAAAGACATGTCAAGAATACAGGAATAGGAAGATGAATTGGGATGGTTCAGTTATAAACAGGAACAAATATGAAAGGAGAAACATATATACAGATCGCGAAATTGGGAAATGGAAATGTAACCAATATCAAAATAAACAGGGACATAATAGAACATGGAATAACAGGGACAGGACACTCCCGACTTTCAACAGCAACTATGGATCAGGACATTGGGACAGCGTGAATAGGAGAAGAACTAGAATAGATTTGAGGAATTTTGTTGGAGACATCAGGAGAGGAGTCAAAGACAAGAAAATACAAATAAATGAAATTGAAAAACAAGAAAGAAAACAACGTATCCCTAAAAGAAGACAAGTAGCAACAGCAATCGAGCTAGCTCATAAACCAGACCCTTGCTCATGTATTGTCGAAATACACGGAAGGAGATATAGAGCATTGGTAGACTCAGGGGCTACTGTAAGCCTTATTAGGTTTGGACTTTATAAACAGATACGAGGCGTAGCTCAATACAGAAAGTCACAAAATACACTTACCTCGGTGTCAGGAGAAAACCTGAAAGTGATGGGAACAGCTATGGTGCAAATGAGAATTGGCAATATGATCGTGGAACACACGTTCACCATTGTGAAGGGGATGACGAGAAATATCATACTAGGACGTGATTTTCTGCTGAAACATAAGGCTCAAGTACATTTTGATACTCACCAACTGAAGATACATGGCGAATGTATCAGGTTACAGGACGACATATACATAGCGTCCATAATCCGAAACAAAACAACAGTTACGCTGCGACCGAATGAAGTCGGTATTGTTCAAGGCAAGTTGAAAAGGTCCCCATATTTCAACCAAGGACAAACGGTCTTAACACTTGACTGGGAAGATGGAGATATACTAGATGAACCCGGACTAGAAATGGTAGAAGGAATAGTACAAATTGGAAAAAGACAACAATTTCCAACGATGATTATAAACACCACGGGAAAAAAAGTTAGAATACCAAGAGGATTTGTATTAGGAAGGGTACAACTGATGGAAGGTCAGGAAGGAAATATGGAATACCAAGAAAAGCACCAAATACAAGAAACTATGAACAATAACAACGCGCGTCAGAGACAAAATCGGAAACCACAAACAGTGGTGGTACCACAACATAGAGTTAACAACAAGATATACAGAGAGCAGAAGAAAGTGGAAACAAGGAAGCAGGACAAGATAGGATTCAAGGAAGATATATGCACACCATTCAGACTCAATGCAGTGTTAGGCGAGAAAAAGCACACAAAAGAGAATGGAATACAGAGAGTTAACGGTGTAACAGAAAAGATGGAAAGGATCAAAATACCTCAACCAAGTATAGAGCAGTTGAGGAAAGAAATAAAAGCCATCCTTGGAAGAACTAAACCAGACATCGTGGTACTAAAGGAGGTGCAGAAAATTCTGGAAGAAAAGTTTGATATAGACTTATCACAAAGAAAGGAAGAAATCTACAAGCTTGTCGTAGACGAAATAGAGGAAGATAGACCGATGGATATAAGAGGCTATATAAGGAGCCATAGTATGTATAGTATGAGAGGCAGTGTTCAAGAAAGATGTACACGGATTCCCAATAACACACCACACTACACGGAAGGACATAAACAACATAACAATACACATGAACGGATAGGAACACGTAGAACTGAAGCAACACAAAAGGATAGTGACTGGAAGGAGTCTAACAGGATAGGAGACAACTGGAGAGTAGGATGGGAAGATGACTATGGAGAAACATCAACAGGTAGTCAGAGTCGCACAATGGCAGGAAGAACACACGTCCAGGCAGAACCAGAAACAACATCTGATCGGTTAACCCCCCAAATTTTATAGAAATCTTACACAGCGAACAAGAGGAGATGGGCACATATAGGCCAGAAATCTTACACAGCGAACAAGAGGAGATGGGCACATATAGGCCAGAGGAAGACAGGATACAAGTATGGCAGGATACAGAGAGTAAACAGCACAATGAGATTCTAGAAGACACGACAGGAATAAGGAAACAATGGAATAATGTTGAAACAGAAATAGATGCACCGTACAAACATACGAGAGCTGCAGAACAAAGAAACAGAGCACAGGAGCAGCAGCTATTGAAACAAAAGGAGCAACAGATAGATACTAAACAACAAAGTGGTGCAAGTCAAACTCAGAATATAGAGGAGACATCAGCTAAAGATTCAGATACGCAGGAAGAGATGGAAGAAGAAAATATAAGAGGGATGAAGAGACAGCGGTCGTCATCATCAGACGATTCAGAGGATTACAGAAGGCGTCTAGCAAAGTTGAGACATGTAGAAGAGGTCAGACTAAAGAGGAAGATTAAAGTAAGAAATAGCAGTGTAGCAGAGATGAAGGACATACGGGCAATTGTTCAATATATGGACAGGAAATTTGAAGAATTGGAAAAGGAGAAATATAGTCATAGAGAAGTGCAAAAGGAACTAGATAGAAAGACCAAGGGAACGGGTCAATGGGAAATAGACAGTATCGACCAGGGAAGGTCGAAGAAAAACAAAGAGCAAGAAGGAAATAAAGATAGAACAAAAATAGAACAGTTAACTGCACTGTGTGCAGATTTAGAGAGGAAGTTGGAAGAGTTAGAAAGCAAACAGGATATGAATAGACACACATCAGAGAAAAAGGAAGATGTCACAGCACCTGGGGCAGGTGATGATATAAAGAAAGCCACAGAGAAGGCGAAGCAGAAAGAGGAAGAAGTTCAGAAACATGAAAGTAGTAGAAGTGCAGATCGACGAGAATACCGATCTAAGAGTAGAGATACTGAGCAGGCAAGTAGGGATACGGGTCGAAGAGAATACCGATCCAAGAGCAGAGAGGCTAGTAATAGGAGAGATACGAGTCGAGGAGAATACCGATTCAGGACTAGAGAGAGCGAGGAGAATAGGAGAGATAATAGTAGAGAAATAAGAAGGGATACGGTTCGAAGGGATTTCCGATCCAAGAGCCGAGATAGGCTGAGAAATAGAAGAGAAGATAGAAGAGATACGGGTCGACGGGAATACCTATCCAAGAGTCCAGAGGGATTAGATACACAGAGAAATAGAACACATACAGATCGAGGGAATTGCCGATCTAAGAGCCGGGAGGCTAGAAAGGAGGAAGAGAGAGGAAATACGGATCGAAGGGAGTACCGATCCAAGAGCCGAGAGGCTAGAAAGGGAGATAGAAATACGAGTAGTAGTATGAGAGATACTAGGAGTACAAGTCGAGGTAGCGACAAATTAAAGAGTACAGGGAGTACGAGAAGGGAAGAAATGGAAGATAGAGGGAAACCGAGGCAAACGGTTGACGGAGTAAGAAGTAAGGAGGTCGAGAGAAACTCGAGAGATACACGAGATACAGAGGTGGAGAGGAAGCAAAGTGTTGACGAGGTTAGACGAGAAGAGGAGACTCAAGATTTGGATAAACAGATAGAGTTAGAAGCGCTTAGAGCCAGAGAGGCTAGGATGATGGAGATGCTAAAATTGATGAATAAGTTAGCATAGGAGGAGGCTATGGGAGGAGACATAGCATATGTTATATGGAACAAGGTGGCGGCGGTTGCTAGTCTTAAAAAGACAAGTATGATTGGTCCATACCGCACTTAAGAAGTAAACTGAGCACACCTGACCAATAGGGTACTGCAGTAGAGGAGACGAGGGAAGGAGATGTAAGAAGTAGATTAGAGGCCATGGTAGTATGGCGGAAATTATGTGAAACGCCGTGGTTTTGACGGCAGGAATAGTGCAGACTAAGATTTTGGTGAGGCCGTGGAGGAGGACGGCAGTTATGGAGCAATATGAGGTATGGAGGTACGGAGTAATATGGGGGTGGAGATTTTGAGGAGGCCATGCAAAAGGATGGCAGAAATATGGAATATTATGGTAAAATGGGAGAAATATGGAGTTATATATTTTGAGCAGTCGTAGAGGAAGACGGAAGGAATAATAGAAATTTAGAGATTTTGAGAAACCGTTGAGGAGGACGGCGGTTGTATGGGGTTTTCTGGGAGAAATATGGAGAAATAAGGGAAAATGAGATTTTGGGAAGCCGTGGAGCAGAACAGCAGAAAGATGGAGAGATATGAAGTATTATGGAGTAATATGGAGACTGAGATGTTGAAGACGTAGAGGAGGACGGCAGTGATGGTAAGAGGTGTTGGGAGATGGACGGAGTTGTGGTTGAGAAATTGGACAGCACAGTTCCAGAGAGGGAACGAGAGTAGCGGTTATGAGGGAGAGAAGTAGAAATTGCAGCGGGAGTCTAGTTGTTTGGAAACTAGATGCAATCGTTCTACTTACTTACTTACTTACTTAGTCGTTCCCCTTCTACCGTGAGGTGTAGAGGTTTGGAAGAGAGAGCGCCAGACCATTCTATCAGCTGTCTTCTTCCTGGCCTGGTTCCATTCTAGTCCTCGGTCCTTCAAAGATTGTCTAATGTTGTCCTCCCAGCGGACTCTGGGTCGTCCTGGAGGTCTGGATCCCTGGCTCTTTGTTTCCCATGCTTGTCGTGGTAGCCGATCTTCTCCCATTCTGCAGACATGGCCAAACCATCTTAGTTGGGACTGTTCTATTTGGGTCTGCAGCGGATGGGATTTTAGGCCTTGACGGATCGTCTGGTTGCGGACCATGTCTCTTCTTGTTACTTCAACCACTTTCCTCAGATACCTCATTTCTGAGGTTCAATCGTTCTACACTGAACATAAAAGTGAGCTGAGTAGGTCCGAACGATGGACTACTGCAGTGGTGGAAGAGAAGAGGAAAGAGGCAGGGAAGCCATAGATTAAGGGAGAGAGACGTAGATGGGAGGAATGGAGAAGTCACAGAGAGGAGACGAAAGGGAATTACGAGACAACTAAAGGAGTATTGGAGAAACTATAGAGAATATGGCGGTAGATGAGGGCCATAGGGAAATGGCGAAGATATATAGAAAATTGGATAATTAGAAGTGATAATCTAGAGGGAGCTGACAACGGAGTTGAGGAAGATGCAGATTTTTTTTCGGCAGTTGCCAGAGTCTGGTGAAGACTTTGTGGGAAGCGAGGCTTCTCCAAGTTATAAGAAATAGAGAGTTATAGGGAGACAAATAAGAAAGAATAATAAGACAAGAAAGAATAAGGAAATGAGAATATAGGACATGAATAATTATGTAGAGGAAACAGTACACAATTGTATATGGTTACGGGTTTCTTTTAACCACAAGAGAAGATGGAAATGAAATGTAGATAACGTAGGAAAGATATGCAGCTAAGTAGAACGATTAATGAGATAGGCAGAAATTCAAGATAATTCGCGTAGGTGGGATAATAAACTTGGGAGTAGAGATAAAAGGGATGGTAAATGGCTAATGAAGTTAGAAAGGTCTAGTAAGAGTCGTAAGGGAGCAAACGACAAGGTGTACTATGAAATGAGTTCCATTATGTACAAGTTGTAACACGAAAAGAGTTGTATTCAGTAAAATGTATAATATGAAAACAATTCCATGATGGAAAATGTATACTTTGAAATGGAAATTGTAGACAGGAAGATGAGTGAGGTTGATTAGAAGTGGAGAATGGTGGGTCTCATTGGGACAGAGGTTGAGGAAGAGAGGGATGGAATTGGTAGTAGAAGAGGAAAGGAAGAGAGTGAGTGGAGATTTTTCGGGAAATTTTCTCTGTGAGAGAAATTTTTTTTTAAGGGGGGGAGATGTGTGAACGGTGGTTTGGTTTTGATAGAGAGAAAGAAGGTAGAAAAAATGGTTGGAGAGATATGGATGGGTTTGGTTGCAGATTATTTGTCGTTAATGAAGGGAGATAAGATGTGTAAGATTAGGCTTTGTCTTAAGGGAAGTAACTTAGAATTAAGTCCATTACAGGTTTGAGTGAGTGAAAAAAAAAGTATTGCACGAGAAAGTCGAGATGCGTAAACACATGTTAGGCGTGAACGAAGAATGTTGAAACGGGGTGTAACTGTCTTTTTTTTCTTGTTGAGGTGATCACTGGCCCAAGACAGTATACATGTTGTTAGATGTGTAGTGCGAGCGTATGATGAATTGAGTGTGGGTGCGAATGAAGACGCGAATGTGTTTAGGCTCGTATAGATGTAGATCCTGCAACCCATACTCTCACATGCAGTAATCAAGGATGCTTTGACACTGCAGGCATGTTTCAAGACGTTTATTGACGGGAACACACATAGTATCAACAGGAACAGTCAGTGTAACAAGGTCATGCTGACCTGACATCGATAGGTATACATTTGGCATTCAAAAAGGTAAACATCAGAATAGACGTGCATGGTCAATAGCAAAGTTCTTCAATAATGACAGTTCGTAACGTCGCCCTTGGCGTCTCTGACTAAACGCGTCAGATGCCTTAGTTACTATGACACATAGGTGCAACTTGGCACTCCCCGCCAATTGCACATATCAGGCTGTAGTATAATAGCCGAAAGCACAGGCCCCGTTCTGACGTCGGCCGTGTACTTCTGTTAAATAGGTTATCATCAACCCTGCAGTAATACTTATTGTAGATAGAAGTTCCGCCAATCTGCGGCTCCCACAATATATCTTCGTCACTGGATTTCTGGACAATATAAGACTAACAGTCTTGAATGGCTACCTCGAGCACAAATATATAAGTTCTGAAATGGCGGATCAGTGAGCTGCTGTTCACCCTAGGTAATCCTTTACATGTTCTGCCACCGAAAAGCGTAATAATGCATAAAGGTCGGTATTACCTGGCAAATGAATCCTCAGAACATCACAAAGAATTCTGTCGTCATCCCGACGCACAGAGATTCACTGGGGAAAACTGCCATAGCAGTTACTTCGAAGATTCTCCCCGAAAAACAATGGACTCTTGGTCCCTTCAGAAAAACAGGACCTCCCGGCTTCCCGGAAGTATATCTCACTCCCGCTTAAAAAACCTTCCCATAGGCCTACGCCGAACTGTCAACCTCTGACCCTAAAGGTCAAACACAATGAATGAATAAACAAGGGAAGACAACCCCTAATCAACCTGACATCGCAGGTAAAGACACAATTATACTTATGATACAAACATAAGCAAATAACTTGACAGATGACTCCGTCGAAAATGACAGCAACATTACTACCACCCCCCTGTAAAAAAAAAAAATGCAATTTTTTTTTTTTTTAATATGTTCATGAGCAAGATAGCACCAGTATCACTTCTGTGCTCATGCAAACAATGAACCTAATATCAGGTACAATAGAAGAGGGTACAAATCATCTCCCAACATAAAAGAAAATATTTCCTTTAAGCCAAACAAACTAAGGGATACCATTCAAGAAACCTAAGTTGCTGGCAATACCAATCATATATCAAACATTACTAAATAATATAATCATAGCAATATACAAATGTCAATGCTATTTTAGCAACATATCACTGATGGATGGACAAAATGAAATTTGTTAAATTATCTAAACATCATCCAAATACATTTGTATTACAACATATTATGATATTAAGGACAGACCTAAGTCTGAAAATATATCAGGAAAAACTAGGACACAAGATTTAACTGGAATCATGTGGGCATCTAGACAATATGTCCGCCATCACATTATCCGAACCACGGATAGCTCGCACCGTGAAATGGAAAGGCTGAAGAGCAATAGCATAACGAGTAGATCTCGAGCTCTTCAAATCCTTACTTTGCATAGCCGTAAGAGCTTTTTGGTCGGTTTCCATAAAGAAATGCGCGCCCAGAAGGAACCTTTGTAGCTTAAGAATGGACCAAACCATAGCCAACAATTCACGGTCCAAAACCGAGTAATTCCTTTCTGCCGCATTCAGCTTCCTAGAAATATACATTACAGGATGCAGAGTTCCTGAATATTCCTGCATTAGTGCCGCTCCAATGCCAGTGGAAGAGGCATCACTACGAAGGACAAAAGTCTTATCAATCGTCGGTAGTCTTAAGATAGGATGAGATGAGAACAAATTCTTAACCTGATCCAATGAAGATTGGCATTCTTGGGACCAACGCACCATATTAGGAGAACCTTTTTTCAATAACGTTGAAAGTGGTGCCATAATGGAGGACAGATTCTCAATGAATCTTCCATAGAATTGTATCAATCCCAAGAGACTACGCACTTGCTTTTTTGTCTTCGGAACCGAGATATTTAATATCTTTGAAATGTTTTGGTCCTCTGTCTTCAACAGACCATGACCAACTCGATGACCTAGGAAGGAAATTTCACTAAACCCAACAAAAGCTTTAGAGGATTTAGCAGTCAATCTATGCTCACGTAGAGTAGATAGCAATTCCTTTAGACCCACATAGTGTTCTTCCCAAGTATCGCTGAAAAGACAGATGTCGTCTAAATATGCAATGACATCTGCACGATCTGATAGAATTCGTCGCATCATGCGTACGAAAGTCGCTGGGGCGTTCATAAGCCCGAAAGGCATAAAATTCCATTGAAACAGACCCCTAGGTGTCGAAAAAGCAGTGAGAGGTTTGGCGTGTTCCGTCAGTGGGACTTGCCAATAACCTTTCGACAAGTCTAGTTTAGTAAAGAATTTAGCCTTAGAAAGTCTAATAAGTAGATCATCTAATAACGGCATAGGTTCAGCATCGAACTTCGTAACTTGATTTAATTTGCGATAATCAACGCAAAGACGTATGTTATTGTCTTTCTTTCGAACAATAACTATCGACGAAGAATAAGCTGAAGTGGATGGTTCAATTATTTGTAGTTGAATCATTTCATCCAATTCTTTCTCGACTTGTGCTTGAAAATGAATAGGTATTGGGTATGGTCTTACTCTGATCGGATTACGATCAGTAAGTATGATGTCATGTTCTATGACATCTGTGTGTCCAGGAATGTCGGTAAGGACATCCTGATATGATTGTAACGTAGAGGATACTTGACGCTGTTCCTCAAAAGACAAGTTGGAAGAGACTGTAACGTCTCTCCACGATTCCGTTGAAGTAAGTGGAATCGCAGGAAGAGGTAAGTTCACGTCAGAAAAAATAGTTTCCTCATCCTGTATAACGGACAGGGATGAGATGTGACCATGTTGAACTAGAGAGTCGTCCGTTGCCTGGAAAATAGGCTGTAAATAGTCTGGACGTTCAATAAACTCTGTTAGCATATTTATATGGAAGGTTTTATGCCTTCCATCCACATCGACAATATAGTCGACATCAGAAATTTTCGAGACTATAGTGTATGGACCCTTCCAAGAAATGAGAAGTCTATTCTCTCTTGAGGGCAGTAAGACATATGCTTTGTCTCCAGGACAAAGTTGACGTAGGCGTCTTTTCTTATTAGCAAATCGCCTAGCTTTTTCTTTCGCAAATTCGGAAGATGAAGTTGCTAACCTGCACGATTCGATAATCTTTTCTCTAAGAGCTATAACATATTCATATGACGATTGTGTATCATCGTCAATATTATCGGAAGTTATCAAATCGTATAACAAGGACATTGACCCGCGCGGTTGCGCGCCAAAGACAAGTTCGAAAGGAGAAAACCCTGTATGCTCGTTGGGAACCTCTCTATAGGCAAAGAGGACTGCAGGTAAAACCCTGTCCCAATCTTCAGGATGATCCTCCGTTATCTTGCCAAGTAAGTTCTTTAGTGTCCTGTTAAGACGTTCTACCAATCCATTGGACATTGGATGATAAATACTACTGAGAGACCTTTTAATGTCTAGCGTAGCCATTACCTGAGACATAACGTCCGAAATTAACTGAGTGCCGTGATCCGACAGTATTTCTCCGGGGAATCCCAGACGAGAAAATACGAGCCAAAGAGCATCAGCGATATCGACAGTTGATATGCTCTTCAGAGGAATAGCCTCTGGCCAACGCGTGCACATGTCCACGCAAGTGAGGATAAATTGGTGTCCTCTGGCTGACTTAATTTTGAACGGACCAATGATGTCTATAGCCATTTTCTGAAACGGCCGAATCGGAATATCTGCAGCCTGAATAGGAGCAGCATGTCTCGGACCCCTAGACTTGACCTCTTGACAAATTTTGCAAGATCGGCAATAAATTCGGATGTCTTTATTCACGAATGGCCAAAAGAAGGACGCAAGGACTCTAGTTTTAGTTCTGGAAAAACCCATGTGTCCAGCACACTGAGAATCGTGTGCATGCCGAAGAATTAAGGCTCTCATACACTTAGGCACAAGAATTTGCGAATGCATAGACTTGTCCGAGTGTTGTACCATTCGTACCAATATACCATTCTTCATAGTAATATA
Organism: Oreohelix idahoensis; assembly: GCA_024509875.1. Classification (NCBI taxonomy): domain Eukaryota; kingdom Metazoa; phylum Mollusca; class Gastropoda; order Stylommatophora; family Oreohelicidae; genus Oreohelix; species Oreohelix idahoensis. The sequence continues at coordinate 108,291 of JAMPIV010017568.1, forward strand.
CGATTTGTGATTCGTATTTTGATTGGGATCCCCTTTCTTTGCAAGAAGGAAGTATTTCTTCAAAGAAGGATCCTCTTCTTGACGTTTAACAAACGAGTCATGGGAAATCACCAAGTGCTCGTCTTGGCTATCAACTTCATTACTATTATCAGATGAAGTTGGGGGATTAAGAGCTTGAGCTCTTGTCACCACTGCATTGACCGTTTGAATGTTTTTTTCTTCCCAACTATAAATTTGTTGCGGGGTGCATTCCTTAACCCCATGAATACGACCGATTATAAGATCCGCAATAGGATTAGGAAGAAGACATGCATGGACATCTCCTGTGAAGAAAGGAGTGTCAATCCTAATAATAGCAGTAGGATAGCTTTCCATAGTACCACCAAATGTAACACATTTGATTGTTTTTCCAGTGGCACAGCAAGGATCTATCAGAGACTCCTTAACCCCGACGGTAGTACATCCCGAATCGAAAAGTACTGAGACTAGCCTATCATTTATTAGACCTTTATCTAAGATGAGAGATCCTCTCCCATCATGCGCAACTGTAGCAGGTAGAGCAGGAAGAGGGTGACCACAACTTAGCGTAGATACAGTCGATGAATCGAACAATGTTAAGCATTGGGGGCATTCAGTTGCTCTCCCAAAATCGAAAGCACAACCAGTGATAGCCCTAGAGTTACCACTATCATTTACTGTATTACAGGCTCCATCAAACTCTTGTTGCGCAGAGTTTGCCTGTTGGTAAGGTCTTTTCTTGTTAAACCTAGGTCTACCTCGATTATCATTTCCCCTGTAATTATTTCGACTATCATTTCCCCTGTAATTATTTCGACTATCATTTCCCCTGTAATTGTGATCATATTGTCTATTGTACTCATCATTCCGGTTTGAATCCCGGTTTGTAAATTCACCATCGTCATAATCTTGACGTCGAGAATGATTACCTCGAAAATTTGAATAGTTATTATTTGGATAGCCTTTGCGAAAGTGTCTCAAATTATTACCACTAAAATTACGAGAACTACCATCTTGTCTCCACTGCATAGACGAAGAACCATCATGTGTTGGATTACTCCGCTTCTGAGTGTAATTTTGATTACTTCCCCTATTCCAATTTTGTTGAGCACCCTGAAATTTTTTTCTGAAATTAGGGCCATATGGTGTTGCCGAAGCAGCTGGCAACCCTTCTTTCACTTTAGAATTGCTAACTGTAGCATGGGGATGTGCTGTGGCATACTGACAACAGTATTCCTCCATTTCTTTTAAGTTTTTAGGCTTACGCTCATGAAGGAATGCAAGAAAAGAATCATTAACAGATGACAAAACCTTATCTCGCAATAATAAGTCCATTAGACCTTCATATGTTTTCTCAATCTGAGACAACTCAACCCATCGTGTAAATGTACGACGTATCTTTGTAACAAAATCAGAGAAATCTACTCCATTTTCTGGCAACATTGTCCTAAAACGAAGACGATAGTCTTCTTGTTTTAGTTGATATTTTTTTAGCAATGCTGCCCTGACAACATCATAATTAGTCCTCTCATGTTCGTCTATTGTCATAAGAGTAGTCACTGTGTCACCTGTAAAAAATGGCATCAGTTGTTCAACATATTTTTCCTTTTTTATGTTATGCGTATCGCACAAAAATTGGAATCTATCTAGATAATCTGCTACGTCATCCTTTAAAGGATTGAAATGAGGCAATTTAATCCTACTAACAAACTCCTTTGTCGTACTCGAAGTTGTTTGCTGAGCACCCGTACTCGCCAATTTCAATTTCTCTAACTCCAAAGTTGCGAGTCTTTCCTCATGTTCCATTTTCCTAATTTCAGCCTCGGCTTGAGCTTTCCTCTCCTCTGTAGCAGCTTGAGCTTTCCTCTCCTCTGCAGCAGCTTGAGCTTTCCTCTCCTCTGCAGCAGCCTCTTTGTCTAATCTCTTTTGTTCAGCTTCAAATCTCCTTTCCTCCACCTGCATCTGCAATTTCTTTTGTTCAGCAGCAATATCAGCTTCTCTGTCTAGCCTTTTTTGTTCAGCAGCTGCTTCTCTTTCTAATCTCTTCTCTTCAGCCATAGTTTTTTTTTTCCTCTGCAGCAGCCCTTCTTTCTTCAGCAGCTAATGCTTTGTCATACTGAGCAACAGTCCACTGTTCTAACTGTTGACCAGTCTTATCAAGGGCTCTCCCTTGTGTAATAAAGTAGTCCAATGTAGACATCTTGTCTACTGAGATCAGTAACTTGCAGAAGCAAATATATTAAATTATCCCACTTTAATGGGAGACAAGTCTGAAATGATAGACTTGTATACTCACTTCACTTTATTTTACTGTCTTAGTCTTAGACAAAGACTTTGTATGTTCCTCTTGTTTATAATGTACCCAAAAAATCACCTGAGTACCTGTGGAAAAAAAAATTCCCTTATATCCCACTCACTATGGGCACAAGTCTTTTTTATAAAGAACTTGAATATGTATTTCACCTTGTCTCAATCTTTGTAGATAACAAGTCTTTTATTAAAGAACTTGTATAAATATCTTATATAATATTATTTAACAAACTCTATATGAAGAGTCTACCTTATCAATAATATCAAAACATGACCAAGTATGTGTATGTAGACTGTGTATGACAGTAATGTAGTACAAACAAAAAAAAAATACAAAGACAAAAATACAAAACAATACAAATGGCAACACTGTTTTAACCAAAAATGTGTAGAGAAATACACAAGAAAGGAGAGACCTACAGAATACAAACAAAACAAATCGACAATCAAAACTGAAAAACAGACAAAATATTACAAAAACAACGTTAAGTACAATTACATCACAGCTAACATCAATAGCGACCAATTGTCACTAGCAAATTTCCAAATTAAGAAAATTTGCACCTACAGAACGCTTACAGTAAGCCTCGATCAAGTGGCATATTTACCGTAAGACCCACCAACCGAAAAACCCGCAGAAAAATACACCAAAACAGTAGAAGTAACATAAACATATAGCAATCAATTTCAATGTGTTGCAGAACAAGTTCAGTCACAGCTGAAACTAAAATAAATTCCTTGCTCCTTGCGAACACAGAAACGAAATGTCAAACGCGCACTGAACGTCAAATCCACTGTAACATAAAGTGGTATTCACGAACCAAAGTTACTATGACCTTCTCAAATTACGCCTTGCACATTGAATGTTTACTATTTTCACGTACTGTTTACAGACACTTGACCTCCAACAATGTAGCTTGAATGCTCTGACCTAGAAAAGTCTGTTGTTGAATGAAACGTGTAACAACCAGCAGTACTGTTTACAATAGGAACCCGCCTTCTATGCAGTTATGGTCCACGTAGCAAATGCCTAGTAGTTAACTTCAGTACATGTCTTATTATGCTTTATGTAGCATTATAATATAAATGCTCGTACTGTTTATTTGGGTCAACCGTTGATGACCTATATCTGTCCTGTTGTAGCCAAAACTTGCAAGTGTAGAATTAGCGCTGTGTGTTACGGCTGTCCCGTGTGTAGCTTAGACCCACAGATCAGAAGTGTAATGTGTACTTGTCCTTCTTGTAACTTTCTCGACAAAACTGGAGACATCATACATGTAACAGCCAACCAGGAATGTAAATTTCTGGATCCATAAATGTCAACAATAATGTCAAATGCTCGCTCTGTTCTTTTTAAACCCACAGATCTGGTCCATCAGAAATGTAAGTTTCTAGGCCACATTGGCGACAAGAAATGTATCATAAGAGCCCACGTAACTGGTCCACCAGAAATGTAACTGTCTTTTTTTTCTTGTTGAGGTGATCACTGGCCCAAGACAGTATACATGTTGTTAGATGTGTAGTGCGAGCGTATGATGAATTGAGTGTGGGTGCGAATGAAGACGCGAATGTGTTTAGGCTCGTATAGATGTAGATCCTGCAACCCATACTCTCACATGCAGTAATCAAGGATGCTTTGACACTGCAGGCATGTTTCAAGACATTTATTGACGGGAACACACATAGTATCAACAGGAACAGTCAGTGTAACAAGGTCATGCTGACCTGACATCGATAGGTATACATTTGGCATTCAAAAAGGTAAACATCAGAATAGACGTGCATGGTCAATAGCAAAGTTCTTCAATAATGACAGTTCGTAACGTCGCCCTTGGCGTCTCTGACTAAACGCGTCAGATGCCTTAGTTACTATGACACATAGGTGCAACTTGGCACTCCCCGCCAATTGCACATATCAGGCTGTAGTATAATAGCCGAAAGCACAGGCCCCGTTCTGACGTCGGCCGTGTACTTCTGTTAAATAGGTTATCATCAACCCTGCAGTAATACTTATTGTAGATAGAAGTTCCGCCAATCTGCGGCTCCCACAATATATCTTCGTCACTGGATTTCTGGACAATATAAGACTAACAGTCTTGAATGGCTACCTCGAGCACAAATATATAAGTTCTGAAATGGCGGATCAGTGAGCTGCTGTTCACCCTAGGTAATCCTTTACATGTTCTGCCACCGAAAAGCGTAATAATGCATAAAGGTCGGTATTACCTGGCAAATGAATCCTCAGAACATCACAAAGAATTCTGTCGTCATCCCGACGCACAGAGATTCACTGGGGAAAACTGCCATAGCAGTTACTTCGAAGATTCTCCCCGAAAAACAATGGACTCTCGGTCCCTTCAGAAAAACAGGACCTCCCGGCTTCCCGGAAGTATATCTCACTCCCGCTTAAAAAACCTTCCCATAGGCCTACGCCGAACTGTCAACCTCTGACCCTAAAGGTCAAACACAATGAATGAATAAACAAGGGAAGACAACCCCTAATCAACCTGACATCGCAGGTAAAGACACAATTATACTTATGATACAAACATAAGCAAATAACTTGACAGATGACTCCGTCGAAAATGACAGCAACACGGGGTTTTGACGGAGTCTGGTTTGAGACGCGCTAAGTGTAGGCAGGGAAAGGTGTTTCTCTCAAGTGTGTAGTTAGATATTGAACGTGCAGCGTAAGATTTTATATTGTTGTATAAGATATATTCGGAGCACCAAAGTGTTTGTGTAAGAAAAAAGTGTATTTCAAATGAAGAAACAAAACCAGGTACGTTTTGTCATTTTGATTGATAACTAGCGTGTGTAGCTCAGCAGACAGGTCTGAGCAGAGGACAGTAAACAGATGAAATCTTGGTAAAAGTGACAGCCCTGGCGGTTAAGGCCAGTTTCTCGTATAGAGATATAACAAGAAACATGGGAAAAGAAACATAAACAGAAGAACGACAGGAAGTTCTGTCTGAATAAATATATGACATGTTCTATAGCTGAGACAAGTAATAGTAAGAAGACAAGCAAATGTATGTGAAAAATGGATACTGAGATTGTTTGAAACTGAAGATTGTATTTTGCAAGACTGCTGATAAGGGTGGATTAGGGCTAAATGATAATGGTGCGCCACAATGCCAGGTACGTTAGCTCCGTATAAGATTGACGACCACTTGCCACCCCTATCGACACCTGGTATTAAAGTGCAAGATGTAGGTGTCTTCTCTGATTTTAGGATGTTGCTGTGTATGTGGTAGTAGAACAGTTCACAGGGTATAACACAGGCAACATGATGTGTAGAGTCATAGAAATGGTAACTTCGTTGTATAATTTTTTCCATTTATTGCACGCCACAAAACAGTCAGGATATTTATATCATCAACATAGTTCAACGAGTTCAGCATTCAAAATCATAGAGTTCTAGTTCGTGAAGCTGTATAAATAATATATATAAATTCTGCAACAGTGTCAGCTGCAGATCATCACTGTTCATAGACAATAATAAATATTCCCCACATTGGCCACCAAAAATGATAAGGGTGGATTAGGGCTAAATGATAATGGTGCGCCACAATGCCAGGTACGTTAGCTCCGTATAAGATTGACGACCACTTGCCACCCCTATCGACACCTGGTATTAAAGTGCAAGATGTAGGTGTCTTCTCTGATTTTAGGATGTTGCTGTGTATGTGGTAGTAGAACAGTTCACAGGGTATAACACAGGCAACATGATGTGTAGAGTCATAGAAATGGTAACTTCGTTGTATAATTTTTTCCATTTATTGCACGCCACAAAACAGTCAGGATATTTATATCATCAACATAGTTCAACGAGTTCAGCATTCAAAATCATAGAGTTCTAGTTCGTGAAGCTGTATAAATAATATATATAAATTCTGCAACAGTGTCAGCTGCAGATCATCACTGTTCATAGACAATAATAAATATTCCCTTTCTGATGCTAGCAGATCAGATGTATACAATCAGTCCGTTTACTGTCTGCACGTGAATAGCATACATGGATTACAGGTCAGCTCGACCTTTATAATGTTTCTAAGTCTAACCATCTGACTTGGACGTGATCTCTGATATAACGAATCCTGGAACACAGACAATAGTCTTGTTGGTCTAGAGCGACCCATATATATATAACTAGTTCAGGTATAAAGATACCGGTGACTTAATCCTAGTCAAAGTACCTCTCCATTTTGAATCACACAGGCGAGCAAAAAGGCGACAAAATGACGAACCTCTAGATGATAGCATAAAGTTCGATACAAGAGGAATTACCTTATTTCGGAAAATCAACCATGAACATATGCCTCCAGGCAGGCTTGAATAATACTGGGAAATAGTCTAGTTAGCTAACTAACTCACAAAGACAATGTATTTCCCTCAGAAAATCACAAGACGCAGGTCGCGTCTGCTCGCTACTTAGCCCATTTCTAAACTCCCCGAGCTGGCCGGAACAACAAACGAAAACCAAGTCGAGACATGCGCAGAACGACAATCTCTGAGTCGCCGTTCACAATAAGACGATTCTAAGAACATTCGAGATAAAAGTCTTACACAGTCGCGCCTTTTATGGTCATGAAAAGAAGCGTTAAGACAGGTTTTCAGACATCTACCATAGTTGACTGGTACTACCAAATAAGGAGATGTGGTCACGCTTCGTTCAAGAAATTATAGACCGAACGTGTCTCTATACAAGAGGAGGTAAACTCCTAAAAAAATAGCAGTATCAATATTTCGGGTTCTGTCCCTTTGACTGTAAATATATATAATATACATTTCAGTCAAAAAATGATCATACATACGAAAAATGTTTATACAAACGAAAAATAATAATGATCCGTGCGTAACAACTGCCTACCTTGAAGAGAAAGGTTGGGCATACCATTTTTACTCAGTTATCAACGTATGTTAATAAAGTTCTACCATTGATATTTTCACTGCTGTTTTGAGTGGTATCGATTGATCAACAGTGGGTATGAAGAAAAAGTAGAGTCAGTCTGAGTGAAGGAAGTTTCTAGTATTCACGGTTACAACACACTATCTACTGGAAGGGCAGAGGTCCGAATCTTGCAATACGACTCACGGCTACACCCACATTAAAGATAAGCGTAAATGGGAAAATCCTGGAACAAGTCAAGAGCTACGTATATCTTGGTCATATAATAACAGAAGATGGCAGATGTGAAACAGAAATCAAGAAGAGAATAGGAATGGCCAAAGCTACATTCAACAACATGAAACATATACTGACATCCAAACAGTTATCTCACAAATTAAAACTGAGAATCATAAAGTGTTATATATATTCTGCATTTCTGTATGGTGCAGAAACATGGACGATGAATAAGCATTTGGAAGAAAGAATTGAGGCTCTTGAAATGTGGATATATAGAAGAATGGGGCGTATCTCATGGAAAGAGATGAAAACAAATAAGTAGGTCCTAGAAAATCTAGGTATGAAAAGAGAACTAATGAGGGAGGTCAAAGTTCGGCATCTAAAATACTCTGGCCACACAAAAAGGCATAACATCTTGCAGAAGACCATAACAGAAGGGAGAGCTGAAGGCAAACGTGCAAGGGGAAGACAGCGCTATAAGTGGGAAGATAACATCAAGAGATGGACAGGAAAGAGTCTATCAGAGTGCACCACCAAGACAAGAGACAGAAGACGTTGGAGATCCATTACAGCCAACCTTCGTTGTGGAGATGGCAACTGATGATGGTGATGATGATTTGTATGGATCTGAATTATAGAGAACAACAAGAAAAAAGAAAAAAAAAACGACAACCAGAGTATTACGTACCAGACAAAGCAAAATTGAAGATTTTACTTTGTATGACAAGATCACCTAGAGGGAACTAATGAAAGAAGTAAACATATAGCAGTAGAATTATATGATGAGGAGAAGGCGCTGGCATTGGATAGGGCATACATCGAGGAACCAGTTGATAGCTTTACAAGACAAACCTTGCTCTGGAATCCTAAGGGTAAATGGAAGCGGAAGAGAATTTCAAACATACACAGAAGAGATGGAGAGTAAATAAAAAAGATGATACAGCCTATAGAATAAGAAAAAAGCGTGGCTGATGTCGCTAGCAATGTATACTCAAGATGGCTGCTGCATCGCTTACGACTCAGCCAAGTTTTTCTACGGTACGTATTGTGGCCGCGTAGTCAGTTGTTTTAACTGTCTGGTTGTGTTAGTAGAATAGAAGATTTGTCCATCAGGTGTGTTTGTTAGTGTTTCAGGTATTAGTCTTTGTTATCGACTTTATTCTTTCAGCGATATGTTTCTATGTTATAGTCTATCTTGTTATGCGTCTTCCTTGCGTGATCGTATAGTTTTGTGGTAGAACAGATTGTGTCAGGTTAACACCTGAGATGGTTATGGCCACAGGTATTTTGAGGCAATGGGAAACCTCATTTTCCAGGTTCTTTTCTGAGCAGCCTACTGATGACAAACTTGGTCAATGTAGAAGATCTTCACAACACAAACGTTCACCAACACTATCTACAAATAATGACACTTGAAGACATGTATTTTCTTTGACGTCACAATAGAAATACATATAATATTTTTACGAAGTCCACATGTCGCTTATATATTTATTTGACTTGAAATTCCTTGAAACATTTCTTCCAGTTTTTCATTTTCACAATGTTTGCAATTTCACAACAGCGTAATACATAGTTGGATTAATTCTCCTATGATGTTAGTCAGTCTTGTCGTTCTTTCTTATTCGACGTCTACACCAAGTTATTCGACGTCTACACCAAGTTATTCGACGTCTACACCAAGTTATTCGACGTCTACACCAAGTTATTCGACGTCTACACCAAGTTATTCGACGTCTACACCAAGTTATTCGACGTCTACACCAAGTTAATTGCGAAGAATAACTTTACTGCTGTATCAACTTCGGAACAAAATGTAGGTATAGTGGTTCTCCTGTATTCGATATCTTTGGCATCAACAATTTACAAAATCTCTTTAAGATTTGATAAGCTGGCAAACTTTCTCTTTCAGGAGAGTTGTAATGTTATCTTTCTGTACTGTAAATCTGTGTAACTGTTATTGTACTGTTACAATGTTGGGATTTTATTTTATTTTGTTATTTTATTATTTAAGTAATATTTAGGATACATATGAGAATAACTGGATTCAGTATGGAAGATGAGAGAAAGGAAGGGCAGAATGTTAGACGGGACTGCGTGCCCAATTCTAAACCCTTTGAAAATAAAGTTCGTTCGTTCGTTCGTTCGTTCTTCTGACGTGAAGGTCTACGTTATCAGCGAAACTGTGACTATACAAACACAAGTCTTTCACTAGATTTTAAAATGTTTTTCAGCATTATGTTTGAGCAGGGACAACTAATAATATATAGATACTTGTTACTTCTCCTTTGCTAGGAAAATTTACACCGAAGACGTAGTGCTTGATGTTGAAGATTTGCTGTCTAAGAGTGTTGGAGAGATCTTTTTCTTATTTCTGTTTCTATCTCTAAAATTTTGAAGATTGGAATCTGAAATGTTGCTCTACTTGCTACTGACACTGCTGTCTCTATCTCTCTTTCTGATCTCTCTTTCTGCTGCTCTTTTGATCAACGTGATCTTAGTTTTTATAATCCTACTTATTGGCAACCGATCTCACGCGCTGCTCTACCTGTTGACAGACATTCTATTTTATTCAATTCTCGCTGACTGTATTATTTTATAATTTCAAGTGCGTATGAATGCTTCTAAACTTATTGTAGTTACTAGCATAAACTTAGTTATGGATCTTTCCTATATATTTTGAGAACCACTGATGGTGCAAACTTTTTCAGTTACTTAGTGCGACCTATCTATTAATCACTTTGACACACAGCCAGTGGCGGATCTACATTTTGGGGGTCCTGAAGCTTGAACTCTTGGAGGGGCCCCTTTTATTAAAAAAAAAAATTTTGTGAGGGTGGAAAAGAAATGTATTATAGAGATAAATGGACTTGGAGAACCTGAAGTTCAAGCGTTATAGTAGATCCACAACAACACACATATAAAAACTGAAGACAAATGAATGAATTTTCAAAAAAGAAACAACTCTGCTGGGAGTTGAATGCATAACATTTGCTTGGAAGGCATATGTTCTGATCACTAAACCACTATCCACCTTGGTATATGTGATTTTTAAATCTGAACTATTTTAATGATTGCCTCCATCATTCAGAATTAGTTCGTTGAAGACATACCAAGAAAATTATAAGATAAGAAAATTAGCAATGAGGAAAATATAAAATATTTTAATACATTTGTTAAAAAACAAGGCTGACAAGGTGTATCCATAAGAGATTTGTGCTCAGAAGGAAAAGTTAAACTTACCAGAACATACTACATGAAGCACCTTTTTTAAAATACTGTTATTTCTGTTTTTTTCTAGCATCATATTCACGTACAGTTTTGTCATATGAGAGCTTCCTCGCAATGTCATTTTCTAGAGACAATATGCATAAAGAATTTAAGCGCTTTTCAGTCATGGTAGACCGAAATTTGTTTTTTTTTGTAAAGGATAGCTTTGAAAAATTCCTTTCTGCTTCACAGCTCGTGATGGGCATTGTCAAGTACGGCTTAAGCGCAGTAATAATATTGGGGAACACTTCAATTAGGTGTTGCTCACAAATAAGCTGAAGAACTTCTGCGCATTGCATTTTATATGGCGTGTTTTCTTCTGTGTTCTGGGATTTCCTAAGGTGCAAATATTCTTTGAACTGATAACACTCGTTTACTAATTTGTGGTCAATATCATCTTTGTAATACGATATTATAAGTTTAATACTGTCCTCATCAATTTCAGAATTGTTCACCAATTCTGAGAGGAACTTGAACCTTTTCACAGTCTGCTCATATGGGTCAATCCTCTTGCGTAACTGGATTATCAAACAGTCATAGAGTTGATATAGAACTTCTATCCTAAATTTGTGAGCTCCTCTCAAAGAAGCAATACCACTTGTTCCATCTGAAAATGTCCTTGTAACAATGCATTTGGAAGCATCAGACTAACTTGAAGTGATATCTTCACACAAACCTTTTGCTTCATATTCATAGTGTACAATCCTATCGGCTGAATTTTCTCTGAGTTCTTTAACAAACGAAAGTAAAGATGAAAGCAGAAGATAACCTTCAAATACATCAAAACCAGGGGTTTGGAGTTTCTTACTTGTTCCCATACGACTGTTAAAATAGCATATTCCAGCTGTACCAACTTGTTGTATAAATTCTTTGCATCTCGTTTACATTCAGGCTTCTCTTCTGAGTCTTCAAAAATATGTTTGAGAGTTTGTAACATACCCATATATCCATTTTTAATTGCCCGGACTGCTTCACAGTGTGCATACCATCTAGTTACACTTAAGCTCTTTAGAGAAAAATGTAGATTTCCCTGTGTGTTTAAAATCCCCCATCTTCGTGGAGATCCAGAAAAGGAAACATACAGCTCCTGCAAAATGCCAAAATAGTCAACAACTTCAGGTACAGTAGACACTGCCTTTTCTCCAACAAGGTTAAGTGAATGTGCTGCACATGGTACATAGTCTGCGTACCTGTTAATGTTTTTAAAGAGTGCTTGCAGCCCTTTCTCCGAGCCCTTCGTGTTAGATTCATTATCGTAGGACTGAGCACGAATATTTTCAAGTGAAAGCTTATGTTCACCCAAGACTTGTTGTATTTTGTTGAACAAGGTCGTGGTTGAATGGTTTTCTATCAGTAAAAATGTTAAAAATCTCTCACAGGGTTTTCCATTATAGCAGTATCGAACCACAATTACCAGCTGGTCAACATGTGTCAGATCAGGCAACAATAACAGAGTAGTATTTGGTGTCTAGGTTGTTGATTTGATTCACAATTTCATCTTGCACATGTTTTCCCAAAATTTCTATCAATTCTTCATACACGGTTTTGAATACGTAAGTAGCATTTACTTTTTCATTTTTACATTTCTCGAGATGTTCATGTAAAAATGGGTCAAATTCTGTAATAAGTTCAATGGCCCCGATGAAGTTTCCATTATTTGGTGAGCCCCACTTCTCCTCATGACCTCTAAATGCCAAACCTCTTTCACTTAAAAACTTTATAACAGCTACAACTCTTTTCAGTACTTCAAAATAGTACTGTATGGTTTTTGTAATCTGTTCTTCAAGTTGCTGATCCACAGAATTTTTAATTGACTTTCTCGTTATCCAACACAACATCGCCCTCTTATGTTCCATGCTATCTTCATGATTCTCCAAAGTTCTGAGTACATTCATCCAGTCAGAAAACCCACCTGTTGTAAGTGATGTTTGGCATTTAGAAAAGAGTTTGCAAACAAAACAGTATATACAGCCTTCGCTCTTTGAGTAAACTAACCAGGATCTCATCACAGTCTGGCCATTTTTCAATCTTTTTTTCAAAATATTTGTTTCAGAAACTTCAGTTTTGCTCCTTGTAAACCCTGCTTGATTCGATATCATCATCTGGCTTATTATTTTGAAAAAAAAACCTATGTCTTACATTAAACAATTCTGTATGAAATCATTATCAACTGTTATGGGCCAGTTTTCGAGGTCACTGTATTCTTTGAAATCACTGAATTTGCTTCCTGTTTCATGTTTCTGCTCAGTCTCTGCTTGTTCCGCGCTACTTTCACGTTGACCACTGTGATCGTCATCTATCAAAAGCATCAACAGTGGGTTGACTATTGCTAGAATGAGCACCCGCAGTTTGTGCACTATCAGTGGCTTCAGTGGTGTTTGCTTGGCTTGTAGGTGTTGACAAACTTGACATTGCGAAATAGTTTGTTAGTTTTTGACATTTAGAGATTTCGTCAGATCGCTGTTCCTTGAGTTTGCGTTTTTGTATCCACTTAATTTAAGTACTTTCGTGAACTCATTGTTATTCCTCTAGGGTCTTGACCTCTGTTAAAAAGGGGGGAAAATTACATTAGCCACAGCAGAACAGCCAACTTACCGCGACACTCCACCTTTACAACATCTGTGCTACTGACTCTCAAATTTTGGGATTGTTGAAATATATACAACAAAAAATTAATCAATTTGAGTCGTGCGACTATTGTGGCATGCTTTGAAAGGAACAAAATTTAGGTCAACTTTCTGAGAAAGCGTTTTTTCGTTTACGGCTAGCCTACATGATACTTTAATAACCTTTTAATCTTTATTTTAACTATTATTTTGTATTGAATTACATTATATTATTAATATTATTATTGTTTAAAAACCCATTCTCATACAGAAGACCCAACATTTTTAAGCAATGTGGACTAAAGTCGCTTTTGGGGCCCCTCCGGGATTAGGGGCCCTGAAGCTTAAGCTTCATTAGTTTCATAGTAGATCCGCCACTGCACACAGCGGGTCACAATGATCTGCATACTTTTATTTAATATGCAAACATAACTGGTGTTAATAATTGTCGTTCTATGTCATCTGCTTAATTATCGTTAGTCTTCTTAAACATCAATAAAATCGCCTGTGCTTCGCACGCGGCTACAGTATTATCTTTTTTAAAATGTATTTTTGACGTGTATCACTTAGTTCTCGCTTTCTTTCCCTTCTGTTTGTGTTGGTTGGTCCCTGACAAAGAACGTAGCCGTAAAGTAGGGACAGTTTTTTTTCCTAGTAAGGCATATTACCTTTTTTTTGTTGTTGTTGATCCCACACATTTTATAATGCTCAATTTAATGTTCCTGAGACAAACATAACTGACTTTCGCGAGTACATTGCTGTGTGATATCATCAAAGCTTTTAAACCACCAATTCAAATTTGTTTCTCTATCCATATTTCGAGCGTCCGATAGACAAGAGTGGTTAGAGAACGGAACTTTCCTGGCAAAGGTATCTACACCCTCCAGTCAACCCAGCTGTAAATGGGTATAACACATAAGGAGGGGAAACCACGAGGCCTGTAAACAGTAAATTAATATGAAACAAATATAAAGGTATGTGTTCGCACTAATGACCTGTCATTGAAACATCCTTTTTTGGGGATGCGTAGATGGCAGGGAGGACAGTGTGATTCGCTTGCATAGCTAGGCGGTGTTGTCGCACGGAAGGTCCAGGGTTCAAATCCTGGGTAAGCCACTCATGTCTGTTGTTTTTCTGTTGTCTAGTGTTCTACTTCTTTATTTCCTACGAGTGCCTTATAACATACCTTTATATTTGTTTCATATTAATTTACTGTAAATGGGTATCTGACTTTGCTATTGAGTTAAGGAAGGAAAAGGCAGCTAAGAAAGGAACTGAGCACCCCACCTCTCGATGCTGGACCTAGAATAGTGAAGTCTGTATCACTTCATTCCCCTACGACAGTATCAGATATGGGGCTTTAAACATTCCATATTTCAACATATGAATGTTTGAGAACTGTTAGCACGATTAATGAAATAATAGCTCACAGAAGTAACTCACTGTTTATGGAATGTATGATGGGGCTAATTTTAATTAACGATGTAGGACTCCCACTTCAGGAATTCAACCCATTTCAGCATGTAAGGACGTGGCTAGTAGCAAGAAAACAAGACTGTTTATCGCTAGTGGAGAACCGGTCAAAACAGCACACAGTAACGTGTATGGTTACGGTAAATGTAAGTGAATTCCTCCAATTATTTTGTGTTCTGTTAAAGCATTGGCTGTTCTTAATAGTCAACTACTGTAAAAAAAAAAAAAAAAGAAACGCAAAGCTATCCGAGGGCGCGTTTTTATGAGTTTGTAAGTAAAATTTGGTGCTAGGGTATATAAAAACCAGCCTCAAATGTTCTTTACAGTGTCAAATGCACGTGTTGACCTGAACTGCGTTCGTTTTTGTAACCGTTACAACGAAGTGGTCAATAGTGTTTATGACGCAATTTTTGACCACAGCTCGTGTTGTAACGATAGCGCTACACAAAAAAATTCAGTTCATTTTCAAGCAGACATTTATGGCGTCTCTATCGATAAATTTAAGGAACATTGCTATTGGCCGACTGCATGCAGGCGACAGTCAAAGTCAGGCTGCCAGGCATCTAAACGTGCATCAGAGTACCATCAGTCGTCTTTGGCACCGGTTTCAAGCCACTGGCTCAGTTGAAGACCGGCATCGCAGTGGACGACCCAGAGTGACAACAGCAGCGGAGGATCGCTTTATTCGGCTTCGTCACCTCAGAGACAGGTTTACAACAGCTTCCTCAACTGCCCAGTCATTGCCTGCAGGACGTCATGTGTCTGATCAAACTGTCCGGAATAGACTGCATGACGCTGGACTTTGGGCACAACGACCTCACCGAGGACTTATCCTTACGCGCCGCCATCGCCAAAATCGACTTCTTTGTGCCAAACAGCATCGTCCCTGGGCAGCTGACAATCAATGGAGATGTGTCTGGTTTAGTGACGAATCTTTCTTTTTGTTGCAGCGTCATGATAGACGGCGTAGGGTCTACCGTAGGCGAAATGAACGTTTTTGCCCAAAATTGCGTTGATGAAGCTCCGCCGCACGGTGGTGGAGGTACAATGGTGTGGGGAATGATCAGTTACAACGGAAGGAGTCAATTGGTGCACATTGAAGGATGCTTGAATGCGCAACGATACGTCAATGAAATTCTTCGACCCCATGTCCTTCCACTTTTGGCTGCCCTAAGGTCTGTGTTTCAACAGGACAACGCCAGACCCCATTGTGCACGGTTGACCACGCAGTTCCTGACTGCCAACAACATTCTCACCCTTCCCTGGCCATCCCTTTCTCCAGACATGAGTCCGATTGAGCACCCGTGGGATTAGCTGCATAGACGTGTTTTTCGCCTAGACGTTGCTCCAGCCAATCGTCGTGATCTGTTCCGGGCACTCCAGGAAGAGTGGGCAGCCATCCCACAGGCCCACATCAGACGTCTGATCGCATCCATGCCCAGGAGATGCCAGTCGCTGATCGATGCAAGAGGAGGCCACACACAATACTAACGGGAAAGCCCGTAGCCAAAAATCTCTCGTGACCCAGATGCAAAACAACTGTCAATTGATTAGTTGAACCCTTAAGTATTCTTGTGTGCAATTTGAACAATTAACTCATTAAATTAAAAAAGTTATTGAATGTCAAAATTATGGCTATGTGTGTGCCTTCAGTAGCTATGCGTTTCTTTTTCTGAACAGTATAGTAATTACTATGGTTGTAATACTATAACGAATAAGACAAAAATACGAAGCTCTGCGTACCTTGTTTGCTAGAAAACACAATTATAGAATTCACATATCGTTATAACCTCTACACCTCATGGCAGAAGGGGAACGACTAAGTAAGTAAGTATATCGTTATAAACGTGAAGGTACTTGCATACAGCAAGCTGTAGACTTAGTGGAGTTTCTGTTTACACTGTCAAGGCGACTTCAGATTCGTCGACCACTTCTTATGAACATACAAATACCTTGTACTATATTTATACTTTACAAGCTGCTGGCTTGAGCTCAGGTAACTTCCACACTTCACCGCTGACAGCTTCTGTATTGACTGTTTCGTCATTTTACGTGATTCCAACATTTGATCATACCAGTCGACTATGTCAGATGGCCATGTATTCAACTAGTTTCCCCATTTGTACGTATTACAAACTATATTCTCATAGCTATGCCGTTTATACACACACAAAAAAAAATCAAAAAAAAATCTTCATTCACGCTTATGACATTTATTCGACACCAGGGGCCCCCAGAATAGGAAAATTGCGAAATCAAGGGGGTCTATTGGAGGTCAATGAAACTTTGAGGTATACATTAATCACCTCTGAAAATTAAGCGAAAACTTTCAAGGATGTTTTGAGGACCTGGAGAAAATGCATGACTGGATTGTTTAGCCGTTTAATGTAGCAATAGAAAATGTTGTCATTGAATTTCACCTAGAAGACGCTCATTGATACGTAAGTGGATCTCGAAGCTAAATTATCGTTCAAACATCAAAGCCTCAGTGACTATTGGAGCAGTGTACATAATGCTACAAAATACCTCAAGCTTTGTGCAGTAGTTGAGCCGTTTCTACTTACATTCCCAAGCTCGTACATAGTTGAAGCAGATGCTGTTTTATCGAAGCTGAACGAACATGGAGGAACGTGGTAACATACGACTAAAACTCACTTATCGTCAACCAAATATCAATACCAAAGTGTAATGTTTATCAACTATATCCTTCTATTAATGAATTTAACCACTTCAGTAAAAAGATAATGATGATTTATTATGTCTCTGTAATAACGTCCTTATTGATTTATTTTTGTTTGCCGGTGTAGATGAAGGATCAAGGATTCATCGGAGCGGTCAGAACTCAAATAAACATTGAGGTCCCCTGTTCATCAGCATGCTTCCCTTCTCTTACTGGGCGGTAACTACACAAAGCAGATATGCACATACTCTAAACATATTAGCACTAATTTGGTACATGTAACTATCTTAACAACTTTAATTGTAAAAAAAAATGAAATAAAAAAAATGGATAACTTTGCCGTCTTGAGTTGCACAAACCGATAGCAACTAATCAGTTGTAATTGTCTTCTTCTCCACCGTTCTCTCACATGCACAATCTATTTCTGTCATCTCTTCTCCACCGTTCTCTCACATGCACAATCTATTTCTGTCTTCAAATGAAAGGTGTGTCCCAGGCATCCCTAATTGTCTGACACTTCACCTCAAGAGGAAATCCATGATGTCAGCCTGCTTCTCTTGTTGAGGATATATTCCACTGTTGGCATGTCTTCTTCACATTGACACACTTATCAGTCTCCACTGTTGGCATGTCATCTTCACATTGACACACTTATATGTCTCCACTGTTGGCACGTCATCTTCACATTGACACACTTATCTGTCTCCACAGTTGGCATGTGCTCTTCACATAGACACACTTATCTGTCTCCACTGTTGGCATGTCTTCTTCACATTGACACACTTATCTGTCTCCACTGTTGGCATGTCATCTTCACATTGACACACTTATCTGTCTCCACTGTTGGCATGTCATCTTCACATTTACACATTTATCTGTCTATCCAATTTGTTTGATTTGGTTTTGGTATTAACGACCATCTTCATTGCACACGGACAACTCCATAAGTTCTCCGATCTCCTCCCTTAGATCACATAAGGATGATCTCAGCACAGTGCACGAACTTCGTAGACCGGAGAGTATCCTATATGCTTATACAGGAATCACACATTCTATAAATATTTTTGTGGTTTCTTAATTTTGTAAATTTTCCCAGGGCAGCGGTCGTATGGCCTACTCTTTATGATTTCCAATTGTCGAGGGATTTTTAAGGGGCGCAACTTGCACACAGGACCTTCTACTTTTTCGCCATTATCCGAGAAGTTAGGCATCCGATCTCACTACCCAGGAGTTCAGAAGGGAGTATGGCATCATTAAGAACCACTGGTTATGAAATTTAAGTGAGCCACTCTGATCCCCTGATCCGATTTGTAATGTATTGAACAGTTGATAATTGAAATAGTTTTCAACAAACACATGGCAAGCTTTACTGACCTGTGCCATCTAATAACAGTTTTAAGCTAATATTAGGAGTGTTTTTACTTTGACGTCAGTTTCAAACACGCACTAACGTTTTACGTCTGTGGTAGGTGAATACGAAAAATTAACAACGTTTTTGTGTAACAGACAGAACAACTAATCTTAACGATGTAGTTGGTGCTAATTGGAAAATAAACTTTAGATCTTTTTTGAAGCCTCTATTTGGAAAGTGATTTTAACTTAGTTTTCTTGTGTCTCTATTTCTCAGTGTTTGTATCTTGCTGTCTCTCTTTATGCGCCTCCTTGTCTTCTGTCTTAATGTGTTTCTTATCCAAATCCAATGTATTTTCCTCACCTCCATCCTGCTCGTGTTTGGCTGGTTATTTATATTACTTCGCCATTAGTGATGCAATTTTCATCCTTCGATAGAAGCAGCTATTTGTAAAATGCTGCCTCTTTTTGATTGTCGTGTTTGTTGTTCTTCATGCATCACAGCCATACATTAGAACTGACTTGACATTTTGTTGGAAGATTGTTATTTTTCTTCGACTTGATTTCTTTTGGTTTTTATTTATTTTCCAGTAAAAGATCATCTTGCTTTTTTGTTTTATTGTTTAAATGTCATTGTCTGTATCCCCCCCCCCTCCCCCCCAACTCTGTCAAGATTGCTGCCAATACACACACACACACACACACACACACACACACACACACACACACACACACACACACACACACACACACACACACACACACACACTCACACACACACACACTCACACACACACACACACACACACACACACACACACACACACACACACACACACACACACACACACACACACACACACACACACACACACACACACACACACACACACACACACACACACACACACACACACACACACACACACACACACACACACATATATATATATACGAGGGGCGTTCAGAAAGTAATGCACCCCATCGTTTTTCTCAGCAGCTGTTTATTCAAAAAGCATGAAATTTATACACAATATACATGGATATGTCATGTAAACATCGGTATTATTCAACATAATCCCCATCAACATGTACGGCTTTATGCCAGCTCGAAACAAGTGCATGTATTCCTAGCCCGTACCAGATTTTGTCTTGATCATGTAGCCATTTCTTCGCTGCATGAATCACTCCTTCATCATCTTCAAACCTTGTCCCACGGAGTGCATCTTTAAGCGGACCAAATAGATGAAAATCAGAGGGTGCCAAATCGGGACTATAGGGTGGATGGGGTAGTACAGTCTAACCCAATTTTGTAATTGCTTCCCGTGTTGCCAGACTTGTGTGAGGTCGCGCATTGTCGTGAAGGAGAAGCAGGTCTGCTGGATTCTTGTGCGGCCGAACTCTGCGAAAACGTTGATTCAGTTTTTTAAATGTCTTAATGCAAGCTTGCGAATTGATTGTCTCTCCTCTTGGCATAACGTCCACAAGAATCACACCTTCAATGTCCCAAAAGACAGTGATCCTGACCTTTCCAGCTGAAGGAATTGTCTTGAACTTCTTTCTTCGTGGTGATTGCGGATGCTGATCCACTCCATTGACTGTCTTTTTGTCTCAGGTTCAAAATGATGTGCCCAGGTTTCGTCACCTGTAACGATCTTAGCAAAAAGTTCTCTCCATCAGCATTGAAACGCTCCAACAATTCAGAAGAAATTGCTTTCCTTTGCAATCGGTGGTCATTTGTGAGACTTCGAGGAACCCATCTTGCGCAAACCTTAGAAAATCCGAGAGTTTTTATAACTGCAATTGCCCTACCAATGCTGACTGACAGCTGTAAGGCCAATTGTTGAGTAGTGTGATTCGCCTATCAGTAAGAATAATGCCCTCAGCGCATTTCAACATTTCTGCGTTGGTGGCTGTGGCAGGACGTCCACAGCGCTGCCGATCAACCAGCTCCGTATCTCTACTTCCTGATTCTTTGATTCTCTGAACCCAGCGACTGACTGTACTCCTGTCGACTGCAAAACTTCCATACACATCACATAGACGCTTGTGAATGTTCACAACAGTGTCCTTCTCTGCAACGAGAAATTCTATCACAATTCGCTGCTTATAACGCAAGGTGCTAACACGCTCCATTTCAACGGTTTAGGGCAGCCGTATTATTTGGCCGGTTGCGGTGCAATTTGGTGCACACAATTAGCACATGCCATACTTGAAATGTGCAAAATTGCATGCTTCTATCTTCATTATTAGCTGAGAAAAACGATGTGGTGCATTACTTTCTGAACGCCCCTCGTATATATATATATATATATATATATATATATATATATATATATATATATATATATATATATATATATATATATATATATATATATATATATATATATATATATATATATGATTCTATATCGTGTAGGAATATTTTGTTTAGGATTTAATGAAAGCAAACTAACTCAAACCTTCAAGATTATTCATCAAGCTGGCAGCTACAGTTTTCCTTCAGCAGAAAACGGATGTGATGAAGTGGCCCTATTCTGCGTCGTTTTTTAACCTATTTCATCATCATTCTCATTTAATGTTTCTGCCTTTTTTCACAATTCTTTAAAATAATATTTTCTGATCACGCCTGGTATTTAAGTGAAACTTTGGTATTCCACATCTTGCGCAAGTGTAAATTTAATTTTTCCCATCTTGGTGCTCACCTGTTCGTTAGATATTACTGTCCATCGTGGAGTATTGTTACATTGACGATAGGAGAAGTCTGTTCATAGCTTAACCTCCGGTTTAAGCACCCAGTGTTACCACATTTGGGGTACAATAGCATGTCTCCAAGTGCAATTCAAAACAAAGGACTTTCGGGATTAAGCACCCTATTCACAAAGATTGTCTACCAGTGACGTCTGTAAGAAACTTAGATTGTTTGAGTGGCTAGACTATAACGGAAGGGATTAAAGTGAACCGCCAATAGGGCATTTACAAATGAAACAATAGACTGAGCACCATGAAATCTAGAAAGGGCAAACAAAGCGAGTTGAAAAGAAAGATAACTCTGTCACAAAGGGATAGACGATTTCTCTATCAGGGAACCAATCACAACACCCTGTTTTTCTTATCACTTTGCATCAGGCAAACAGCTAAAAGTTTGTTGCGACAGCCCACCCACTTTTCAAAGATTAACAGGATCTGTTCTCACAATCAAGCGCTCAGATGGGACATTGCAATGTGGACGACAGTGGATCAGGGGAAATAGCTGTAGGAATCACCTAAGAATAGTCACGTATTGGCAATCATAAAATATAACGTGACATGCAAAATAATTCAGCATATTCTCACATTAACGATGCAAACTGGAAGATCCCAGAGCCTAGCTTGTTCCATAATTTCACTCCGGTGAGGAATATAATTGCATTCCAGTGAAATTTAATTTTATGTGGTGTTCTTAAAGCATTTGCGTAGTGAAAATAACGAGGTTAGTAAACTTTAGAAAAATTATTAATAATTTGTCTTTTTCATTATTTATGATTGCGTTTTGCAGTTAGTCTCATTGCTAAATGGGCAAAAGACTGTTTCTGATTAATTCTATTTATTATTCGTTAATAAAATCAAAGATTCTTCTTTTATGACGTAAAATGTTAAGAAGCAGTTTACAGCTCTATTGATCACTTTCATATAGATTATTAGACCATCACTATAGACTGACAGAGACACACACTTTCACACACACTATCATGTGCGCCTTATGACATACCATTAAAAATAAGAGAAGTAAAGACAGAATGATCAATTATACAGAAGCAATAGTGAGGAGTAAGATAAAAAGAAAGTCAACCACTAATATTAGTCGCGAAACTTATTAACCACTCTGTGTTTTCAGTCCTGTAGAAATCTGAGCTTACACACTAAGTGTTTCTCGTCTAATCGGAAAGAAACTAGAAAGTCTACGTTCGGATAGTAGAATTCGCAATCTAAGACAGCATACATTTCCTAAAGTTACAAGGAAGATTCCTACGCCCGCGTTTGTATACATCAGTGGTGACATAATTTTATTAATCTATTTATCAAGTTCAAACAACCACAAGTTGATTCGTCAGTATAAATCAAGATCACATAATCACAGGTTGATTAGTATATACATATATCAAGTTCCAATCACTCAAAGGCTTATTACCTGAACCAAGTTCAGGTACTCAACGCATCGGTGCATGAAGTTAATTAATGTACTCAAAACGTGTTTTGCACAACGTAAATTCATTCATTCAAGCACATTGCCTGAAGCATACTTGCACCAGAAGATCAATTCATGAAGAATTCAAGTCCATTCAGTGCCCTTTTCAAGATGAGACAGTGTCAGCTTCCTGAGACAAATGTCTACGTTAGAGAGACTTCCAAGTGTTGATAGACATCTTACAAGTTTCTCACTACTACATGTGTGATATTCACAACAATAAGACCTCATCTTTGAGATAACTAACACTGTGAACAAAACATCTACATCGGACAGTAAATGTTTACTTTCGTATCATCATACACTGAAGGAAATGTGAAAGAGTTACAGACGATGTAGATTTGTCATCAGTGTGTAACACTAACAGAATGGGGCGGCCCCTCTCGATCTGTTTCACTATAGCAGTATCAGTTACATTTTTGAACTGATTTTATTGCGTGCTTTCAATTGTCGCACTTTCTTTCTTTCTTTTCTCTGCTAAGTGTCGCAGATATTATGTATTTTCCTTCGTACACCCCTCCCAGAGATTAGTCATCATGTTTGCTTGTTATCTATTTCTCCCTTCGTTGAAAGGAGCGGCTTTCGTCTACCACAGCTTGGCCACGGCAGATTAACACGAAAATCGCCAGCGCAATTTGCTTAATCACTGATAAAACAAGGGTGCGTCGTTGCCAAGATGGTAAGAGACGTATTTTCTGTGTGCTCAAGCAACAGATAAGACTTTAGATAAAAAAGTGTTACATCTGACACACGCAGTCGTATGAGTTTAACGACATGTTTGTGAGTTCGTACACAGGGCAATCGGATGTTTACAGCCAATTTTCAGAAAAATAATGTTTGAAATTTTGCACTAGATGAGTCATGCAAAATATTCAAATCAGATTGGCTGATCATAACAAACAGAGCGGGGTAGGACCGTAAATACAACCTGGCGTATGTTCAGTGTTCCTTCTCTGCGAAAATGTACTCTTGCCAAGAACAGCCAGACTTGCCAGAAGAAAATTCAGGATTTTCATTTATCAGACCGGACTTTTATTGGAACACTCCGTAAGACTTAATACAGTCCAGGAAATCCATTGTTTATAAGAACCCGGACTCTGAGGAAACTGAACACACAAAGTCAAAGAGGGAGTTTTAGTGTTAAATTAACATGCAACGTTGGTAAGCGTAAGAGGCCTAATCCAGTGCCTTAGCTTATTCATCTGAGTAAAAACGTCTGTGAGCCAAGATTGGCGTAAGTTGTGGATTTTACATTCTATATTTCATTATTAACATGTGAACTAACATATATGTATATATTACCATGTGAATTTTAATGTATAATGTGTGAAAAGTGCTAGGCTGGCAACCTCAAAATGATGATTTCATGAACCACCACTGCAAGGGACTGGTCACTGCTTTATTGCTAGTTTCTTAAAGAGAACTAAACGCATAAATGGTCCCAGGTTCCATATGGAGCAGGGAGGGAAAGGTGACAGAAATGATGCACATTCTAAGTATAATATCTACATTTTCAATCAGTGTAAATGTAAACGAAAACATATTCACTTTAAAATTAAAGAAAGTTTTAAACTTTTCAATCAGTGTAAATATAAATGAAAACGTGTTCAATTTATATTGTGAACACTTTTCAAACAGTGGAAATGTAAATGTAGACATATTCCATCTGTATTATTATACCTTTTAATATTAAATGTAAAATCAATATATATATATATATATATATATATATATATATATATATATATATATATATATATATATATATATATATATATATATATATATATATATATATATATATATATATATATATATATATATATATATATATATATATATATATATATATATATATATATATATATATATATATATATATATATATATATATATATATATATATATATATAACTGTTCAATTTAAATGTAAAGAAAGGTTTCTCTCGAGAGCTTTAGTTTAATACTCATCGAGAGTAATTCTGAGTTAAATGGGATGGTGAAATAGAAATAGGGGGCACATAACTATGTGTCGGAAAACGCAATACTTGGGAGAGCGTTTCGCTTCTATTCTTTCATCATAGTTATTGGTGGTGGTACCAGTTGACGGGTATTATCTCTGGAACAATAAAGCGCTTTAAGACGAAGGACCAACTTTGCCGTTACTCTTTGACGTTCTATGAACCTGCGGCACCTTTAATATTGACCAGAAACGAGCGTAAACACGATAAAGTTTACCAACAACCAACCTAGCGGGAGGAGGAACTACCATTGGCAGCTAAGTGCAAAATATCCGCTGCCAAAAGGCACCTTTTTAATCAGCTAAATTTCATCACAACAGTGATGACAACCTTTTCATAAAATATATTTCAATTCTTTAAACTTGTTAAAACCTGACATGATTTTTAAATTTTGTTATTTGTAATTATACAAATTTAACTTCGATTTAATCTGTTTAAATGTACTGCATGTCTGTCTCAGTCAATTTACTACACATACTCTGATCAGAGCTAAACCAGTATAATAAGAATTCCACTGAGAAACTCAGATGTGGGGGCTTAACGAGCTAAAATTAATCATTGCTTAATTCTTCACAAAAGTGGCCGGCATAATCTAGAATTAACGTGCTTAGCCAAAGCAGCATTGTTTTCGCTTATCTGAATATCTTGTGAAAACTCCCTTTGTGATAGAAGTGTCATTACCCTTCTATCTACATCACTGCCAAGAATAATCTTGTGCGAAGGTAGACACATTTAAAGGCCCATATGAAAACTCTTGAGTTTTGGCCACTGTTGGACCACTACTGCAAAGCAGGGGAAGCAATACCGTCACAAACACTTAGTTTGTCCCATTATCACTGCATTATCTTCATGGTTTCACTAACATGTTTAATTCGCTACAGTTTAAATAAAAACATTTCCATTATCAGTGAGGCAATCATTCAAGCAACAAAGAAGTCAATCACACGAGGTAAACGACGAGACTACAAACCCTACTGGATTGACAACCTGGAAATACTCCAAAATGACTTAAATAAAGCACGGGAAAATACGCAGCAAAATCCAACAGTAGAAAACATCCAGAGGCACAACAGTATAAAACATGCTTTCAATGAACAAAAGAAAGCTGAAATCCAAAGAAGCTGGCACCAGAAGACCAGCAGTCTCAGTCAACATGGATAAGGACTCAAGCAAGCTGTGGAATCTGACAAGAGTACTCAAGAAGAAACAACAACCAGTTGCTGTAAGACTGGCATCAAGGAAAATGAAAAATACCACACAGGAAAGATGGCAGCAAACATCCTGGCAGATTTCTAGAAGGAAAAAAGCACCACATCACTTCCACATGCGCGTATCCAAGAAGTACATAAGGAAATAAAAGAAAAACTGAAGCACCAAGACCCCGACACCTGCATGAAGTCATCCTTCACTATGAGAGAACTAAGTGCTGCCATAACAAAACTAAAGAAAATGAATGCTCCAGGAAAAGATGGTATTACAAATGATATGACAAAAAACCTGGAACCTGTAGCCAGACACAAGCTCTTTCAAATCTTCAATCAATCATGGAGTGCTGGAAAATTTCCAGATCGATGGCGAGAAGCAATCATTGTTCCCATCAGATAGAAACAAAAGGAGAAAACAAGCAAGTCCATCTACCGACCAGTTAGCCTTCTGAGCTGTCTGTGTAAGGTAATGGCAAGAATGGTGAACTCAAGACTAGTGAAACATCTGGAAATAAACCGTCTTCTTGATAACACACAGTCAGCATTCAGGAAAAACCGCAGCACTGAGGACCAGCTAGTACAAGTATATCTAGCCCAGGAAGTAGAAAATGCCTTGCACGAGAAGAAAAATGTGTTGGCTGTCTTTGTGGACCTGACAAAAGTTTTTGATAAGGTATGAAAAGAAGGCCTTCTCCTTAAGATGCTCAACAACAAAATTGAAGGGAGAATGTTCAACTGGATACGGGACTTCCTCCGATACCGCACAGCAAGAGTAAAACTTGACTTGAAACTGAGCAATCGCGTTACTCTTCAACAAGGTGTACACAAGGAGGAGTTATCTACCCCACACTTTTCATCATTTATATAAATGATATTGCAGAAAAACTGTCCAGGCATATTTCTAGGGCTCTGCATGCTGATGATTTTGCTGCCTGGTGTGCAGCAGAACATGTGCCTACTGCACAGTTCAGTATGCAGGCAGCACTAAATACCATAGGTTAATGGGCATCTGACAGGGGCGCACAGATCAACCTCTCCAAGACAGTAGCAACCTGCTTCTCTCTGTCAAATCTCAATGATACGGTCACATTACAACTAAATGGAAGTGAGCTTCCTAACGAGGAAATTCAAACATACATGGGAGTCAAGTTGGATAAGAGGATCACCTGGAAGACACACCTGAAAGCAGTAGAACAGAGAGCAACAAGGAAGCTCTCCATTATGAAGAAACTGGCTTGCACAAATTGGTGAGCAAACACTAGCATACTTAGAAAAATCTATACAGGCACAGTCAGGCCTGTAATTGAATATGGCATGTCAGCTTTGGCCACGGCATCGAAAACACACACAGAGCGTCTAAGAAAAGTGCAGCCTAAGATTAATCACTGGAGGGATGAAGACTACTCCAATCCAGGCAATGTAGAAATAAACCAACATCCGCTCATTGATGACAGACGTGAGGAACATTTATTTATTCACAGCGAGAAGCTTCTGTGAATTCCAATGCTTCCAAACTCCATAGCTTGACAAAAAACAGGCTGAAGAGAACCAGCTTCTTAAACATCTCAAAATGTCAGCATCAATGTCATGAAGACCTCCTCCCAAAACAACCTACCGAAATGGAAATGTTAATTGATTATGAGAAGCCAAACTATTGCCATGAAAATATATCTACCATCACAGATGTCCCTGAAATAAGAAAGAAAGGTCACCAGAGCCCTTCACAACTAAAAACTTTGGCTCAGGAGATAATTGAAGAAAAGTACAACCCTAAAGAGTGGACACACGTATACACAGATGGATCCGCAGAGAGGGCAGTAAAGAATGGTGGGGGAGGCATTTTTATAAGATTCGTAAATGGGAAGATCATCCGAAAGGTTTACCTAACTGGAAAGATCTCCTCCAATTTCACGGCAGAAACTATGGCCATCCTCATCATACACCTATCACATTGTAGCGGTGAGACAACTGGTGTCACGCCTGATATAAAATTGTACGACAACAGAAACGCGTTCAAAATGTCTGTCAAATTTTTTCTTAAGTTCATATCTACAAGCTCTGAAAATCCTCATGAGATCAAACAACAGCCACCAGCTAAGATAGTAATCTTCACTGACTGTAGATCATTACTGGAATAAAAACAGAACACCAGAAATGAAAACATGACGCATGAGATGAGATCTGAGCTTAACGTAATCGAAAGGTCATCAACCATTGCCCTTCAGTGGATACCCTCCCTTTGTGGAATTATTGGAAATGAGAGAGCAGATGCTCTATCTAGAAGTGGCTGTAAACTGGAACAATTCAGCCACCCACTGCCCTATTGTCGCGAGTTGCCGGCCAATAATTACAATCATGCGTGGTTTGATGGCGTCAATTAAACAAAAATTCCTCATAAGAAAATTCTGCATGTTATACAAGAGGAAAATATGGACGTGAAATCTCCGAATATTCTCGTCAGTGATTACAAATAACTTCTTACTTTTATCTCAAGTAATTTCTTCGTAATACGTCTATCCGGATGCTATTACCTCATTTCTTCTTCCAGGTGCATGTCTGTAAAATGACCGCAGACGGGTAATATATCTCCCAGTCCTTGTGCAAACACTAACCCTCGTGTAACTATCTGAGCCGTGATTCTTCACGGCAGTAATTAGGGAATCCCAATCGCCATATCAGCGCTAAATAAACTGGCTAGGCGTACGTCGTGCTAATCCGGCGCGGCCAAGGTTTGGTACACGAGAATTTTATTAACATGTCTGTCGGTCAGTATTGAATCGCCTGTCTGCTCTCTCAGCAGGGATGGTCAGGTAAACAGACAAGACGAATTATTACTGAAAGGAGTGTAAGATGATTAGAAAATAGCTTATATCTGCTTGATAGCAGAGAAAGACAATGTGCTGACCACTGAAAATTTCCCGTAATCAGTACTCACAACAAATGTAACTGACTACTGTCGGAGAGGACAAGAGATCACCCAAAAATTATGTGACAACTATAAAGTTAGTTGCTTATCCTTTACAGGACGTGGCAATCAACCCCAGCTTTTATTGGCTGTTTTTGATTTTTCTTGGCAATTTTTTTTCATTCAGTAGTTTGCCATTGCTTTCTGAACGGTACGGCGCTTATACCATTGTTTAAAATCCACACAAAGCGATCTGCTACCAAACCGCCTGCAGCGAGTTTCGAACCTGGTATATCTGGATTATG
The DNA here is from genome assembly GCA_024509875.1 of Oreohelix idahoensis. NCBI lineage: Eukaryota > Metazoa > Mollusca > Gastropoda > Stylommatophora > Oreohelicidae > Oreohelix > Oreohelix idahoensis. The sequence goes on from JAMPIV010017568.1 coordinate 137,796, forward strand.
AAACTGCGTTCATATCCATTAGGCCACAGACGCCGACGTGACAACTATAGATAAGCTAAAAATCATCATCCACAACAATCCACCAACTTAACAAACACCAACAGACCATCATATTCCGCCTGAGAACTGGACACTGCAGACTACTAGGCTATCTCTATCGCCTCAGGATATCTCATACAAACAAATGTCCATGTGGAACTGGATTCCAGACCCCTGAACACATTCTCCAAAACTGCCAAACCCTTGATGACCTATGACGTCTGATCTGACCAGGGTGTGCTGAGCTCAAGCAGAAGCTATGGGGCTGCCGCGCTGACCTGGACAAGACTGGCGACAGGAATGCAGATTTAGTATGACTACAAACTGAACGCAGAAGAAGAACTACAGTTTTACATTTCCATGTGTTAATTGTTATCAGCAATCATCCTGTTTTAAATCTCTACTAAACTTATAGCCGTGTTGATTATTACTTAGTCAGTGACTCGCTTGTGCTGTCTGTGCCAAGTATTTACATATTGGCAAAATCCTTTTCCGGGAGGTTGTAGTCTCTTTCCTTAATCGAGATTTCAGTGAAATAAGTAAATGTCGTGGGGATACAGAACATGATTTATTAGAAGAAAAAAAAAAACAAACATTCTGGCTGAGAGCATTCACCTTCTTTTCTTCTTGTCTTATTTCGAATAGGTCTCTTTATTTCTTGAGCCAATTTCTGGAGACCTTATTGACAATTGGGGATTTTTTAGACCGCAAACGGCTCCGGGGACGACCCAGCCTCATGAGTTGGGTACCAGAGAAATTCTGCGAAGGTTAAGGCGGCCGGCGTGATACTGACCACATCACCCCTAGTGTACCGATGGTCAAGAAAATATGGGCCTAACACCATATTTCTAATATGCCTCAATGGACGTGTAACGGGATCCCTTTTATTGACAAAATTCAATAGGCCATCAGCATCATTCCTATCACACTGTAGCTCGGAGACAATTGGTGTCACGCCTGGTATAAAATTGTACGACAACAGAAACGCGTTGAAAATGTCTGTCAAATGTTTTCTTCAGTTCATATTTGTGATTTCAGCGAAGAATCAAAAGCTGACATCTGACGCTGATTTTATTTTGTTTTTTGGAGCAAAACTGTTGCTATCTGAATGTAGCCTTCCGCCATTCCAGTCAATTAGTCTACGGAACGGAGTGTACAACCTCCGAGAAGCTAGCTCAGAAAGAACAAGAGAACACTAATTTTCCACCAACTTTATTCCTCACAATAATCTGTAGATAACAACTTGGTCTCAATGCTTGTTCATAGTGCCTTGTTCATAGTGCTTTGTTCATAACTTCCAGCACAATGCATTCTCACTGAATTAAGTACAAAATAATAAAGATACAGCCCTGACCCACTGAAGTAATCAATATGTTTTCAGTACTAGTCTATATAGATATCCAGGCATTGTCTGAGATTTTTTAAATATTTTATTTGAAGATTGCGATATAATAAAATTTTTACTTGTAATTCAAAATTCGTGTTACTTAATTTTCTTGAAAAATGCTGTTAATTTTTCAGTTATATTCCATTTTATTTACATTTAAAAATGCACAAGAAATCGAGTAAGATAGATTGTAAATTCTGTCCAGGCTAACTACTCTATCAAGACTTGCTATTACTTTGTATGATCGAATGAGCATTACATGTTAGGATCACTACAGTGATCAATCACTAACTCCATGCTGTGCCCCTCTGCCCATCTCTTCTCCACAACGCTGTAGCTATTAACAGTGCACACACCTCTCACATTTCCCTTTGTCTCTCCAGAGAGGCGTCCTTAACTGCTCCCTCTGCACTCGACTAACTTTCTTGAGACAGTAAACACGACAATTGACAGCAACAACAGCAGTTATTGGCCTGTAAACTTCACAATTTTCAACAACAAAAGGATCAAGAAATGAGGCAACAAAAAACTGACATCGTTCAATCCTTCTTGTTATGTTAACTACATGGGCGGGAAATAAAGATGTATAAACACAAAGTGTGCTGTCGTTAATATCTAACAACTGTCACCGTCTCAAGTGGTCATGAGGATATTGACGACAATGGGAAAGGGGGGGAGGGACATGTTTCTTGAAACTTTGACACACAACGTCTGTTTTACTTTAAGTTAGGAATATGAGAGAGACAAGAAAGTTTTCTCGTCTGTCAGACAGCGCGTTTTGAATCGTAAAACTGGTCGATTTCGATTTAGGATGCGACCTGCGGTGTCAGTGTACCACATGTCATGAAAAGATTTATGAGCCATCAAATGTTATGTATACGTGTCATTAGGTTATGGTGCAGAGACTTGAGCAATAAACATGCAAGTAGAAGGAGGAAGTGGGGCTATTGTTGACACTCTTAGCTCAGTGCGATAGGTGACTTGATTACAGAATACATATGAGTACTCTACCGTGAATGAATACATGTTATACACACATTTGAGCAAACACGCTCGCACACACACACATATACACTACACAATACACACACCCACACATGCACACACCCACGCACACACACACGCACACACACACACACACATATATATATATATATATATATATATATATATATATATATATATATATATATATATATATATATATATATATATATATATATAACTCCTGGAGCTTTTTCAGCACTCCGCTCCAAAGGACTGATCAGAGAGCAGAGATACACTGCCGGTCACAGAAGTCCTTGCAGTTTTAAAACATTTTAATTTTGAATTGTCATCATTTCTGTTGTCGCTCCATATGGAGCATGGCAGCATCACTGTAGTTGTTCTCCTTACAGGAAACCGGCATCGAAACATTCACATACTCTTGAAGTAGTAGTTTCTGTAGCAATTTCTTTTACATGATGATGATGATGCCAGCTCCACGTTCCTCGTATTAGTCGTCTCTTACGACATGCCTGAGGGAACAGTAGTCGTGTTATGATTTGGACTCATTAAACAACACCGGAAGACTAGACCTGGCATATTGACAGTAGCCTCGGTAACATTAGAATAGAGAACAGTAGACAAAGAAATACAAACTAAGGGTAGGCAAGTCAAATAACAGTGCTAGATCAAAATGCAAGAAAACAAAAGACATCAAACTAAAACATAATTCAAGAGATATACAAACTGAAATATAGAAACTGTCGAGTAAGATAATTGTTGCTCATCGACGAGGCTGTATGAAGAAAATATTGGTGACAAGTCGTATGCTGGGAACGGTTGGTTAACAAATGGGCAGACTATGTAAGAGATAATATTCAAGGACAATTGAGGCAACAGATCCTCACCAGACATTAATGAAGTCTCATAAAGTAGAGAAAGCAATACATCAAATAAGAAACATAACATCTGGAAGCATGAGGGTAATAATATATAAAAAAGCTATATAAAAAAAAAGCAAACACGTTTTAGAGACGATTTTTGTTACCAAATACACTGATAAGCCAGAAAATATATTTTCCATTTATTTCTATTGCTAAGAATAAATGTGGATAACCAGTTATCATTAATCAGTAATTCGTCGTAACTTTGACAAAAAATATAAATTTGTGAACAAAATGACAAATTATTGATTAATGAAAACTGACCATCAACTGTATTCTATGCAATAGAATAAATGAAAAATGTATTTTCTGGCTTGTTAGTGCATTCAGAAACAACAGTAAATGCTGTGTGATAATCACAATTCCCCCTTGCTTGAACTTGTTTTATAATTTTCACGAATAACTGAATATTAATTTTTCGAAATTTGTTGTAACTTTTGTAAAATTCATATTATTTCATTCATATTAATACTGGGGTAATAATATAAATAAAATATATTTTATAAATTTAAAGTAAATATACTTGGTCAGTTCAAAGTAAATATACTTGATACGTTTAAAGTAAATATACTTGATCAGTTTAAAGTAAATATACTTGGTCAGTTTAAAGTTAATATACTTGGTCAGTTCAAAGTAAATATACTCGATCAGTTTAAAGTAAATATACTTGATACGTTTAAAGTAAATATACTTGGTCAGTTTAAAGTAAATATACTTGATACGTTTAAAGTAAATATACTTGATCAGTTCAAAGTAAATATACTTGAACAGTTCAAAGTAAATATACTCGATCAGTTTAAAGTAAATATACTTGATACGTTTAAAGTAAATATACTTGGTCAGTTTAAAGTAAATATACTTGGTCAGTTTAAAGTAAATATACTTGATCAGTTTAAAGTAAATATACTTGATCAGTTTAAAGTAAATATACTTGATACGTTTAAAGTAAATATACTTGGTCAGTTTAAAGTAAATATACTTGGTCAGTTTAAAGTAAATATACTTGGTCAGTTTAAAGTAAATATACTTGATCAGTTTAAAGTAAATATACTTGATACGTTTAAAGTAAATATACTTGGTCAGTTTAAAGTAAATATACTTGGTCAGTTTAAAGTAAATATACTTGGTCAGATTAAAGTAAATATACTTGATCAGTTCAAAGTAAATATACTTGAACAGTTCAAAGTAAATATACTCGATCAGTTTAAAGTAAATATACTTGATACGTTTAAAGTAAATATACTTGGTCAGTTTAAAGTAAATATACTTGGTCAGTTTAAAGTAAATATACTTGGTCAGTTTAAAGTAAATATACTTGGTCAGTTTAAAGTAAATATACTTGGTCAGTTCAAAGTAAATATACTTGGTCAGTTTAAAGTAAATATACTTGATACGTTTAAACATCTAACGTTTAAAAAATATGTTGGTAATAACTGGCAGCTGTTTTTAAAACGAAACATTCACTGACCTGATTGTTTGAAGAAATATATTGCTTAAATCGGCACATCACATTTCACCATCCGACGCCTACCCTTTCAAATACGAAATAGAATTGTATTCACAGTTCCCCACTTCCCTTCTTTATAATTGTGGCAGATTATGATAATTGATTTCATATATCTAATTTTTTATCTTCATCTTTCTTTTTGCACGGCTTCGCCTGCGCCTGTTGGGCTAACCTAATCTCTATTACGCAATAATCTGTCCATCTCTTCTCATTTTAGCATGCAATTAATGCTGGTCGCTATATTTCTTTGTTGAGAGTCTACCAGAGACCCATTAGTAACGTGAGCTGTAATTTTAACACCAGCGCCAGAGATCAATCGTTGTAGAGATCAGACCGAGACCAGATTTGAATAAATTTGAGTATTAGCGCATTGCCAACGTCTAGTCTAAGCGTGAACGTAGATCCTGGTTTTCGGCTTTGAATTACGCATAAGCTGAAAACTGAACGTAGAAATTCCCGTAGGTGAGAGGTCTGGGTTTTGGAGGGATAATTAACTATCTTCTTTCATCTTTTACTATATATACCCCAGAATTTTAAACTCAAAGTCATCCAGTACCGCCAGAATTGCAAACTAAACATCTAGCTGTCGATTTCTAAGATCTCTTACAATAGAAGTATCTATTAGTTTGTCGATTGGAGATCGTTTTACTTCTGCGCTTGTGGTAATTACTAGTAGTTTGAGTGATTTCACTAGTTATTATAATTATATTTCTCTAGGTTTTGTGCAGAGTGTTTTACTAAAATAGGTCCGTCATTTGATAATCTCTAAGTTTTACTGTGTTACAGTGGATAGCAGAATAAATAATAATTTCTAGCTAAACTATAATATAAAATTTATTCACTGCTAGTAACCAGTCAGAGAATAATTTAACCATCTAAGTAATGCACTGATACATCATGAGTGTTGACGAAATATGTTCTTCTTCTTTGATCCTTAGTCGCCGACCGTCAAAGCAGTCAGTGGCCATTACGCCTGGTGGCGTCTTGTAGGGTAACAACAAATTGATTCCACTTTGCTCGGTCGGTGGCCATCCTTCGTACAGTGCCCAAACTCTGGTTCATTCTTTGCATCTCAGCCTCCACAGTCCTCCGCCAAGTTGTTTTTGGTCGGCCTCTCTTTCGTTTTCCTTCAGGGGTCCATAGCATAGCTGTTCTTGTGATGGCATCAGGATCTCTTCTGAGGACATGGCCAACCCAGCTCCAGCGTCTGCCAGCTATGATGGTGTGCATGTCCTCTTGCTTGCTCCGAGTAAGCAGATCTTGGTTGGTGATGGTATTCGGCCAAAAGATTCGGAGAATTTTTCTTATGCATCTTGTGTGAAAAGAGAACAATTTCGACATTTCCTTCTCTGTAACTCTCCAGCTCTCCGCGCCATAGAGAAGCACAGAAAGCACACAGCTCTGATATAATCCTATTTTATGCTTGTGCTGTACTGAAAGGACTTCCAGATGTTGTTTAGATTAAAAAAGGCTGTTCTTGCTTTGTTCATTCTGTTGTTGATGTCTTTGCTTGCTCCGCCGTCTGGTGTTACTATGCATCCTAGGTATGTGAAGGCATCTGTCTGTTCCAGTTGCTGATTCCTTACTGATATGGACTCAGGGTTGCTCACATTGAGCGTCATGACCTCTGTCTTCTTTAGGTTGATGTTCAAGCCCACCTGCTGGCTATACTTATTATGTCTATCTGTTTTTTCCTGGATGTGTTCATGTGAATGTGCTAGCAGTGCAATGTCATCTGCATATTCCAGATCTTCCAATGTAGAAAATGTAGTCTATCTCATTCCTCTAGGATTGCCCTCTGTTGTCTGGCGCATCCCCCAGTCTATGACTGTTAAAAATAGAGTGGTTGATAAGGGGCATCCCTGTCGTACTCCTGTCTTCACTTCAAAGGTTATGTTGCTCTGCCCAATGCTACACGTAAAGTTGGCATAAAGGCTTTTTATAATTAACACTATGCAGCTTGGAATTACATAAGCCCTCAGTATTTTCCATAAACTGTCCCTATATTTACTTGTGGGGATTTACATTGATACACCGATCAAATAGTAATAATACCATTTGTTTATAACGATAAAATAATGTAGAAATAAAAATAGTGTAGTTGTGACGCTTCTTCTTCGCCCACGACAGCAATCGTATGGATTTTAGCAGGCCGTCTTGTAGAATAAATAGTATCGTTTTCTAATGCCTTGGAAAACTATTTATAACATTTTGATACGAAAGGTTTATTCGTCCAGAAGGAATGCGAGAGAGAGAGAGAGAGACGGAAAAATGATACTTTTGGGACGTGTTGGTTTCAACCAGAAAATTGTCAGCGAGCGAGCGATATCGCTAGCGGCAGATTTAAAAATACAACGAGAAGCCAATACTTTTTCGTATGATAGTCACGAAGTTTGACATATATAACCACACACACTGCGCTGTGTCTGCCAAGTAGCATAATTTTCTGACGTAACCAACTTGTTGTTTCGGTTTGAACAACGGAAAGGAGGGGGAAAGATGGTGGATTTATATAAAAGTAGAAATTGCCAAATAATATGTAAAATATATGGAAATCTTTATTACTAGGATTAGGACCATAAAACTTAGTTTGTTTGACAGAATATGTTCTTCTGATTAATAATATGTTTTATTCTCCACAAACGCCTAATTAATAGTAGAGATATTGATAAAATACTATATTGGTTCGTACAGACTGACAAGCAGACCCTGGTTTTTGCATTCACTATCGGTGACAATTTTTTGCACGCGGTGTTGAAAAGAAGCAGAAGAGGGAGGGTCAAAGTCCAAAGGGGAACTTTAGGAGGGAGAGGCAATTGTATTAGGCCAAAAAGCAAGTCTATTTTTAACTAACGCCAAGATCGGGACGGACCGACAGACAGAGGTACCCCGAAATTGGGCTGTAATTTTGGCTTTATTTTCAAATTGAAGTCAGAATTGGGAATCGTCCGATCCCATTGGCCAGCTTAGCTAATATTGAGAAAAAAAGTTGAAGGCTCGACGCCATTTGAATTATTACTGTCCATTGAACAGGACGATTGAAAGTCTGTGAAAGCCTTATTAAATATATATTAAAGTAAAATAAAAAGGCGTCATAGTCCAGCCAGTGGCACGTCTGAAGTTGTGCCAGTTCAACGTACCTGTGAGTTTTCATTGAATTTATGGGTTTTTGTCTGGCACTAGCCCAGTGCCAGATTTCTGAGTGAAGAATTTGAGAAGACTGTGTATTCCAGTAGTGATAGGTGTACATGCTGTCTACCCTATTACTTTTGGACAAGTACAACAGTGGCCGTTGGCCGGAAAGACAACTATCTTATATCTTCAAGGGCCAGATAAGTACAACAAAACTGGCCCGAGGAAAATTCATCAACTATTCCACCAGATAATAACTGAACTGTATTAGTAATAAAGACTTTTCCACCAATAAACATGTATAAAGAGAAAAGAAACTTTAGGAAGACAGACCGGGTATGGTGTGAACACCCCGACCCGCCATCCAGTACAAACTTAGAATTAATACAAGTTTAGTAACATCATTATTCGATTTTAAAGTATGTGCTTGGACAGTTTGTCCTTTTTTGTTTGATTGAATATATATATATATATATATATATATATATATATATATATATATATATATATATATATATATATATATATATATATATATATATATATATATATATATATATATATATATATATATATATATATATATATATATATATATATATATTTATATATATATTTATATATATATATATATATATATATATATAGATTTCATTTGATTTGACAGTCCTGACCAAAAGAATATTAGGTTCAGGACTAATAAAATTGTAAAAAAGATTTTCTAATACCAAACTTAAAACACAGTGTTAGTCGAGTTGATCATAGAACTTAATATTTATGAGTGTCTTGAGTATTGGGTTACCATCACACCACAAATTCATTACCCTAGACATTAGACGTAGCTATCAGACATACTAGTCTAAAATAAGTCTGAGTGAGATCTTAGGGTGGTAGCAGAAAGGTACCCTGAGAACACACCTCATCAGTTGTCATATTCAGGCGCCTTCCCAGCTTGACCTCACTCAGTTACACTATAAAAATAACACCAACATTCATAACATCTAAAACCACCACATTTATTGGGTAGCTCGCTCCGGGATTTAAACTTATAAGGTATAGATATATAAAATTCAATATTGTATTACTTTTATCCCTAAAGAGTAAAGATATCCAAATATAAAAATAAAAGTACTTTAAGGTGGAAATTAACAGTTGATGAATTGTCACGGCCAGTAGTTAATTAATTAATTACAGTTGATACTTTGTTTATTAGAGTTTAAATTTATCTTAGTATATTATTAGAGTTGATTAAGACAGAATGGCAGATTTGGCAAAATTCAGATCTGCTGCTATGCTGGCTGCAGAAGAGATGGGTATGGATGGACCAGAGTTGGTTCAGTATGTAACCTCAGAAGTTGATAAATTTATTGCTTGAGAGGATAAGAGGTTAGCTGAAGAAAGAAAATTAGAATCTGATAGGTTAGATGAAGAGAAGAAGATGCAAGTAGAAGTAGAAAAAGAAATTAAAAGGTTACAGATTGAGGCGGACAAAGAGGCTAGGGCATTGGAGGCGGATAGGGAGGCTGAAAATAAGAGGCTCCAATTTGAGGAAAAGAAATTGGAGGCTGAAGCAAAGAAATTGGAGGCTGAAAAAGAAGAAAGACGACAGGCTGCAGAAAGAGAAGAAAGAAGACTGGCTGCTGAAAGGGAAGCAGAAAAGGAGGAGAAGAGATTACAGAGGGAGCACGAGTTACGACTAAGGGAGTTGGAATTTCAAGGCCATGCTCCCGAAAATGGTGCCAGCCCCTCTTAAAGTTATCCCAGGGTCTAAGGGGAACATCTTATGAAGTGTTTGCAAAGATGACTAAAGACGACCAAGACAATTATGACATGCTAAAGCAGGCTTTGTTGTTAAGATATGAAAAGAACGGAGAATTATATCGTAAGAAGTTTAGGAATGCCAAGCTTTTGTCTGGGGAGACATACCACCAATTCTCTGTCAGATTGGAAACCTATTTGGAGAAATGGACTGCTCTGGGGAAGACCCAAGATCTGAAAGAGATGATCATGATAGAGCAATTAAGAGAGTCCATGGCTCCAGACCTGAAAAAGTTTCTCATGGAACAAGGTGCAGAGATTTTGGGTGAGGTACTTAATGTCGCTGAGAGGTATCAGGCGGCCCAGGCAGAGGTAGCTGGCGCTAAAAAGAATCATCTAGATAGCTATAAGGCCCCAAAGAACTCTAATAAATTTGATAACAAAGATCAAGGTAACAAAGGTAAGCCACATTTTGATAGGCCAGGAAATGATTATCGAGATAGAAACCCACAGTTCAATGACCAAAAATATAATGAGAGAAAACCTTTCCACCAAGGAAAGTTATGGTGTAAGTGGTGCAAGAAGAACAATCATGACACCAAAGTTTGTAATAGGAAACCTTCTAACTTTGCTGCAATGAAAACGGGGAACCAAGGATTAAAGGTCAAACCTACTGGACAGCAGGAACCTTATCACCTCCCCCGCTTTGTGAGGATGTTGTATGCAATGGGGTCACTGTGAGGTGCCTTTGTGATACAGGTTTGGATTTTGATTCTGTCGTGAGTTCTAGCCTAGTGAACCCAGGTCAGTATACCACAGAAACAGTGGAGATACAAGGGGCGACTAAGGACATACCACTCATGACACTTCCCATTGCAAGGATAACTGTGAAACTCGCTATGTGGAAGGAGAAATCAGAGTAGCAGTGATAGACGAACCCATCTACCCTTTGATATTGGGATGTCGTTATGTCTTCTTGGGGAATCCCAAGAGACCTGTGATTATGGCAACAGTGCAGACCAGATCACAGTCAAAGAAGGAGGAGGATAATCCTATAAATACTCGTCCAGAGGAGATGAGGAAAGCACAGACTGAGGACAGGTCACTCAAGCCATGTTTTAAAAAATTGCCTAAAAGTCACACACCTCCAAGCAAGGGAGATTACTATATGAAGAATAAATTGCTATATAGGAAGGCTGGAACAGGAACAAATGGTCATGGACAGCTGGTACTTCCAACTTCATATAGGGAGAAAGTGATGGAATTAGGGCATGCGATTCTCTTCAGTGGTCATATGGGGATCAGCGCCAAAGGACAGCGTATAGCTTGTCATTATTTCTGGCCAGGGATAACGGAAGATATAAAAAGATATGTAAAATCCTATCCAGAATGTCAACGGGTAGCTCCAAAGCATTGGACTGCTCCTGCAACTCTAGGGGAAATGCCCATAGTGGGAACACCTTTTGAGAGGGTTGCAGTGGATATTGTGGGACCTCTCACTCGTACCAAGAGGAGGAACAGTTACATCCTTACTCTGGTGAACACTTGTTCTATGTGGGGAGAGGCGGTAGCCCTGTCGTCAATCGATTCGATGCATGTCGCAGAGGCATTACTTACAATATTCACAAGATTAGGATTCCCGCATCAAATCTTGACTGATAACGGCTCACAGTTCAAGGGGAAACTAACGGAAGAAGTTTTCAGGATCTTCCAGGTCAAGCACTTTCATTGTAGTCCGTATCACCCCCAAGGGAACGGCCAGGTGGAGAGGTTCAATGGAACCCTTATTTCGATCATGAGAAAGCTGGCACATGAAAAACCTGATACGTGGGACCAATTTTTGCCCGCTGCGTTGTTTGCGTATCGGGAAGTTCCACATAATTCGACCGGTATGGCACCGGCAACCCTGTTATTTGGGAGGCCAATCAAAGGTCCATTGGAAGCCCTGTTAAGGACGTGGACAGATGAGAAGGCAGAAGAGATTTTTACCTCATCATATCAATATGTAAACGAGCTGACCACTCGTCTTAAAACTGGCTGGAAACTTGCTAATGATAACAGATATGAAAAAGGAACCACTCACCTCTCACGAGTACCCCATAAAACCATGTGAAACGCCGGCACAGGTGAAAGTCAGTAAGCACCTGACTAAAAACCAGAGGGAGCGGGTTCAACAGGTTCTACTTGAACATACAGACGTGTTAGCGGATAAGCCGGGGCACACCGATTTGTTGGAATACGATATGAAGTTGATAGACCCAACACCCATCTGTATGAGAGCCTATTCTATTCCTTTTGCTAAGGAAAAAGCTTTGAAAGAGGAGATCGATTGTCTGTTGAAAGAAGGGATTATTTCTCACAGTGAATCTCCATATAGCTCTAGTGTGGTTTTGTTGAGAAAACCCTATGGGGAACATCGTCTGTGCATAGATTACAGGAAACTGAATGCTGTCACAGAAAATCAGGTGGATCCATTACCTGATACTACTCAACTATTTGCCAGGCTGAACAGTGCAAAATTTTTTTCGAAGGTGGATCTTAGCAAAGGCTATTATTCAATTCCAGTAAAGCCTGAGGCTCGACCTTATTTAGCTTTTAGCACCTCGGAAGGACATTAAGAGTTCAACATGTTGCCGTTTGGGTTGAAAAATGCTCCGAGTGTGTTTTCAAGGATGATGCGAAAATTGTTGGATCCACTGAATAATCCCTGCATCACAAATTTTATGGATGATATCGTCATCGCTACTGAAACATTTGAGGAACACGTTAACTCTTTGACTATGCTGATTGATAGACTCAGAGAGGCTAACTTGACTGCTAAACCAAGAAAATGTTGTATTGGGTGTAAAGAGTTGGAATTCTTGGGACACACGGTACATCAGGGTAGCATGACCCCTGACCCCAAGAACCTTGAGAAATTGCAGAGAGCACCGAGGCCACAAACAAAAAATATGTGAGATCTTTTATGTCGTTGTGTGGTTTTTACCAGAAGTACATTAAACATTTTAACTCTATATGTCCTCCTCTGACTGATTTAACCCGTAAGGGCCAACCTGATAGAATTGTTTGGTCGGCACAGTGTGAAATGGCATACCAAGAGTTAAAGGAAAAACTCAATAGCAAGCCTATTTTAAAATTGCCTGATTTGACGCGGGAATTCGTGGTAAGAACGGACGCAAGCAATGTGGGCTTGGGGGGCCACTTTGTTACAAAGGTCCTCTTCACCAAATGGGGAATTGAACCCAGTCGCTTATGCCAGCCGCATGTTGAACAAAGCGGAACAAAACTATTCAACAAGCGAAAAGAATGTTTAGCTTTGATCTGGGCTATAAAAAAGTTCCAGATCTATCTCTATGGTAGACCATTTGTGGTCCAAACAGATCACCAACCCCTCGTATTTTTGTCACAGGCCAAGCATGATAATGCTCGGTTATTACGATGGTCGTTGCTCATACAGCCTTATTCATTCACTATTGAATACATTCCCGGGTCGCAAAATGTTGGTGCGGACTTCGTGAGTCGGCATCCTTTTGACGAAAATCAGAGCACTCACAAAACTAAGGAGCAAATTTGATCTATGTGTATCACTGTTCTTGAACTTGCATCAGAAGCATGTTCTTAAGTGGGGAGATGTGTGGTGATTTACATTGATACACCGATCAAATAGTAATAATACCATTTGTTTATAACGATAAAATAATGTAGAAATAAAAACAGTGGAGTTGTGACGCTTCTTCTTCGCCCACGCCAGCAATCGTATGGATTTTAGCAGGCCGTCTTGTAGAATAAATAGTACTATCGTTTTCTAATGCCTTGGAAAACTATTTATAACATTTTGGTACGAAAGGTTTATTCGTCCAGAAGGAATGCGAGAGAGAGAGAGAGAGAGACGGAAAAATGATACTTTTGGGACGTGTTGGTTTGAACCAGAAAATTGTCAGCGAGCGAGCGATATCGCTAGCGGCAGATTTAAAAATACAACGAGAAGCCAATACTTTTTCGTTTGATAGTCACGCAGTTTGACATATATAACCACACACACAGCGCTGTGTCTGCCAAGTAGCATAATTTTCTGACGTAACCAACTTGTTGTTTCGGTTTGAACAACGGAAAGGAGGGGGAAAGATGGTGGATTTATATAAAAGTAGAAATTGCCAAATAATATGTAAAATATATGGAAATCTTTATTACTAGGATTAGGACCATAAAACTTAGTTGGTTTGATAGAATATGATCTTCTGATGTTTTAGTCTCCAAAAACGCCCAATTAATAGTAGAGATATTGACAAAATACTATATTAGTTCGTACAGACTGACAAGCAGACCCTGGTTTTTGCATTCACTAGCGGTGACAATTTTTTGCACGCGGTGTTGAAAAGAAGCAGAAGAGGGATGGTCAAAGCCCAAAGGGGGAACTTTAGGAGGGAGAGGCAAATGTATTAGGCCAAAAAGCAAGTCTATTTTTAACTAACTCCAAGATCGGGACGGACAAACAGACAGAGGTACCCCGAAATTGGGCTGTAATTTTGGCTTTAATTTTAAATTGAAGTCAGAAATGGGAATCGTCCGATCCCATTGGCCAGCTTAGCTAATATTGAGAAAAAAAAGTTGAAGGCTCGACGCCATTTGAATTATTACTGTCCATTGAACAGGACGATTGAAAGTCTGTGAAGTGTGACTTGCCTTATTAAATATATATTAAAGTAAAATAAAAAGGCGTCATAGTCCAGCCAGTAGCACGTCTGAAGTTGTGCCAATTCAACATACCTGTGTTTTCATTGAATTTATGGGTTTTTGTCTGGCACTAGCCCAGTGCCAGATTTCTGAGTGAAGAATTTGAGAAGACTGTGTATTCCAGTAGGGATAGGTGTACACGCTGCCTACCCTATTACTTTTGGACAAGTACAACAGTGGCCGTTGGCCGGAAAGACAACTATCTTATACCTTTAAGGGCCAGATAAGTACAACAAACCTGGCCCGAGGAAAATTCATCAACTATTCCACCAGATAATAACTGAACTGTATTAGTAATAAAGACTTTTCCACCAATAAACAAGTATAAAGAGAAAAGAAACTTTAGGAAGACAGACCGGGTATGATGTGAACACCCCGACCCGCCATCCAGTACAAATTAAGAATTAATATAAGTTTAGTAACATCATTATTCGATTTTAAAGTATGTGCTTGGACAGTTTTTGTATATATATATATATATATATATATATATATATATATATATATATATATATATATATATATATATATTTTTGTTTGGTGTATATATATATATATATATATATATATATATATATGAATATATATATATATATACATACATATACATATATATATATATATATATATATATATATACATACATATATATATATATATATATATATATATATATATATATATATATATATATATATATATATATATATATATATAAATTGATTTCATTTGATTTGACAGTCCTGACCAAAAGAATATTAGGTTCAGGACTAATAAAATTGTAAAAAAGATTTTCTAATACCAAACTTAAAACACAGTGTTAGTCGAGTTGATCATAGAACTTAATATTTGTGAGTGTCTTGAGTATTGGGTTACCATCACACCACAAATTCATTACCCTATACATTAGACGTAGCTATCAGACATACTAGTCTAAAATAAGTCTGAGTGAGATCTTAGGGTGGTAGCAGAAAGGTACCCTAAGAACACACCTCATCAATTGTCATACTCAGGGGCCTTCACAGCTTGACCTCACTCAGTTACACTATAAAAATAACACCAACATTCATAACATCTAAAACCATCACAATACTGTCAAAAGCCTTTTCAAAATCAACGAACTTAATTTACAGCTCCCTTTGCCATTCTGAGCACTGCTCTATAATGTTCCTGAGGGTAAATATATGATCTACACATCTTGTGTTCTTTCTAAATCCTGCTTGTTCTTTCCTCAGTTTGTGGTCTACTGCTTTTGAGATTCTCTATATAATTATTCTGCCTAGTATTTTGCTTGGAACTGAGAGAAGAGTTATTCCTCTCCAATTATTGCAGTCTGCAAGATCTCCCTTCTTGGGCAATTTGACAATTATTCCTTTTCTCCACTCTGTTGGTGTTGTCCCTGTGTTCCAGACTTGTGCAAATAGTGGTTCTAATAGTTTTGCTGCTAGCTCTGGGTCTGTCTTAAATAGCTCTGCATTTAAGTTATCATGACCAGGAGCTTTTCCATTCTTTAACCCTTTGATTGCTGTGATGATTTCTTCTTTTCGTGGGATGTCTGTATTAACATCTAGATCTTTTTCAGCCTCATGAACATTCAGTTGTATCTCTGGTGGTTCCTTATTCAGAGTTTCTCTGAAATGCTCTGCCCATCTTGTTTCCTGTCCCTCTACTGTCGTGATGAGATTTCCGTGCTTACCTCTTACTAATGTAATATTGTTTGCACCTCGTTTTCCACTGATGATTTTAGTTATTTTGTATACTGTGCTTTGTTTATTTCTCAGTGCTGCCTCTTCTGCTTGTCTTGCAAGGTCATCCAGAAATGTCCTTTTGTTAGCACGGGTTTGACGTTCAACTTCCTTGTCCAGCTGACTGTACTGTTCACTATATATTGCCTTTAACCTGGGAGACTTAGCTTCTGCTTTCTTTCTTTTCATTTCCTTTCTCTTCGCTATGGTGTTTAGCGTATCTGGTGTTATCCAGTCTTGGCTCTTTCTTTCCTGGAATCCCAAGCATGACTTGCTGCTTTTCTTGTATATTGTTGAGATGGTGTTGAATCTCTGGTCAACATCATCAGTCTCTATTCTTTCCTGGCTTTTGATAATCTCATATCTTCTCTTTACGTCGACCACGAAAGCTTTTTCTGGTGAGGGGATCCTTCAGTTTCGTGATGTTGTATCTTTTCTGTTTGACTGCAACTGGTCCAGCAGCTCTGAGTTTCACTTTCAGTCTTGCTACTACTAGGTGATGATCACTTCCCACATCTGCGCCTCTTCTTACTTTCACGTCTTGTAGTGCATGTCTCCATCTGCCATTGATCATTATGTGATCTATCTAATTTCTGTCTCGTCCGTTTGGTGATTCCCATGTTAACTTGTTCACTTCTTTGTGTAGAAAAAGTGTTCCTCCAATGACCAGGTTGTTAATACCGCAGAAGCTTATTAATTTGTCCCCATTCTCATTTGCTGTTCCACTGCCGCATTTCCCCATTACTCTTTCGTTATAATTATTGTGTGCTCCCACTTTCGCATTTAGGTCTCCCATTACTATAATGAGATCGTACCTGGGTGTAGTTTCCATTTCTTTTTGTACCTGTTGATAGAACTCGTCCTTGATCTCTTCATCACTGGTGTTTGTTGATGCATAGCACTATATAATTGTGGTGTTGGTGAATCTCCCTCTCAGTCTTGCTCTTATCAGTCTGTTGTTGATGGGTTTCCATTCCAGTAAAGACCTTTCCATTCCTTTCTTCAGGATAATGGCTACACCTTCTTTGTGCTGACCATCCCCTCTGCCAGAATAAAGTACTGTTTCCCCTGTAGCTGTTTTTATTCTCCCCTTACCTGTCCATCTGTTCTCGCTTATTCCCAGGATATGTATCTTGTAGTTCCTCATCTCTGCTGTGATTTGTCTCAGCTTTCATGCCTCATTGATAGTTCTGACGTTCCAAAAACCAATTCTGGTTTCGTGTTTTGCGGTCGGGGCATCCGTTTTCATGCCAGTGGCTTCCTTTCGGCTTTCACCACTGTCAGTTATACGAGCCTGAGACTCCGGATGTCCATCCCGCAGCAAAGTATTTCCATTTATTGTTGTTTCCGTAACATGTGCGATTTTTTTACATAGACAGGGGTGTCGGCCCTGTGCTAAAACCCCCAACCTGGAGGACCAGAGTACCAGCTTTTGTCTGATTCCTACCCACGCAGACCAGTCCATCTTGGTTGAACCTACCAGGAGTAAATCTCCCACTGGCATAGCTCTGGGGATTGTCAGGGTACACAGGCTGCCATACCGCTACAAGATGACGAAATATGTATTTATTTCTAATTCATGATGATTGTTTTCTTTTAATGACTAGAATTTATTTCACGGGAGTTTAAAACGATAAGACAAGCTCTAAGTTTGCGGTTTATAATTTAAATTAAATAACCGAAGTGAATATTCTATTTACGCGTGGGATTGTGTATACTATTAGGGTTGAGCATTTAAGTTTTTCTCTTCCTTTTATACAGTATATAGGTCAAGCCCAAAATCTACCAGCGGTTTTTCAGTATATGTGAGAATAACAAAGAAGAAACATTTTGTACTTAATTCGTGAGTTTACAAGTCAAAACCTGTCTGGCATTGTGTTTGCATCCAGCAATAGACAGAGTACCCATCTCACGAACTTTAAGACTAAATGATGTAACTGGGCCTATCGAGGCAGATTATATTCCGTCCTTAAATCTTATGTACATTCAGCCCCTGTGGCGAGAAAAATTACAAACAGTAACATTTCCGACGTTTGACCAATTGTGGTGTGATCAATAATTTTATATTGAGAGAAGTTACCAACCTGTCATGTCATAAGTACTGGAAACCTCGAGATTCTGACATTGTGAGTCCATTTAAAATTTCTTACCTGAACTGATTCAAGTGACATACACAGTAATCGTAAAATGTAGTTGTAAAGTGAACGCTCCCCGGAACATTGGATGAAACCTGTATCTGCAGAGCTGGGGTTCTCTTTATCAAAACGAACACGGATTCAAGGTGTGTGTGTGTCCTAAAATTTGCGCCTGAAGGTGCAGAACATCAGGTTTGTAGGTAAGAAAGCAAGTCAGTTGCCACTGGTGAATGAACAGAGAGAAAGCAGGACTGAGAGATTTCCTTATGGTATAATTTATGCACCCACGTTGTGTGTTCTTTACGCAATTTTGTTGCTAATGATGTTTTCCTCTTAGAATAGATTAACATATCAACTCTGTTCTTAACTGTAGAGGGAAATCCTAGACCATAGCGTATAAATCTGTGACTCTTTGGGGGCTTTAACTTTTCTGCTAACGGGATCGTGGGCTCAACAGAGGGGGAAAGGATTACACCTATGGGTCTATTCTTTTAGTAATTCTTTAACCTATGTGTATTTATATGTGGTTGATATTCAAATTTATGATTTGTGGTGAAATTCTTATGATAAATAAAATTTACATAAACTTATTCAAGTGTTTCAGTCAGCTCATCCCAAAATATCTATATTCCATTGTTATAGTTTTCACGTTTGTATGTCAAACTGTCGTCACTTATGTGTGTGTGTCGGTGAGTGGTAGATATATAGTACATCTATATAACTGAGTAATCTGTCTGACAAATACTTTCTGTTGTAGAGATAGGCTGAGCGAGAGGATCTCCTCGAGTCTCAGGGACCGACTTACCTAGTTTCCACCATCTCACTCGTGAAAACCTATTTCTATATTATCTCCCACTGAGCTATCACCTATTCTTTTTCTATTCAGAAGGGACCAACCGAAGTCTTAATTCCCCTATCACTAATCTACGACAATATTCCGTGCGTTAATAGAGTTATTCCACCTTATTTTATATTGTTTTAGTTTTTAAATAAATCAGCTGGGTCAAAGCCGGTCAAAACTTGACAGATTTAAACGTACGAAGTAAAGGTCAAGATATGTACTTGGAAGTGAACCTCTGTCTGTGAGGCTAATTGCATCCTCAATGACTCTTGAAATCATCCACACACTTCTAATGATTCCCAGTGTGGTGAAACTTGTTGAGAACCCAGCATTGCACACTAAGCTTGGAGAAGTCACTTGAGCCCCAGGCGTAATTCTTTGGCTCTGACTTGGTTGACTGCACGCAGAAGGATCTCTCTATGGACCCAGTGATAGGCAGGGGAAGCTGAGGTGGCTGTTTTTAGGACATGACAATTCTTTGGGACAGCCCAGATCCAGATTACAGTATTTTAGCTCTGCAAAGTTGGAGAGCCCCCTTGGATGGCGGAGAAGGCACAGAATGCCACACACTCCTTACTCTTAGCTTGGGGCCAGATGTGACGATCCTTTAAATGCAAGCCAAGCTGGAGAAACCGGATCTCATGACTTCAACTCAACACGTTCCGGACTGGCAGAAAAGCCACAGGAAAAGCCTAGATCTACAAGTAGATAAAACCAAGGAGTCTTCAACTTGGTACTGGCTGCTAAAGAACGAGAAGCTCAGCAGCACTAGTTAAGCAACAAGAACAACCAAGATCTTAAACAATAGTGGTCAATTCGAAATAATACATGACTTTGATATGAATAAAATCATAGATCTGTTTAACACTATAAATAATACATGACTTTGATATGAATAAAATCATAGATCTGTTTAAAATCATAGATCTGTTTAATGAATAAAACATAGAAACTATAAATAATACATGACTTTGATATGAATAAAATCATAGATCTGTTTAACACTATAAATAATACATGACTTTGATATGAATAAAATCATAGATCTGTTTAACACTATAAATAATACATGACTTTGATATGAATAAAATCATAGATCTGTTTAACACTATAAATAATACATGACTTTGATATGAATAAAATCATAGATCTGTTTAACACTATAAATAATACATGACTTTGATATGAATAAAATCATAGATCTGTTTAACCTGGCATCCTGAACCCAGCTAACAAAAAACACAAAACAGTCTCTGTTATGGAATCCCTAGGTTAAATTTAAAACAAAAAATTGTTTTGTCTCGTTTAGGCGAGGTGCGCACCATTTAACCAAGAAACAGGATCCGTCTATTATATTAGGGCGCATGTCCAAATGTTACAGACCTTGTGGTCTGGTTTTCCAGTAACACCCTAGGAAAAGGAAGAAGACTCAAACACAGAGAAAAGAGAACTTGAGACAGAAATAATATGGATAAAGAAACTTGAAAGGAACTAGACCAGACATCACACGCTGCACGCAGAGCTTTGCATGAAGTAAAAGAAGACGTTAAGTTTCCGCGGGAAGGAGAATGGGAAAAAAAAAGAGGCGAGGGGGGAAGAAATATTGTGGAATCTGGCTTGAGATGTTTCCATTGGGATCATTTTCATGTCTCGCCAAAGATTAGTCAAGTCTTGCTCGCGACAGTTCTGGGCCATGTCACGAGCCAAAGTGAGTAAAACTCGCTGATCCCGTATAAAGCAATGCACGCTTGGCGTGCTGACACGAGATGTTGCTTTTACAAATTCGGCAGATTTTTTTCCACCCCTGATTTTCAAGTCATAAACTTTCCAGACAATAATGGACTTTGCGCGGGTATTTATAAACGTTCCCGAAACTTTTATAAAGCAACGAGCACACATCCGTCAAAACAATGACAAGGATAAATTAAAGCCAACGTTCTAATCCTGCGGAATCTTCAGCTCGTTTAGAAAACTGAGGATCCATCTCGGAGACTCATTTTCTTGACTCCGAACACAGTTACTTTAAATATTTGTAAACGTTTGGAAAATAATTTTAATGTTTTGATTACTTCTTATCAAGGGATGTAATCTCTCTCTCTCTCCTCTCCGCCCGATTTTTTGTGTGTCTACTTCTGGCGAGGCGCGTTCCTTTCAACCTATGTGGTTATATCAGAGCGCATTTACCATCCAAAAATAAAGTCAACTCTGTTGACTGCTAACCCGATCAGCGTTGATAGATACTAAGTCCTGAAGAGGACCAACATTATCTATCTGCTAGGACAAAGCCCTAAACAGGACTCACCAGCTACGCCAACGCTTGAGTTAGTTAAGGTAGAGTGATTATTCTACTTATTCTTCTCCGCCCGATCCCTTTGCGATGTCCATGTAACAGGGAGTTCGAGTGTCAAGAATCCGTTTTCAAACATTTGCATAAAGGAAATTAACGGACTTATAATTTAAATCAAAGGGCGAAAATCCATGACTTATAAGTTTATAATCAAAGGGCGATAATCCATAATACAATGATCAACAGTAGTGTTTTACGCCCCTTGAGAAAAAGTCGTTTTCTTAGTTTGGAGTTTTAGAGTGGGGTTTTGTTTTTCTAAGTGAGTTCGGCTGCGAGACTGAAGGTCCACGGGTTTTAGTGAGTTTTCGAGACAAATTGATCTAGAAAGTTCAGGAAAAATTATTGGTGTAAATCATGGTACAAAATTAATTTAGTCAGATTTTGAAGCCCGTTAGCGTAGGTTCAGTAGAATGGGTCCTCTCCCAAGTGTGTGTAATTGATAGCATTTTATAAGTGATTGACGCAGTCGAGAGTTATTATCGGGGGATAAGTCCAAATGAGTTGGCTTGCTTCTGTGGTCACAGAAAAGTTTAAAATTATTCCCCAGCCGCTCGATCGCTTATATATCACAAATGACAGTTCTGTCCAGTATTCTGAGGACAGATTGACAGTGTTGCCAGTTCAAGACTATGTGTTTTTGCAAGATTAACAAGTACGTTGAGATTGTACCAAAATATGAAAAACTGTTTAGTACATGACAAGCACGATAGACAGCAGCT
This sequence comes from Oreohelix idahoensis, assembly GCA_024509875.1. Taxonomy (NCBI): domain Eukaryota; kingdom Metazoa; phylum Mollusca; class Gastropoda; order Stylommatophora; family Oreohelicidae; genus Oreohelix; species Oreohelix idahoensis. Next base: position 160,068 of record JAMPIV010017568.1, read on the forward strand.
AGTCCTGAGAAGTAAGAAATGACAGACCTTGGCAAATTTTCATCCCTGTCGGTCAGGGCAGTATCATCTAAGATATGCCAAGTTGGAACCGAAAAATATCAGAACAATTTGAAAACACAATGTTGCCATATGAAGAATATAGAGAACATAAGAAAATATTGACAGCAGTAGTTTTTTCGAAGTCGTGACCACCAGAGCAAAAATAGAGACAGTTACTGAAGCAACATGAGCGAACGAGAGAGCAAGACATTTGTATAATTAATTGAATTGAATTTGTTGCTGTATCAACTCCCAACCTTAGAGGAAGGTTGGGCTCATCATTTCACAGGCACCACTTTATTTTGTGTAAATAAAGTTTCACCATTGTTTTGCTACTGCTGTCTCTGAGTGAAGTCCTTCGCCAACTCGTGACATCATTTATTATTTTCTTTGTCAGTTGTGGACTGTTGTCGTGTAGCCAACGTTTAACACCACCATACATAATTAAGCTCCTTACTGGGTAGTGATACGAACCCTATACGATCAACAAGAAGAGTAAAATAGAGAAGTAGGGAATAGTAGACAGTCACCATCATCAGCGCATATGCCAACGGCCGCATCCAATTCAACCACAATAAATTATCGTTATGTATAGTTATTAGATATTTTGCTGGCGATTTTTCTACTTATTTTGTAAAATAAAATAAATATATACTGCCTCTTTTTAAATTTAATTTTAAAAAATAATGCAAAAGAATCGTTCCTTACTATACCTTTAAGTTAGTTTTTCTTAAACACAAGTAAAGAGAAAAAAAAATGTTAAATTCTCTACGCAGGGTCTTTAATATTTGAACATGTGTTTTGGTTGAACGAGGCGTGCCTCACTAAAAGGAGGCCAAATTTACTTAAGAAGAAGAAGATGTTTTAGGGATCCAAAGTTTTTATTGTTAGACAATGCATTAAAAAACAGAAAATAAATAATTGATACATTATTTAATGATTCCGTCATTACTATAATATCAATTAGTGTGCGGTATGACCAATTACTGATTACTGATAATTGACCATGCACTTTTCTTCTAATCAATAGAATGTCAATTCAATTCAATACCCTTTAGCTCCCCAAGGAGCATAGGCCTTCAACAAACACATGCCAAGTCCTCCTGTCTTGTGCCATCCGCTCAAGTTCTTTCCATATTTTCCTCAATAGAATGTATGAGCCATTTATTTTTTGTGTTTTAGTGCGCCTTAACAAAAAATTTTTTAAAAGTAGATCCTTAAAACATGTCTTTCTTTACTTGTTTAATTATTTAAACCAGGGGCGTCCAACCTTTTAAAGGTGCGGGCCGCATTGACAGTTTAGGCAGTTCCCGGAAGTCGAACTTTAATAAAATTGTGGCACTGATAAAATGACTGCTGAACATCTGCTTCAAAGTTGCCCCTTATATGTGGTACAGAGAAAGTGCGTATGGCCGACGCCAGCTCCTTTCGTGGAAAAGCTTTACGGGGATTCAAATAACCTCAAACTGACTACTGCTTTCTTTGAGAACATTCAAGTGGACGTCTGAGAATGTACGAAGAAGAAGAAGAACTTTAATAAAATTTTAGACGTAACCTTACAATTGTCACAGGATTGTCTCCCCGAAACTTAGAGAAAATAACCAGGAGAGAGGAGTGGGTGAAAGGTGTGACAAGATGACCTAGGTTGGGGAAAGCATAAACAAAGGTGTGACAAGATGACCTAAGGTTGGGGAAAGCATAAACAAAGGTGTGACAAGATGACCTAAGGTTGGGGAAAGCATAAACAAAGGTGTGGCAAGATGACCTAAGGTTGGGGAAAGCATAAACAATAGAAAATGAAAATATAAGCGCGCTGCAAGGATGGTCGAGTGTGTAGTGCCCGAGAGAATGAAGAAAAAAAAACAGAGACGGAATAATTTCATCACAACAATTATAAGATAGAGTTAGTAAAAATGTAAATAATGAACTAAAGAAGCATTTGTTGGTTATACTTTAACAAAGTAATAAATTAAACTATTTAATTCTTAAGATGCAAATTATTTTAATTTAGCTAACTAATGTCAGTATTACTAATTAACTTACATGTATGTTAAATAATTTCATAATGGAAAATGGTTTGCCTCTTCTTCATCTATTATAATTTCACTTATTTGCTATTTCTGAACTCTGCTGTGATACTTTAAAAATGATCATTGTGCAATGCTATTTAGTCTGAGAGAGTTGATGCAATCAGCTCTAACGTGACCGATGTGACCATCATACTGAGTTGAGTGCTTCGTGCTGCAGCGTCTATTGATATAGTGTTTATGGAATATCGCAATTGTGTCTTGACAAATTAGACATAAAACATATCCACTAAGCTCAACAACGAAGAAAGCATTTGTGCAACTAACTTTGAAAACACGACACTCACAATCAATGTTCTCTTTCTTACTTGAACTTGATGACACCATTTTTGGTAATAGAATATTAACTGAATAATAGTTGTTCGAAACGATCATCATCTCTGCCCAGCAAAATCCATTTTTGAATACAATATACATTTTATTAAGTTTAACCACATAATGCAAGGCTCACAAGAAATTTGGTCAAAATTAGAGCTGTGTTTAAAACAAAAGGCTCGCTGAACTTGCAGTTTGAAGAGACACGTTGATTTAAACGGCACATCACTTTTCACCACCCGATGTCCGCTCCATCAAAAACGGAACACAATGTATATTCGCAGCTCATCATTAAGAAAAAAATGTTTTGGCGAGGAGCGGCCTGTTAAATATAGACATACAGACTGCCGATTATATTAGGGCGCATGTCAAATATACAAGACCTAGTGGTCTGGACATCATTCCCTTAATTTAAAAGCATTACTTTTAGACAGTTATTTTAACTTTATTTGGTATATTGTATAAATCGGTTGGGTCAAATGCCACCCGAAACTTGATAGATTAATGATATTACTCAATTTGCACCAAGACTGGACACATTTTCAGCTGTATGCGATGAATGAAAAATAGAAATTATTTTACTTCAACGATTTAAAACCTGACACATTTTCATAACAATTTTGATCTTAAATAAAAGTTGTTAATGAAATGTCTTGAAATCATTCATGTTGACCGTTTTGGCAACCGTCGCTCCCTCTAACACCTTTACATTGGAATTCTTATATCATTAATAGGGGGGTTGGGGGTGGGGGGGGGGGGGGGGGGGGGGGGGGGAGAGAAGTTTGTATCGGCGAGTAAAATAGAGTTGGCAACTTAACTCGCTCTATTAATAAAGCTGACGTGATGATGTCAAATAGCGATTGGGTCGTTTGGTGCAGGACGAAAAACCCATATAGACATGTCATCTTGATTTATGCTCCTAATGTAACCACGACTACAGCCGCCCCCCCCCCCCCTCCCCTTTACAGGAAACTTGTACCAAACGTTCATGTGCACTTGTAGCTGTGGTTTGTGTAGTTTACATGATGATGCTACCAGACGTATTCACATTAATAGCCTTGTACTACATGCTTGAGGGAGCAGTAGCAATATTCTTTCTTTATGTCATCAGAGACCCCCCGGGGACCACAGGGGCATTCACACACATACACATACACACACACGCACACATACACATACACACACACGCACACATACACATACATACACACACACACGTACATGACATAAACGCATAGGCCAACTGAAGTCTCATATTTATTGTTAACTTGCAAGGGTAATCACAATTTTAATGCACTTCCTGCCGCACATTAACAAGTATCTAACTTGATTTTGTTCATGAAATATGGGCAATGGGCACAACAGTCTATGAGCATTTGATCAGTAGTCGCCATGTTTTGTTTGTTGAGTGTTAGCCTTGTAAATTCCGCGACAGGTAGATTTCTCCATTCTTTTATATTGTCAACCGATTTATCTTTCTTATAGCCCTGCCTTCTTTGGCTTGGTCCTAAGCCTTAAAGGAAAATCTTTGGTACCCAGGGTGATCTTGACATGTTGCCATACCGTATGAGCCTGCGTCTCTTTATTGCTGTTAGAAGGGATCCGGCGGTCCCATAGCTGTGTCAAATCTGTTCATTTGTTACACCGTCCATGTACGGCTTTCCTGGACGTCTTATTTACCTGTCTGTATTCTTTTATTTAAATCTGGCAAACTAGGCTAAAGCAGCCGTGTCACATAAGTGGATAGTTGCACGAATTCCGTTATCCAACTCAGTCTGTAAGTAGACATGGTAGAGAAATTTGTAGACGTTACGTCCATTTTGGAAACTTGTGAAATACATCCTCCAGTCTTGGTAGTGAATATTTTTATTTTCACATGAAAGTGGAGCTTGATGGCGATTTTGAAGTTACCGCATATTCTGACAAACCCATTTCACTCAGCACAAGTACAAGTGTTGCCTAAATTACTAGCCTGAATTGATTTGACAGTTCCTGCTACAGTTTGCCGTGCAAGTCATTTCTTAACGGCTTTCTCTCTCCCCCCCCCCCCCCCCCCCCCCTCTTTTGGAAGGGGGTCAAAAGGCACGTTTCTGTTACTTTTCGGTTGTCGAGTGCCCTCTCGGCGTTGTACTGGCGACCAGGTGTTCATGGTTCAAACCCGGGCGTCAGCGTTTGAAGAAATGTTTACGGCCGGAAATTTGACTGAATAACCTGAACGGCTCCTGTGATAAACCCTCTGTGGATGGGAAGGAGCGAAGCTCCTGACCGGGTTGGAAGGAAAGTCCTCAGGTTCCCCAGCCTCGCAATGACATGTCATAGGGCCGAAGGGCTGAAAACCCAAGTGCCGCTGGTTAAAAAAAAAAAAAAAAAATTTCCTAGGGAGCCGCGCTGGTGTAATGGTTACCACATTGCGCTGGCGATCAGGTGTTCAAGGTTCAAGTCCGGGCATTTTTAGAAGTGTCATCGACCTGGATTTTGACTGAATAACCTGAACGGTTCCTGAGATAAACTCTCTGTGGATGGGAAGAAGCTAAGCGCCTGACCGGGTTGGAAGGAAATTCCACAGGCTCCCCAGCCTCGCAAATGACATGTCATTGGTCCGAAGGGCGGAAAGCCCACGTGCCGCTGGTAAATAAAATAAAATTATTTCCTACTCACTAGCCACAAGTCTCTTTTTTATTATTTATTTCTGTGTTCACCCATTCATAACTTAGACCAACCAATGCAAATGCGGTTCATTTTCTTCTGCGTTCAACTAAACATACGTATTTCGGCCTTTGTGCATTATTTGGCTTATCTTTATCTATCTATAAATAAATAAAATGAAAAAAATGTCTTTCGTGCTGTTATCTGATAACTCCAGAACGGCTGAACCGATTGTGATGCGGTTTTCACTGCGTATCGGTCATTTCTCAGGGAAGGATTTAAGGTAAATATCGTCAAGATACAACATCATGAGTCTGAGCAGTTAATTTATCTTCGCACCATTCATTCTTATTTCAAGGGACTTCATTCATTCTTATCCAAAGGGGCAAGGGACGTAACTTATAAACTATATAAGTCATAATGTTTATTCTTTTTCGTTAAACTTACAAAAAGTGGGTTGCTTCCAATATGTAAGTTATTTAAGCAAAAAGTTGTGACAAGAAAACTTTAAATAATACACAGCTATATAGAGATGTGAATAAAATCAATCTTTGCGTTGCAATTGTTATGCAAATTTTGTAAGGCAGGCTTGCTGACAATAAAGGTTTGATAACTACTTGCCTTTCTAAAGTGTCAGAAAAGTTCGATTAATTCTCAGCAATGTAGAGTTATTCTTCTCGGCCTTTTGGCCAAGAAAGGAAATATTTATAAAATGTCTGCACCATCTGTGCCAATTTTTACTCTGAATATGGAGAAAGATTTAGAGGGAGGTGAGCTACACAAAAAAGGAACACTCGTTATTACTGTGACAGGGCCACAAGCAAACAGGGCCTCCTATTCTTTGATAGCCAGCATACTGGCTGGACCAGCGAGAGTTGGCACAAGTGGCATCGCCACGTTATATAGATTTGCGAGCCCGTTTAAGTGGTTTGCTACACTGACAACAGCAGCACAAATGCAACATTATGCGGGCCTGCACGGCAAAAAATTTGAGTGGTCAAACCCACAAATGAGTGTTTACATAGAACACTTGGACAAGGAGAAGTCCAAGGGACTATTTAATTGGATGCCTCCGACCATCAAAGCAGAGGCGGTACAGCGACTGGCAGCAGCAGTGACGGGGGACAGAGAAGCGGAAGTTTCAAGAGTGAAAACCGCCCACGATAAGTGGAATTTCTTGTATAAACCCTCCGCACAACAGATAACCCACTTTGTACAACTTAAGATGGAGGGTCCGGTTGAAAAGTTTCAACGGGTGTGGGTGTCCCTACCCGGAAGGAGGATTGAATGTTCTATTTGTGGGGAGGACACTCACTGGGTGAGTCAGTGTCCCAAGAAGCGGGCCCCCAACAATAAGGTGAAGATAACTAGGGAAGAAGAAGCTGTCAGGAATAAAACACCAGCGGAATTAAATTGCCGGGAAGAGAGCCCCGCATCAGAAAGCCCAGCAGAAGAGAGCCCTGAATTAGGGAGCCCCGGACCAGAATCTGCCACGAACGAACCAGACTTTCAGGATGTGCTCTCCAGAAGAGGGGAGAGAAACAGGAAAAGACTTTTGTTCCAGGCAGCAGGGCCTGTTAAAACGAAGGAGGTGAAGCGAAGCAGCAGCAAGTCGCCAGGCAAGTTGTCTCCAAGTAGGGAAGCCCTACCGCCATCACCTAGGGCGGCTACCTCAGAACCCTCCCCGAGGAAGAACGTGCCGACACCTTTGGTCGACGAGCGTGAGACGTCCAGACCAAGCAGCCCTAGAGGATCACCAAGATCTGAAATTCCAGAGGCGCCAACGCCAATGAATACTCAGGTGAGCTGGGCGGCAGCATCAGCAGATGATGACGGGATGGAAGCCGCGTTGTCGCCAGCAGACCTGTTCATCGACGGGAAGATATTTGAAGACATAAGCGACGGATGAACATGTCCTTGCAAGTTTTTCTTCCCTGCACTGGGGCCCAGTGTGTGATGTATCAAGTTTCAAGCTTTGAGCAGGTGAGACGAGCGAGAGGGTTTATGACGAACGGTGCACGTGAAGGCACGCCGGAGCTGCACCCCGAAGTTACCCTCCCCTTTGAGCCTGTGAGAAGCTTGACCAATAGACCGCCAGTGCGTGGGAAGATGTGCCCCCTCAAACAGACCCAAGTACAGAGGTCAACAAGAGAAATAAAGAAAATAATGTATTTTAATTCAGTAAAGTATGCCAACACCCATAGTTTAGGTGTGGTGTTAAAATGTTTTATTATGAGTTGTGTTATTGTAAATAGTTTTTTGATAATTAGTTTGTTCGCAAATACACACACTTAACATGCGCACAGTTTTATTTAAGCAGTCAACTCCCCTCCCCCCTACTGGGGCGGGAGGTTTAGGCGACGCGGTTTCATCTGTGTCTAGCCTAAATTATCAAGGCAGAACGAATAGTCAGCCCCAGATCACTATTTCGTCAGGCAATCATGTAACTAGGTTAGCAGGTCAGCCCCTATGCACCGCTTCGTCGAAAAATACAAACATGAATGTGTCGAGTGACCTAGTTACGACAGAAAGCGGTCAGCCGACCGGCACCGCTATGCTGTGTAAACCATGTGTAACAAATGACCAGTTTACTACTTTGCCTCCTAAAATCATTAAAACACAAAATAAACCATCAACTAGTGTTCTACTGAGTAACTCATCGGTAGCGAGTAGCCAGCCTCAGATCACTACTCAGCTTTGTAATCCTACAGACGGTTCGCAAGCCCCCGTTTTGTCGAATAGTTTAGATATGGCAAGTGGCCACTCTGCCACTTTGCCATGTAGACAGTTTGCAACAAGTGGCCAACCCAAGCTTACCACCTTGTCAAGTAGCCTAGTTGTTATATCCCTCAATATCAATGGTTTGAGGGATAAGCTGGAGCACGTATTTAAACTGATCAAAAGAGATAAACCTGATTTTCTGTTCTTGCAGCAGACAGGGGTTACGTCCCATTTTACTGCCAGTCGGATTGTAACTAGATTAGGACTTAAACATGGCTGGTTCGCCCTAGGCCCCAGGCATAGTAGTGTCGCCATATTACAAATTAACGAAGATTGGGACACGGTACAGTACAGGACAGACGGTTGTGGCAGAACCGTCATAATTCAAATACAAAACAAACACAACAGACAAGACACACACACACTCATTAACATATACGCACCAGCGACAAGAGACGAACGACCTAGTTTTTATGACAAGTTACATGACACTTTAACAAAACATTACAAAGGGACTAGGAAGATTTTGGGCGGAGACTTTAATTGTGTCCTGTCTGACCTAGACTTGTCTGGGAGCTCCAGGGGAGGAGCACAGGCGCGAGAAAAGTCTTCGCTCTTAAGAGAAATACAGACGATGCTAGACGAACACGACCTCTCAGACGTATACAGGAAAATAGAACCTCGCAAACAAACTTTTACACACTTTGACAATACAAACCCATACTTTAGACGGGCATCAAGACTGGACAGAATATATGCATCTAGTACCTACAATATACACAAAACATACCATATTGGAAGCACTCTTAAATTTACAGATCACAAGGCAGTTTACACATCTCTAAGTACGGGACACACGCACAAGCAAGTAAAGAGATCCCCACATTGGAAATTTAACAACAGTCTACTTAAAAACACTTACTACACAGAACAAATAACACAACTAATACAAGGTTATGCACAAGACATTCCCAATAACAACATTGCACAATATTGGGATATGTTAAAAAACACACTTAGAGATAGAACGCAGATTTTGGCTACACTCATTCACAAACAATTTAAGAAAGAAGAGGGGATTTTAGAAGAAGCAATTAGTTTAACCAAAAGTTTAGACAACACGAACCCTCACATCCAAACCTTAGAAGAGCAATTAGATCAATATAGACAGTATACCTACCAGGGAGCACTACTTAGAACTAAATTACACACTATAACGCAAGAAATCCCTAGTAGGCAATATTTAGCAATTGAACAGAATGTACAACGCAGTAGACAGATACACGAAATAATTGACATGAACGGACAACAACAAACAGATAACACCAACATTAGTCACGCTTTCTTCCAATACTACAAAAAACTATATACCAAGGAAGAAACTGACGCAAATATACAAGACAAATTTCTACAATACGCAAAACGTTTAAGTGATGAGGAAAGTGCGAAGCTAGACCAACCTTTAACTTTATATAATTTACAAGAGGCCCTTAGTACCTTTCAAAAAGATAAAGCACCCGGACCTGATGGGTTAACTGCAGAATTTTACAGGGCTTTCTTCCCCTGTTTAGGGCCCATTCTAATTAAAATGCTGGAAGAGGCATTCCAAAAAGGGGAACTCCCAGAAAGTTTAAATCAGTCATACATTACCCTGATCCCCAAGGATAGTAATGACAAAAAGTCAATTAAGAATTTTCGGCCCATTTCTCTTTTGAATGTTGATTATAAAATTCTAGCTAAAGCACTTACTCTGAAGCTTAAATCACACATGCACCGAATAATACATTCAGATCAACAAAGTGGTGTGCATGGTAGAAACATTAGCAGACATACACATTTCATTAGAGACCTAATTACATACACACATGATAGACAGTGCCAGAGTGCCATATTATCTTTAGATCAGGAAAAGGCATTTGATAGAGTATCACATGCCTTCCTGCATAAGAGTCTTAAAGCTAACAATATAGGGAAATACTTTAGATCCTGGATAAAAATCCTATATAAAAAACCTGAAAGTAAAATATTGATTAATCATAGTTTAACTAAAACATTCAGATTAACGAGAAGTGTTAGGCAAGGGTGCCCTCTGTCGCCCCTGTTATATGTAATAACGCTAGAACCTGTGTTGGAAAGAATAAGACAAGACACAAATATTACGGGGACTTTCGTCCCCGGTGCAGGGGAAAGGAAATTGTTGGCCTACGCCGATGACACGATATTCTTTCCAACAACAAAGGATTCTATAAAAAATATCTTAGAGGTTTTCACAGAGTTTGGATACGCTAGCGAATCCAAACTAAATATTCAAAAATCTAGCATAATGGGAATAGGAAAATGGGGCAATAGGTCAGATTTCCCTTTTCAATTAACGGTAGTGAATAAAATTAAAATTTATGGAATTAACTTTTCTTTTAACCCTCAAGACCCCAATAAAGAAACATGGACAAAATTGATAGCGAAAATTCAAAATATGTTAGAAATTTACAAACATAAAACGGCTACCATTTTCGGAAGAAGTATTATAGTTAATTGTTTTATTATGCCAAAAATAATTTACACAGCAAATATACAAATAGTACCTAAAAAGATTATAACAGAAATAAATAAACTAATTAGGACCTTCATTTTTAGAAATACCTGGCACAGGATTAAACACACTACTCTAATACAACCTAAAAATAAAGGGGGAATAGCTCTACAGGACATAAATACTAAAATTAAAGCTTTAAGAATTAAATACATAGGGGATGTTATAAAGTGCCCGAGTCTATACCCGCTGGCACACTACTACATTGGTTTAAGATTATTAAACCTTTGTAAGTTGAATAACAATCAACCCCATTTTTTTGGTACACCACCACCTTTTTACAAAATATGTCTACAGAACTTAGAAGGGAACAAACACTTAATAAAACAAGACACCAAACTTATATACAAACTTCTAGTTGCAGCACAGGAAACACCTATAAAGACACGAAGAGGGTACAACCTCTTTATAACTGATTACACACAGAGTTTTACAAACATTCACGCAATAGACATTAAACCACAAGCAAAAGAAGTCACTTACAGACTACTACACAGTTTAACACCAATAGCTAACAGATCATCAATAAAGGCAAACAGATTAGCGCCCAAATGTAAACTGTGTAGTGACAACATTATAGAGACGGAAGACCATTTATTTTACACATGTAAGACAGTGGCCCCCACTTTAAACAAGTTAAGGAAATTAATAGGCCCACACTCACAACAGACACTTAATTTATATAGAGCAGTGACAATGAACACGTTACCACACATGACGAGACAAATAGAACTTAAGCTACTGACTTTGTTAGCTAACTTTAGATACCTTGTTTGGACATGTAGGAACAGAGCTGTATACGACAATGGACATTATGACAGTACAATATTTACACAAATATACGAACGCATGACACAAAACATAATAGAACAGTTTTAAAACTTTTGTGTACTTAAACCTTTATTGAATTTTGTAAATATTTCATGTAAAAATATAAAAATCGTACAAGCAAGTTGCTTTGATAACCTTTAGTGGATAAGTCTTCATATAATTTTGTAAATACTTCATGTTAAAATGTAAAAATCTTACAAGCAAGTTGCTTTGATAACCTTCAGTGTATAAGTCTTCATCAATCATCTCACAGTAGGGTGTCGATGTTTATAGCCTCATTTTTCATCATCAAATTTTTGTAGTGATTGTGATATTGTTTGGGATATGGGTTTTTTTTTTTTGGGAGGGAAGGGGAGGGGTTTCTTTATTGATGTGATATTTGTAAAAATTGTTGTAAATAATATTGTTACACTGACCTGAATAAAGGTATTTAAAAAAAAAAAAAAAAAAAAAAAAAAAAAATTTTGGCTGGGATCATGTGTCTAGACACAGGGACCGGTACAGTGACATTCATGTGTCATTAGGTCTCTTGTGTGAGAACACAGAGGTTCACTACGGTGACACATGTTGTCATTGGGTCTTCTTGTGTTGGGACATGTGGTCTTGACCAGGGCCGGGTTAGGGCGGGGATAATGCGACCTCATGCGAGGAAAAAATATGCGACCTCAAGCGAGGAAAAAAAAAAAAAAAAAAATTTTTGGCTAAGATCAAAGTGTCTAGGCACAGGGACCAATACAGTGACATTCATGTGTCATTAGGTCTCTTCTGTGAGAACACAGAAGATCACTACGGTGACACATGTTGTCATTGGGTCTTCTTGTGTTGGGACATGTGGTCTTGACCAGGGCCGGGTTTGGGCGGGGATAATGCGACCTCATGCGAGGAAAAAATATGCGACCTCAAGCGAGGAAAAAAAAAAAAAGACATTCATGTGTCATTAGGTCCTTTGTGTGAGAACACAGAAGATCACTACAGTGACACATGATGTCATTGGGTCTTCTTGTGTTGGGACATGGGTCTTGACCAGGGCCGGGTTGAGCGTGTGCCATGCAACCTCATGCGAGGCATAAAAAAAGCGACCTCATGCGAGGAAAAAATATGCGACCTCATGCGAGGAAAAAAAAAAAAAAAGGCCTTTTGGCTAAGATCAAAGTGTCTAAGCACAGGGACCAATACAGTGACATTCATGTGTCATTAGGTCCCTTGTGTGAGAACACAGAGGATCACTAGGTGACACATTTTGTCACTGGGTCTTCTAGTGTTGGGACATGTGGTCTTGACCAGAGCCGGGTTTGGGGCGGGGACAATGCGACCTCATGCGAGGAAAAAATATGCGACGTCAAGCGAGGAAAAAAAAAAAAGGCCTTTTGGCTTAAAAAAAAAAAGGCCTTTTGGCTAAGATCAAAGTGTCTTAGCCAGGGCCGGGATCACACACAATTTACACATTTTACTGAATAAAGTCAATAGACCACACTTTGAGCTCCAGAAAGGGTATTAATTTTAAAAAACCTTACAAGCAATTTCGTCTACACAAAAGCTGTCATGTAAATTATTTATGCTAGAAGATGTGTGTATGTTCTCGAAGATTTCTGTATGTTCTGACACTATAATTGCTTAGCAATTCATTTGGATATGGAGAAAAGGGATGTAGCTTTATTGTTTTTTCAGTTACTATTGTGCTTGCGAATATTGGCTACCCGCCTACATAATAAAAAGTTTCTCCTTCTTTGATCCTTAGCCGCCGACCGTCAAAGCAGTCAGTGGCGATTACGCCTGGTGGCGTCTTGTAGGGCAACAGCAAACTGATTCCACTTTGCTTGGTCGGCGGCCATCCTTTGTACAGTGCTCCAACTCTGGTTCATTCGGAGTTCCAGATGTTTAGGCTAAAGAAGGCTGTTCTTGCCTTATTCATTCTGTTGTTGATGTCTCTGCTTGCTCCGCCGTCTGGTGTTACTATGCATCCTAGGTATGTGAAGGCATCTGTCTGTTCCAGCTGCTGATTCCTTACTGATATGGGCTCAGGGTTGCTCACATTGAGCGTCATGACCTCTGTCTTCTTTAGGTTGATGTTCAAGCCCACCTGCTGGCTATACTTATTAAGTCTATCCGTTTTTTCCTGGATGTGTTGATGTGAATGTGCTAGTAGTGCAATGTCATCTGCATATTCCAGATCTTCCAATGTAGAAAATGTAGTCCATCTTATTCCTCTTGGATTGCCCTCTGTTGTCTGGCGCATCAACCAGTCTGTGACTGTTAAAAATAGAGTGGTTGATAAGGGGTATCCCTGTCGTACTCCTGTTTTCACTTCAAAGGTTAGGTTGCTCTGCCCAATGCTACACGTAAAGTTGCCATAAAGGCTTTTTATGATTGACACTATGCAGCTTGGAATTCCATAAGCCCTCAGTATTTTCCATAAACTGTCCCTATGTATACTGTCAAAAGCCTTTTCAAAATCAACGAAATTAATGTACAGATGTCTTTGCCATTCTGAGCACTGCTCTATAATGTTCCTGAGGGTAAATATATGATCTACACATCTTCTGTTCTTTCTAAACCCTGCTTGTTCTTTCCTCAGTTTATGGTCTACTGCTTTTGAGATTCTCTGTATAATTATCCTGCCTAGTATTTTGCTGGGAACTGAGAGAAGAGTTATTCCTCTCCAATTATTGGAGTCTGCAAGATCTCCCTTCTTGGGCAATTCGACAATTATTCCTTTTCTCCACTCTGTTGGTGTTGTCCCTGTTTTCCAGACTTGTGCAAATAGTGGTTCTAATAGTTCTGCTGCTAGCTCTGGGTCTGTCTTAAATAGCTCTGCATTTAAGTTATCATGACCAGGAGCTTTTCCATTCTTTAACCTTTTGACTGCTGTGATGATTTCTTCTTTTCGTGGGATGTCTGTATTAACATCTAGATCATTTTCAGCCTCAGGAACATTCAATTGTATCTCTGGTGGTTCCTTATTCAGAGTTTCTCTGAAATGCTCTGCCCATCTTGTTTCCTGTCCCTCTACTGTCGTGATGAGATTTCCGTGCTTATCTCTTACTAATGTAATATTGTTTGCACCTCGTTTTCCACTGATGATTTTAGTTATTTTGTATACTGTGCTTTGTTCATTTCTCAGTGCTGCCTCTTCTTCCTGTCTTGCAAGGTCATCCAGAAATGTCCTTTTGTTAGCACGGGTTTGAAGTTTAACTTCCTTGTCCAGCTGACTGTACTGTTCACTATATATTGCCTTTAACCCGAGAGACTTAGCTTCTGCTTTCTTTCTTTTCATTTCCTTTCTCTTCGCTATGATGTTTTGCGTATCTGGTGTTATCCAGTCTTGGCTCTTTCTTTCCTGGAATCCCAAGCATGACTTGCTGCTTTCCTTGTATATTGTTAAGATGGTGTTGAATCTCTGGTCAACATCATCAGTCTCTGTTCTTTCCTGGCTTTTGATAATCTCATATCTTCTCTTTACGTCGACCACGAAAGCTTTTCTGGTGAGGGGATCCTTCAGTTTCGTGATGTTGTATCTTTTCTGTTTGACTGCAACTGGTCCAGCAGCTCTGAGTTTCACTTTCAGTCTTGCTACTACTAGGTGATGATCACTTCCCACATCTGCGCCTCTTCTTACTTTCACGTCTTGTAGTGCATGTCTCCATCTGCCATTGATCATTATGTGATCTATCTGGTTTCTGTCTCGTCCGTTTGGTGATTCCCATGTTAACTTGTGCACTTCCTTGTGTGGAAAAAGTGTTCCTCCAATGTCCACGTTGTTAATACTGCAGAAGCTTATTAATTTGTCCCCATTCTCATTTGCTGTTCCACTGCCGCATTTCCCCATTACTCTTTCGTTATAATTATTGTGTGCTCCCACTTTCGCATTTAGGTCTCCCATTACTATAATGAGATCGTACCTGGGTGTAGTTTCCATTTCTTTTTGTACCTGTTGATAGAACTCGTCCTTGATCTCTTCATCGCTGTCGTTTGTTGGTGCATAGCACTGTATAATTGTGGTGTTGGTGAACCTCCCTCTCAGTCTTGCTCTTATCAGTCTGTTGTTGATGGGTTTCCATTCCAGTAGAGATCTTTCCATTCCTCTCTTCAGGATAATGGCTACACCTTCGTTGTTCTGACCATCCTCTCTGCCAGAATAAAGTACTGTTTCCCCTTGTGGTAAAATAGGATGTTATAAATATTTATAGGGGACTTAGTGTACTGACTGAGATCAGCTGTGAAGGTATCTATATCTAATAAGAGTAGTGTATTATAGATAACCTTACTTACTGCCACATATGTATACCTCAGTCAGAATTATTCTGGAATAGTGTGATGACTACGTTATATGTCTAGGGTATGTGTATGATGAATTGTAAGTCATAACAACAACAGACAGATAAACAATTTAATTTATTCCACCACACTTGACAACACTGTGACACTCACATACATAAAACACTCTAAGAGGATATCTTAAAGGAGTCACTGATAACTTTTCAAATAACAATATGTATTCATTGCTGTCATGAATGTATATGTGTCCTGATTCAAATACAAAGGGAACCAGGAATCACAATCAATTTTAATTACAAGTTATATGTACAGAATTTATTAATATGATTCATGTAGTGACATATATTATTAATGGTATCCTATGTGTGTCAGTTGTGTAGTGGTAATATAAGGTAATACTGGTTTTGTTTTGTTCAAGCTCTGTTGGTATTTGTCATCATGACTTCAATAGTTTGTTTCTATTGGAACTAGTATTGGAGATGTTCTCAGTTCCTGGTATTAAAACAATTAAATTCCCCTCTTAATTTTAGTTTATAATGTCATTTTAAGATGGGGGTACATAATGTTGAGCTCCATGGCCACACTCTCTTATCTTGCGTGATGACTGCAGTAAAAGACTCCTCTGCTTGATTACTGTAATGAGTTCTGGAGCCACCCCACTGGATGCTATATGGACCAAGGAGTATGCTGTCCACCTCTGGCTTCAGCAAAGCTCTGACCAGGTGCTGCTCAATAACTTTAAGACCACGGTCCCTGAAACAAGAAGGTTGTACCTTCTACGTCAGAACTAATTTATACTCCATTTCTACACTGAGCACAATACATCACAAACATTGAGTTCAGAGCGTTAGGCCAACTGTCAGCTTCATCTGAAATACTTTATACCAGTATTTCCCTCCCTAATGGTTACTACGCCTCTGCAATTCCAGCATTATTTCTTTCTAGTTAATAATCTAGGTGTCAGTGTACTGTTTGGCCATTCCATGCAGTTTTACTTTCCTCCGACACCTTCTGTTCAGGCTGGAGCACTATAGGCTTTACATCATGTTCGCTACTGAACCACACATATATACAGACATAAATTATCAATTTACATTCAATTTTCATTAAAAGATATTGAATATTTCAAGCTTACCACAATTCATGGAAATAATAATAAACAGTTTCGTTGACTGGCAATGAATATAGCACAACTCCGATCTGCCGATGTCCCAGGCTTTATTTTATAAAAAATATACACTGGTGCTCAACGCACTGCTTCTTAGTAGGTTTATTACAAGATGTGGCAATGAACAGACGCTCTGAATTGTGTATATTCGCAGCTCTACCCAATCACACCACGTCTACACATCTTTTCAAAAAAGTACCCCTTTCTCACGTTTCCCCTGACAACACAAGATAGTATTTATAGTCCGACCAATCGTGTTTAGTCTTTCATTTGTTGCGCTCCAATCACATAGGAGTTAACATGGTAGGCTATTTCCGTAACGTAATGTTTCTTCAAACACGTTATAAAAAAAATTTTATGAGCAGAAATGATTTCATGCTGTCAGGCACCCCCACTATTTTATTTTGGCCATAACTTGGTAATTCCTAGACTATTTGCGTAACGTTTTACATATTCTTTGTCAGCAAACCCTAAGGAACCCAAATATACGAATTTAAGGGAGCTAGGTGGCTGCGTTCAAAATGTGCATTTTCTACCACCTCCTGTTCACTTCAATCCCCATGTGGTGTCTGGGTACTGTCATGTTTTCAAACGTAAACCCATCTAATGTCATCTTTCCCAATAAGCGTTTTTCAGGATTTTAAAACCTAACTCTGGGAAGGGTAGTGAATTTTATCACTGTCGATTTGAAATAAAGTTAGTGCATGTGGCCTTACACGCGTGATGGCAGCAATTGTGTATCGCGCGACGCGTGTTTAGTGTTGCAGGTGTCCCTGCTTTCTGCCTCTCCCTTCTCTCTATCCTTTAGTCCATCTGTCTTTTAGTTACGCCGTGTATAAAATGGAATGAATGAAATATTAAATTTAGGTCATTGATCAGCTTGCGTATCTCAAGGTTTTTTCCAAGAAATACAGTACACGTTTCATTGAAGAAAGCGTGCAGCGACACAGTAGGCTTTTACTATCAACGTGAAAGCGTTACAATTTGCCGACGAAGTAGAAAACAAGGGGGATTTCGAGTACAGGCATTGTGACAGCACTGTTCTTTACCATTCTTCTTTCCTTTTATTAAATTTATTTGTTAGGCTTTGCATTTACGTTTTAATTTATATATGGGGATTAGAATAATTCACGACATCTCCCCTCTTAAAACAGACATTATATGTCAGTCCTTTATTCTATATACACATAGAGAAATTTATTATTATTTCTGGGGTTTACGGTGATTCTCATCACACGGATGGCGGCTTAAAAAATCCGCTCCCAAATTTGTTTTTCCAGATATATACTCAATGCTAAAAATTATAGGGAGCCAAAAGCAAGGACCATCGGAGTAACCTAGAGTTCTCATGCCTAGCCTGGGCTAGAAACGATAAAGGTTTGTGATCCGTTTGCAACTTAAATGCCTTCCCATACAGATAAATATTGAATTTCTTTATTGCCCATATTACTGCAAGACATTCTTTTTCGCTAGTTGAGTAGTTGATTTCAGCTTTATTCAATTTTCTGCTAGCATATGCCACTGGGCTTAATTCCCCATCCAATGCATCTGATTTCTGTAGTAGAGTTGCACCTAACCCAATATTACTGGCATCCGTCCTTACTATGAATTCTTGACTTAAGTCAGGTAATTTCAAAATAGGTTTACTTGTGAGCTTTTCCTTCAATTCTTGGTAAGCCATTTCACATTGTGGTGTCCATGTAATGCGATCTGGATGTCCTTTACGTGTCAAATCAGTTAACGGTGCACATATGGAATTAAAGTTTTTGATATACTTCTGGTAGAAACCACATAATGAGACAAAGGATCTCACGTCCTTCTTGGTTTGTGGTCTCGGGGCTTTCTTTAGTTTCTCTAAATTCTTTGGGTCAGGGGTCATGTTTCCCTGATAAACTGTGTGTCCCAAAAATTCCAATTCTTTACATCCAACGCAACATTTGGTTGGTCGGGCTGTTAAATTTGCTTCCCTAAGTCGATCAAACAGCATCTTCAGAGAGTCAATGTGTTCCTCAAATGTTTCTGTTGCTATAAGGATATCATCCATGAAATTTGTTATACATGGATTATTCAGAGGGTCCAATAATTTTCTCATCATTCTAAAGAAGACACTAGGCGCATTCTTCAATCCAAATGGCAATCTATTAAACTCATAGTGTCCTTCTGAGGTACTAAAAGCTAGGTATGGTCTAACCTCAGGCTTTACTGGAATCTGATAGTATCCTTTACTCAGATCCACTTTTGAGAAATATTTAGCTTTATTTAGTCTGGCAAACAGCTGATTTGTATCCGGCAATGGATCCACCTGTCCTTCTGTAATAGCATTCAGTCTCCTGTAATCTATACAGAGTCTATGTTCTCCAGAGGGCTTCCTTAAGAGTACAACACCTGAACTATATGAGGATTCACTGTGCGAAATAATTCCTTCCTTCAACAGATAGTCTATCTCTTCCTTCAAAGCTTTCTCCTTAGCAAACGGAATCGAATATGGTTTCATACAGACAGGTGTGGGGTCTATCAGTTTCATATCATATTCCAATAGGTTTGTATGCCCTGGTCGGTCTGTTAACACCTCTGCATGATTATTTAGAACCTGTTGCACTCTCTCTTTCTGAGTTTTTTGTTAAATGTGTACTGATTTTCACCTGTGCTGCTGTCTCACAGGGGTGTAATGGATATTCAAATGATGAAAGTGGTTCCTTTTTCATCTCCATGGCGATGGACAAGGTCAACAAGTGTGTCTCTTCCTGATGTTCTCTTTCCAAATATTTCTTCAGGAGATTCACATGATAGATTTTTTCTTTCCCCTTCTTATCTATCTTATAATTTGTTCTAGACACCTTCTCTAAAACTGTATATGGACCTTGCCATCCAATCTGTAACTTATTCTGACTCCCGGGGAGAAGAAGCAGTACCTTCTCTCCCACAGCCAAATCTCTGTCTTTCGCCTTCCTGTTATAATAGGCAGCATGTTTCTTCCTGGCTTGTTTCAAATTTTCATTGGCAAGTTTCCAGCCAGTTTTTTAAACGAGTGGTCAGCTCATTCACATATTGGTATGAAGATGTAATGTTTTCCTCTGCCTTTTCATCAGTCCACGTTCTTAACAAAGCTTCGAGTGGACCTTTTATTGGCCTTCCAAACAATAATGTTGCCGGGGCCATACCGGTTGAACTATGGGGTACCTCCCGATAAGCAAAGAGGGCGGCGTGCAGGTACTGGTCCCATGTATCTGGTTTTTCGTGTGCCAACTTTCTCAGGATCGACATCAACGTGCCGTTAAATCTTTCCACTTGGCCGTTCCCTTGGGGATGGTACACACTACAATGGAAGTGTTTGGCCTGGAAGATCCTGAAAACTTCTTCAGTTAGTTTCCCCTTGAACTGAGAGCCATTATCAGTCAAGATTTGATTGGGAAAGCCTAACCTTGTGAAAATTGTGAGCAATGCCTCTGCCACATGTTTAGAATCAATCGATGACAGGGCTACTGCCTCTCCCCACATAGAACAAGTGTCCACCAGAGTCAGAATGTAGCTGTTCCTTCTCTTGGTTCGGGTGAGAGGTCCCACAAGATCCACGGCAACTCTCTCAAAGGGTGTTCCCACTATGGGCATTTCCCCCAGAGTTGCTGGTGCAGTCCAATGTTTAGGTGCTACTCGTTGGCACTCTGGACAGGATTTTACATATCGTTTGATATCTTCAGTTATTCCTGGCCAGAAATAATGACAAGCTATTCGCTGTCCTGTTGCGCTGATTCCCATATGACCACTGAAGGGAATCGCATGCCCTAATTCCAACACTTTAGTCCTATATGAAGTGGGAAGGACCAGCTGTCCGTGACCATTGGATTCAGATCCAGCCTTCCTATATATCAGTTTGTTCTTCATATAAAACTCTCCCTTGCCTGGAGGTGTATGAGCTTTGGGCAACTTCTTGAAACATGGCTTGAGTGTTTTGTCCTCAGCCTGTGCCTTCCTCATCTCATCTGGGTGAGTATTTATTGGATTATCCTCCTCCTTTTTAGACTGTGATCTGGTCTGCACTGTTGCCAATATCACAGGTCTCTGGGATTCCCCAAGAAGACATATCTACACCCCAATATCAGAGGGTAGATTGGCTCATTTATCACTGCTGCTTTTATGATTCCTTCCACATATCGCGTTTTCACTTTTATTCGGGCGACGGGAAGTGTCATGGTAGCTACATCCTTGGTTGCAGTTTGAATCTCCACTGTTTCTGTGGTGTATTGATCGGCCTGCACCAGGTGAGAACTCACAACGGAATCGTAATCTAAACCGGTATCATATAAACACCTTATAGTGACACCATTACAGATGACATCTTCACACACTGGGGGGTGGTATGGTTCCTGTAGTTCTTCAGGTTTGACCTTCTTTTCCTTTTTCCCCGATGTCATAGCAGCACAATGAGGAGGTTTCCTTCTACAATGGTCAGTGTCATGATTGTTCATCTTACAATTTTTACACCACCTTTTTCCTTGGTTGAAAGATTTTCTTTCATCATATTTCCTTTCATCGAATTGTGGGGTTTTATTTTTATTTTCATACCGTGGCCTATCAAACTGGTGCTTACCTTTGTTTTGATCCCTAGGATCAAATTTATTAAAGTTCTGTGGTGCCCTAAAGTTATCCACTTGTTTCTTTTTATTACCTGTTACCTCTGCTTGAGCTGCTTGATACCTTTCAGCAACATTTAGCAACTCACCCAGCCTCTCTGCACCTTGTTCCATGAGAAACTTTCTCAGGTCTGGAGCCATGGACTCTCTTAATTGCTCTATAAGGACCATTTCCTTAAGATCTTGGGTTTTCCCCAGAGAAGTCCATTTCTCCAAGTATGTCTCTATTCGTGCAGAGAACTGGTGATAGGTTTCACCTGACAGTAGTTTAGCATTCCTAAATTTTTTCCTATAAAATTCTGCGTTCTTTTCATATCTTAACAAAAGAGCCTGCTTTAGCATGTCATAATTTTCCTGATCACCTCTGCTCATTTTTGCAAAAACTTCATAAGCTGCCCCACGAAGTCCCTGAGATAACTTTAAGCTCCACCTTTCTCTCTCTAACCCATATGTGGTAGCTAATAGTTCATACCTATTTAGATAGCTCTCTATATCATCGTCTTTCTCAACAAAATGATCTAAATGAAAATTCATAGCTGAGGTTGAGGCTCCCTGGCTAGCAGTGGCATCAGAGGCAAAGGGACTGGCACCATTTTCAGGAGCATGGCCCTGAAACTCAAACTCCCTTAGTCGTAACTCATGTTCCCTTTGTAATCTCTTCTCCTCCTTTTCTGCTTCCCTTTCTGCAGCTAATCTCTTTTCTTCTCTTTCTGCAGCTAATTTCTTTTCTTCCCTTTCTGCAGCTAATCTTTTGTCTTCTCTTTCTGCCTCCAATTTCTTAGCCTCAGCCTCAATCTGCAACCTCTTAGCCTCAGCCTCAATCTGCAACCTCTTAATCTATTTTTCAGCTTCTAACTTTCTTTCGGCCTCTTTTTCTAATCTTCTTTCTTCTCGTTCAATATATTTGTCACATTCAGCAGTGACATAAGAAATCATAATTTGTCCGTCCATTCCTAACTCTTTCGCAGTCTGTACAGCAGCAGATCGAAATTTTGCCAGGTCGGCCATTGTCTAACAGATAAATGTCTAAACAATTTTATCTATGACTAATTAACTCAAGACAACACAGGCACTGTGAGCTCAACCTTATTTATTTTCACCCAAGGATACCTTTTAATTCTTATTATTCCCTGAAGTGAGTTACCCCCAATATTTGTAATAGGGAAAGATTCAAAATCCCGAGGGCGAGACCCCAATATATGTGGTAAAATGGGATGTTATAAATTTTTATAGGGGACTTAGTGTACTGACTGAGATCAGCTGTGAAGGTATCTATATCTAATAAGAGTAGTGTATTATAGATAACCTTACTTACTGCCACATATGTATACCTCAGTCAGAATTATTCTGGAATAGTGTGATGACTACGTTATATGTCTAGGGTATGTGTATGATGAATTGTAAGTCATAACAACAACAGACAGATAAACAATTTAATTTATTCCACCACACTTGACAACACTGTGACACTCACATACATAAAACACTCTAAGAGGATATCTTAAAGGAGTCACTGATAACTTTTCAAATAACAATATGTATTCATTGCTGTCATGAATGTATATGTGTCCTGATTCAAATACAAAGGGAACCAGGAATCACAATCAATTTTAATTACAAGTTATATGTACAGAATTTATTAATATGATTCTTGTAGTGACATATATTATTAATGGTATCCTATGTGTGTCAGTTGTGTAGTGGTAATATGAGGTAATACTGGTTTTGTTTTGTTCAAGCTCTGTTGGTATTTGTCATCATGACTTCAATAGTTTGTTTCTATTGGAACTAGTATTGGAGATGTTCTCAGTTCCTGGTATTAAAACAATTAAATTCCCCTCTTAATTTTAGTTTATAATGTCATTTTAAGATGGGGGTACATAATGTTGAGCTCCATGGCCACACTCTCTTATCTTGCGTGATGACTGCAGTAAAAGACTCCTCTGCTTGATTACTGTAATGAGTTCTGGAGCCACCCCACTGGATGCTATATGGACCAAGGAGTATGCTGTCCACCTCTGGCTTCAGCAAAGCTCTGACCAGGTGCTGCTCAATAACTTTAAGACCACGGTCCCTGAAACAAGAAGGTTGTACCTTCTACGTCAGAACTAATTTATACTCCATTTCTACACTGAGCACAATACATCACAAACATTGAGTTCAGAGCGTTAGGCCAACTGTCAGCTTCATCTGAAATACTTTATACCAGTATTTCCCTCCCTAATGGTTACTACGCCTCTGCAATTCCAGCATTATTTCTTTCTAGTTAATAATCTAGGTGTCAGTGTACTGTTTGGCCATTCCATGCAGTTTTACTTTCCTCCGACACCTTCTGTTCAGGCTGGAGCACTATAGGCTTTACATCATGTTCGCTACTGAACCACACATATATATACAGACATAATTTATCAATTTACATTCAATTTTCATTAAAAGATATTGAATATTTCAAGCTTACCACAATTCATGGAAATAATAATAAACAGTTTCGTTGACTGGCAATGAATATAGCACAACTCCGATCTGCCGATGTCCCAGGCTTTATTTTATAAAAAATATACACTGGTGCTCAACGCACTGCTTCTTAGTAGGTTTATTACAAGATGTGGCAATGAACAGACGCTCTGAATTGTGTATATTCGCAGCTCTACCCAATCACACCACGTCTACACATCTTTTCAAAAAAGTACCCCTTTCTCACGTTTCCCCTGACAACACAAGATAGTATTTATAGTCCGACCAATCGTGTTTAGTCTTTCATTTGTTGCGCTCCAATCACATAGGAGTTAACATGGTAGGCTATTTCCGTAACGTAATGTTTCTTCAAACACGTTAAAAAAAAATTTTATGAGCAGAAATGATTTCATGCTGTCAGGCACCCCCACTATTTTATTTTGGCCATAACTTGGTAATTCCTAGACTATTTGCGTAACGTTTTACATATTCTTTGTCAGCAAACCCTAAGGAACCCAAATATACGAATTTAAGGGAGCTAGGTGGCTGCGTTCAAAATGTGCATTTTCCGCCACCTCCTGTTCACTTCAATCCCCATGTGGTGTCTGGGTACTGTCATGTTTTCAAACGTAAACCCATCTAATGTCATCTTTCCCAATAAGCGTTTTTCAGGATTTTAAAACCTAACTCTGGGAAGGGTAGTGAATTTTATCACTGTCGATTTGAAATAAAGTTAGCGCATGTGGCCTTACACGCGTGATGGCAGCAATTGTGTATCGCGCGACGCGTGTTTAGTGATGCAGGTGTCCCTGCTTTCTGCCTCTCCCTTCTCTCTATCCTTTAGTCCATCTGTCTTTTAGTTACGCCGTGTATAAAATGGAATGAATGAAATATTAAATTTAGGTCATTGATCAGCTTGCGTATCTCAAGGTTTTTCCAAGAAATACAGTACACGTTTCATTGAAGAAAGCGTGCAGCGACACAGTAGGCTTTTACTATCAACGTGAAAGCGTTACAATTTGCCGACGAAGTAGAAAACAAGGGGGATTTCGAGTACAGGCATTGTGACAGCACTGTTCTTTACCATTCTTCTTTCCTTTTATTAAATTTATTTGTTAGGCTTTGCATTTACGTTTTAATTTATATATGGGGATTAGAATAATTCACGACACCCCTGTAGCTGTTTTTTTTCTTCCCTTACCTGTCCATCTGCTCTCGCTTATTTCCAGGATATGTATCTTGTAGTTCCACATCTCTGCTGTGATTAGTCTCAGCTTTCCTGCCTCATTCATAGTTCTGACGTTCCAGAAACCAATTCTGGTTTCGTGTTTTGCTGTCGGGGCATCCGTTTTCATGCCAGTGGCTTCCTTTCGGCTTTCACCACTGTCAGTCATTCGAGCCTGAGACTCCGGATGTCCGTCCCGCAGCAAAGTTTTTCTATTTATTGTTGTTTCCGTAACATGCGATTTTTTTTACATAGACAGGGGTGTCAGCCCTGTGCTAAAACCCCCAGCCTGGAGGACCAGAGTACCAGCTTTTGTCTGACTCCTACCCACGCAGACCAGTCCAGCTTGGTTGAACCTACCAGGAGTAAATCTCCCACTGGCATAGCTCTGGGGATTGTCAGCGTACACAAGCCGCCATACCGCTACAAGGTATAGGTACCATTGATGGCAGAATAAAAAGTTTATTTACTACTTAATAACTTTACTACTTAATTATTTTCACTTTCCTTTTCATGTCTTCGTTTCCTTTTTGTGTTTAATTGTATGGTAGACAAGGTTTATGTCTTATTTGTTCTTGAAAATCTGTGAATGTTCTAGAAGATTTCTGTATGTTCTGACATTATAATTGCTTTGCGATTCATTTGGATATGGAGCAAAGGCAAGTACCTTTAGTATTTTTTTCAGTTACTATTGTGCTAGGTAATATTATGTACCTACCTACATAATAATTTTCAGACTTCATTATTAAATTTATTTACTACTTAGTAACTTAACTTCTTAATTATTTTCACTTTTCCTTTCTTTCTTCGTTACCTTTTTCTGTCTAGGTCTTTTCCAAAAATTTGCAACATTTGCTCGGCACTTAAATGGAAAAACGAGCCAAAAGGCATGTGTTGCCATCACGGTAAAGTTAAATTGGAAGAACTTCAAGCACCGCCGGAACCGCTGTCATTGTTGACTGGCCAACATCCTCTGTCTACAGAATTTATAAGAAATATCATAAGCTACAATAATGCGTTTCAAATGACATCTCTTGGAGCCAAGGTAGTGTATGAAACAGGTTATATGCCAACGTTCAAAGTTCAAGGGCAGGTGTATCAGTTGCTTGGTAGCTTACTTCCCAAAGAACGATGTGACCCAAAATTTCTTCAAATATATTTTATTGATGATCATGTGTCTCAGGCTTCTACACGTTGTAACATCTTTCAGAATCTGAAATTGGAAGTGACTGGAAGTCCAAGATATTTACACGAATGTACGCAGGACGCAATGACATATGTCAGACGCTTTGATAGACCGGATTTGTTTATAACATTTACCTGCAACCGCAAATGGCCTGAAATAATAAATGCACTGTATGAAAATACCGTTCCACAAGATTGATACGACATAATTAACAGAGTGTTTCACCTGAAAATACAGAATCTTATGAATCTGACAACGAAAGTTAAAATTTTCGCTACAGTTCAATGTTTCGTGTAAACAGTAGAGTGGCAAAAGCGTGGACTTCCTCATATACATTTACTGCTTTTTGCTTGAGAACAAAATTGGACCAGAAGAAATAGATACTGTGATTTGTGCGGAACTTCCAGACAAGAATATTGACGCAAAATTGTATGATGTTGTCATTAAGAAAATGATACATGGACCTTACGGACATTTAAATCCAAATTCTCCATGAATGAACTCCCATAAATGCGTCAAGAAAGATCCGAAAAGTTTTCACCAAGATACCATTACAAGCGATGTTGGATACTGTCAGACAAACTACTTATGCTATGGATTTCAATATCTCAACACTTTCAAACTTGGCTCGTACTACTAGAGGACGACCACAGCATACAGTAGCTGATAATAATTAACTATACCTTTAACAGGTACGTTACCTTTAATAATGCACTGCACACAATGAAGCCCCACACGGCTCATAACACAAATGAAATATACTGACTACACATGCCAATACAGCTTGCACTACTAGCAACTTAATAAATAAGTATCATACCCACTGGTATGGCCATCCTGAATGGACATCACAATGACTTTCGCTCACCGACGAAAGGTATGTACTAGTATTAGGCAAAAACTAAATCACAACTGACTTAACATCACCGATCTACAAAAATGCCGCTAGACAAAACACATTAACATTCTAGCAAAATGCACTACATCCAAAGATCACATGAAGAAAAGGCAAGCACTAAATCTTGCAAACTAACTTATAACTTGTTAAATAAAGAAGTGAAGACAAAAACTCGAAGAGATAAAAGACATTTCATCAATGAACTGGCCGTAGAAGCTGAAAATGCTGCAAGAACTGGTAATAGTAGGTGCCTTTATCAAATTACAAAACAACTATGTCACCAGCCTACTGCTATGGAAACACCTGTTAAAGGTAAATTAGGGAATTCAATACCAACAGAAAAAAGAACAAATGAAGAGATGGGCTGAGCACTTCATGGAGGTGCTAAACAGACCACCACCAACAGTAACACCTGATTTTAATAATGAAACATCCACAACCACTTTGCCAATAACTTGCGATGAATTCACGCTGGACGAGATCAAACAAGCCGTTAAAAGATTAAAAAATTTTAAAGCTGCTGGAGTTGACGAAATTTCAGGGGAAATGATTAAAGCAGTTAATGACAACAACCTCTTGAGA
This sequence comes from Oreohelix idahoensis, assembly GCA_024509875.1. Lineage (NCBI taxonomy): Eukaryota > Metazoa > Mollusca > Gastropoda > Stylommatophora > Oreohelicidae > Oreohelix > Oreohelix idahoensis. Next base: position 187,716 of record JAMPIV010017568.1, read on the forward strand.
ATTTTAGATATTATAAATGAAGTATGGAGAGAAGAACAACCACCACAACAATGGAAAGACAGTATTATTGTAAAGTTACCGAAGAAAGGTGATCTATCAGACTGTAATAACTGGCGTGGTATTTCTCTATTATCAGTACCTGGAAAATTATTATGTTGCATGATGTTAGAAAGACTTAAATTGCATGCTGACGAAAAGATCAGAGAAGAACAAGCGGGTTTCAGGCCGAAACGATCATGTATTGATCAAATATTCACACTAAGAACAATTATAGAAGAATCAGTGGAAAGGCAATCGCCACTTATTATCACCTTCGTCGATTTTCAAAAAGCCTTTGATAGTCTACACCGCCCATCATTGTGGAAGATACTTACAATCTATGGTTTTCCAACAAAATATGTGAATATAATCAAAGCGCAATATGACAATGCAAGATGTTGTGTTAGAACAAATAAAGGGAATACAGAATGGTTTACAGTAGAAACAGGGGTGAAACAAGGCTGTATTATGTCACCACTACTTTTTGGAATAGCTATTGATTGGGTTATGAGAAACTATACCCACAAGAACAATTAGGTATAAAATGGACAAATGGAAAATTCCTGGGGGACCTGGATTTCGCAGATGATGTAGCATTCTTAAGTTCAACACCAAGACAATCCCAAGAAGCAATAAATAATTTGTGTCATCTCTCGGTTAAAATTGGTCTCCAAATAAATGCCTCTAAAACTAAAGCTATGAACTTTTCTAACGAGACCTTTGATATCATCTTGAACGGGGAAAAACTACAGAAAGTTGAAAGTTTCAATTATTTAGGCAGTAAAATGACTCAGGATGGTGACACAACAAGAGAAATCCATACTAGAATTGCTTTGGCAGCTAGCGCCTTCAATAGATTATCTAACATTTGGAAATTACGATCATTGAATATACATACCAAGCTTCGTCTGTTTAATTCAAATGTTATCTCATGTTAACATACGGCTGTGAGAGTTGGAAAATAACAAAATCATTGGAGAACAAGCTGAATACATTCGAGAACAAATGTCTTAGAAAACTCATGAACATCAGTTGGAAAGAATTCAAGACTAATCGACAAATAAGAGAAGACTCTAGGCAGAAATATGTCTCCGACTATATAAGGAAAAGACGATGGTCATATATCGGTCATGTCCTACGAATGCAAAACAACAGAATACCACTACAGGCGCTCACTTGGTTCCTGAGGGTAAGCGGAAAAAAGGAAGACCAAAAGAAACACTCAGAAGAACAATAATAAGAGAAGGAAGAACGTTGGGCCTAAATAATGTGCAAGAGCTAAGAGGAGTGGCGTCACAACGAACAACCTGGAGAGCACTGGTTTCTGCCTTATGCGCCGTGTTTGGCGCTTAAAGAATTTATTATTATTATTATAAATCAGAACCACCATGGCAAACGCTCTTCAGCAAAACGCTGACAGGGAACAAAAACGACCTATTCTGGTCGATGGCCAGAAAGAAAACTAACTTTTTGCGCCAGAATTTGTGCCCACTTCCTTTCCAGTCAACTGACCAAACAGGTTTCTTATTATCTCACTGTTGCCACTCTCAGCGTAACCAACTTAATATTTTGTCGAACATATATACTGTGACATCCACCCCCGCCTTAAGAAAGAAAACGAAGTTTTCTTCCAGCGGAGGAGTCATGCTCAACCCCCTTCGGAGTATGGACGAACAACATGCCGAGACAGCACCTCCTCATCTACCTAGCGAGTTCCAAAGTTGTCCAACACCATTGTCGTCCATGCCTTCTCTCCCTATGTACTAAACATAATATGAGCATGAACTAATCCACCCCAGGTACTGGGTAGTCGTGAAAAATAACAACGGCTGTCCAAGCCTGGTCTATCAAACACAACATATGTTACATATAAGTTATTCATATCTACACATCACTAATAAGACATAATCTCATAGTATAAACAATCCTTTTTGCACACTGCAAATATACCTTATATAACATGATTTACCCACCGTTGAGTATAACTTTATCCATATTGCCTTTATGGCATCATGACACATAAATCACATACCGTAATACATTCTCATACACATCAACTCTAACGATTTTAATACATTTCTTACACAAACCAAAGTAAATACTCTCTTCGGGTGTTCCTGTCCCACACCAACCTCATAACCTGGACAGGACATCCGCTTCAATGTTATGTACCCCCTGAATTGGTAAAATAGTAAAGTTGAATTGCTGCAGCAGTAATGCCCAGCGTGTCAACTTAGCACTGGAGGATCTAGCCGACTGCAAAAATAGCAGTGGTTTGTGATCTGTTTGGAGGAAAAAATGCGCCCCCAACAGGTATCGTGCCAGCTTAGACACCATGGCACATAATTACGTACACTACAAAGCATACCATAATACAGCATTTAAATATGCATTGCAAAGCATTACATAATGTTTACAAGTTTACAAAATCCTCATATTGATATCAAACTAGTACTGGGGGCGTAGGTCAGACTCTAAGGTTCGGTTCGCATCAACCGAAACATCTTACTGAACACGAACCCGAAATTTAACCCTAGCTATTTCTGGACTATCAGCAGATGGTTCTGAAACAACGACATATGCTTCTGCCTAACTGCATCACGCACACCCCACCTATTCGCAAAAGTCACCCGCACCATTTTGGTATTGCCGCGCAACGACAATACCTCGACAAATCTAACCGGCGCGACCTCATCAAACACTCGCCTTAGTGTGCGCCAACTAGCACTCAGGGGAACGTTACGCACCCAAACTGTACGATCGCCAGCTATCGGACCCTTGTAAATACCCCTACTGCTCCTAATCATGTCACTTGGTATCTGCCGGGAAACACATCTTCGATATACCTTCCTATCAGGTGGTGCTACGTCGACCACCTGATCATCCGTTTCGGATCTTTGGTGTTGCGAAGCGTCTGCTCCATCCACACCCACGGCACTATGCACTCCGCGTACATTGCCGACGATTAAATCGGCAATCGGATCATCGAGAACGAATGCATTCACTCTACTCGAGAGGAACGGAGTGTCCACATTAATATTCGCCTGGGTTAAGACTCACCGTTGCCCTCGAATGTGGTGCACTTTACAGTTTTGCCTGTAAGGAAGGAGTCGTCGATGCACGACCGACGCACCCCAATTGTGGTGCATCCAGTGTCCCTCAACACCCGGACTGGTCTATTCTCCACCTTGCCTTTGTGGAGAATCACCTTGCCAGTCTCATGGACTGCCGATAGACATGGTGCCGCATGCCCGCATTGTAGCACTAACCTCTCGTTTGCATGAAACAGACACACCGCACAGTCCTCGCTGTTGATTGTGTCCAACACCATCGCGGAATTCGCGTGTTCGATCGGGGTAGTGCCTATGTCGGCATAATGACCCCTGCCACCACAATTGGTACAAATGTGCTCTTTCTTCTTCTCATCGCGTGTACTTTTGCTGGAGCTTTTCGATGACGAAGACCCCGCATCAGAGTCGGAAGATCGACTCTCTGAGGAACCACTCCTCTGCTTGTGAAGTTTGGTCTTATATCAAAACCGGTCTTCGTCATGAGAGTCGTCGAAGCGTACCTGCTTACGAGCTTGGCGCTCCTCTCCGCCGCTATACTTACTTAGTCGTTCCCCTTCTACCGTGAGGTGTAGAGGTTTGGAAGAGAGAGCGCTAGACTATCCTATCAGCTGTCTTCCTCCTGGCCTGGTTCCATTCTAGTCCTCGGTCCTTCAAAGATTGTCTAATGTTGTCCTCCCAGCGGACTCTGGGTCGTCCTGGGGGTCTGGATCCTTGGCTCTTTGTTTCCCATGCTTGTCGTGGTAGCCGATCTTCTCCCATTCTGCAGACATGGCCGAACCATCTTAGTTGGGACTGTTCCACTCGGGTCTGCAGGGGGTTGGATTTAAGGCCCTGACGTATCGTCTGGTTGCGTACCATGTCTCTTCTTGTTACTTCAACCACCTTCCTCAGATACCTCATTTCTGAGGTTTGGATCTGGCTTTTATGGGTTGTAGTCATTGCCCACGACTCGCATCCATATGTCAAGACTGGGACATAGGTGGAGCGGTATACAGCCATCTTCGTTTTCTTACCAACCTCTCTCTTGCTGAGGAATCCTCGATTTATGGCCTGAAAAAGTCTCCCAGCTGCTGCTTTTCGAGTGGACAACTCTTCTTTGATGCCTCCCTTTCGGTCAATAATAGCTCCGAGGTATTTAAAGTGGTCTACCTGCTCCAGGACCTGTTCTCCCAGCCCTCCGCCGCTATAACTATCATAATGTCGGTTCTGCCACCTCGGCCGACCATTCCTATGAGATCGAAAATTCCCATAGCTACCTCTACGTGGTTGATAGTAAGGTGACCAGACGTCCCGGTTTTTCCGGGACAGTCCCGGTTTTCGACCATTTTTGATAATTTGTCCCGACTTTTTTTCGATGCAATCCGGGACGCCAATTTGTCCCGGTTTTGGACGAATTTGCCAATTTGGCATAAATCTCACAGATTAAACAAGAAAATTATTATTCCGTGGCTGACTTGAGGGAATTTTTAATTATTAGTGAACTGGCGCCGAAACAGCACAAGAGGTTGTCAGGACCTCGAATTAGTTTTGTAGTTCCAATGTGATATTCGCAGTTATTTGAAATTTTAGGTAGTGGTAAAGTACCAAGATTTTGCGTACGGTATACGTTTATTTAATTTAAACGGTGAACTATTTGTGCATATTTTGTTATTGAGGTAAGAAAATGGTACCAAAGCGTAAATGCAGTTTCAATGAAGATTTACAAAAGGAATATTGGTTTATTAAAAAGAGTACATCAAACTTCAATGTACGATGCAATATATGTGCCTCCGGGTTTTCGATAAGCCATAGTGGACGTGGTGATATTAAGAACCACATAAGCAGTGAGAAACATAAGAGAGCCGTCATTACAGCTGCATCAAGCTCGTCGTTAACCACTTTCTTCAGAGTTGATACAATTGGTGACCAAGAAGAGCAATTAGCTGCTATAGAAGGCGCCTTTGCATACCATACAGTGCTACACATTCATACTTTCAGGTCTATGGATTGCACATCAAAATTACTTCAGGTTACTTTAGAGCCAAAATTTGCATGTGCACGTACGAAAATAGAAGCCATTATTCGAAATGTCTTGGCACCCCATATTCTAAATGAGTGTGGCCTAGAAAAGTCTACATTTATTTCTGTACTGACAGATGCATCCAACCACAAAGAATTCAAGATTTTTCCTTTGCTTGTCAGATACTTTGATCACAGTAATGGAGTGAAAATTAAAATATTAGAGTTAAAGTCATTGCCAAGTGAAACATCTGATATTGTAAGTAGTTTTCTTAATGACTGCATAACTGAAAATGGTTTAGACAGGAAAGTAGTTGGATTATGCGCAGACAACACAAATTCCAATTTTGGAGGTGCTGAAAGGAAAGGACAGAACAATGTTTTAAAAAAACAGCAAGAAAACCTTGGACATGGTCCTATAGGAGTTGGGTGTGCAGGTCATATTTTCCACAACACTGTTCGAACAGCTGAATATGTACTGCCTGTTGATGTCGAGCTGATTATTGCTAAAATTTATCTACTCTTCAAATCATACACAGTACGAGTTGAAAGACTCAAGGAGTTTTGCCAGTTTGTGGAAACAGACTTCCAGATGATCTTAGGTTATGCTCAGACTAGGTGGCTTGCTCTGCTGCCTGCTGTTGAAAGGGTTCTTCAGATGTTCCTGCCCCTAAAATCATATTTTCAATCTCAAGACAGATGCCCAGTTTTTATACAAACATTCTTTGAAAATCTTCTGTCTGAGGCAGGGCTTGTTTTTGTTCACAGTCAGGCCTCTCCATTCCACGAAGCAGTGCAAAAGATAGAGGGACAGACGGTAACTGTGTTTGAAGTCACTGACAGCATCAACAGGTTGAAAACTATTTTGAAGTCCAAACTGGAAAACTGTTTCTTGCCATCAAGAGTTAAGCTAATCCTTGAAATGCTGGAAATGGAAGGACTTCCAAAGGAGGATGTGAAAAAGTTTCATACTAGCGTTTCTTCGTTCTATGAAACAGCTTTCAATTATTTGAATAAATGGGCTGCAAAAAATTTTCAAGACCTAGAATCCTTCAGCTGGGTAACGCTGAACAGAATATCAATTTGAGCAGATATTGAGATATCATCATCACTAGTGATTCAAACATTACCTTCAGCCCACTTTACAGAAACTGAAATTTATGACGAATATGTCTATATGAAGCAGTTTGTTACTTCTCAGAAAATTAGTGAATGGAGTGCCAAAATAACATTGCCACCACAACGTTGGATTGAAATGGTTTCCCACTTCAAAAACAATAATGTGACATTTTCAAATATTTTGAAGTTGGTAGAGTTTTTTTTCTGTCTACCTGGAACAAATGCTGCCACAGAAAGAGTGTTTTCTTTGATGAACAGCTTATGGGCAAGTGATAAAACACAGCTAGGTGTTGAAACTTTGAAAGCTATGTTGACAACCAAAGTGAACTGTGAGGAAACATGTGTCGAGTTTTTTAAGATGCTGCTTGCAAAGAAGGACCTATTGATAAAAATCCACTCATCTGAAAAGTACAGTAACTCAGCTTCACCTTAAATAAGGATTATTGATGTTTTTCTCTCTTATTAGTTTAAGTAGTTAAACTTATACAGTAAAATGTATGTTATTCAATGTTATTCAAATGTATATATAAAATGTATATTATTTTAAATAGACATCAACTTAATTTTGCCGGGACATGTCCTGACTTTTGACCTTGTCTTTACCATTTTGTCCCGATTTTTGCATTGAAATAGGTCAAATCTACTATTTTGTCCCGGATTAGGGTTTTGAAAATATGGTCCCCTTATTGATAGGGACTGGAGGGCTTCTCATACTTCTGCTCTTGATCTCTGTCTACAGTGCCTGACTAATTTCGCCGCGGACGGTGCAGAACTTTGCCGACACTGGCGACTAAGTCATCTGACAGACCTGACTTCTGAATGGGTTTGCCCGGATGGGCAAGGACATAATGGTGCCCCAATTAGGCCATGGACTCAATATCCTTTGGTTGACGTTCCTGAAAAAAACGCAACCAACTCACTGGAACACGAGGACAATACTTTGTCCCGTAGCACCAAGTCTATCAAGCCATCATAGTCCTTCGTTATCCCTCCATTTCGATCCATCTATTCAGCAGAAGTTTGATCTTCGAGATAAAGTCCTCGAAGTCCTTGTCTGCGCTTGGCATCGCGTTTTTAAAACGCGTTCGGTAACCGTCAGCAGTCAGACGGAACTTCCGTAGCAACCTTTCCTTTACTTTGTCGTAATCGGCCCTTTCCTCTAGCGGGACGCTATAAAAAGTCTCCATCGCAGGCCCCACTAGCAGCATTGATAACAGAGATGGCCACTGATCTCTGTCAGCCTTACAGGCCACGCATGCGTCCTCGAATCTTTCAAGAAAGAAATCTAAGCTATCAATTTTATCATTAAAATTCGGCAGACGCCGCCTAAAGGGACGATGAGCCCCTCCAAGAGTCGAGTTCTGACTACTTGCACCCACTTCCAATTTCTTCAATTATTTCCTTATCCATCATCTTCTCTTCCAGAGCTATTCTCATTCTCTCCTTCTCTAACTCTCTATCTTCTCTCATCTTCTTTTCTTGCAATTCTCTATCTATCTTCTTTTCTTCCAATTCTCGCTCTATCTTCTTTTCTTGCAATTTTATCTTTATCTTCTTTTCTTCCAATTCTCGCTCGATCTTCTTTTCTTGCAATTCAAACTCTCTCTCTGTTTCCACTCGTTTTCTTCTTTCATTCTCCTTTCTTGTAACTCGAATTCTCTTCTTTTTATCTCTAGCTCTTCAGCTCGAACCTCTCTATCCCGTATCTGCTTCTATATCTTTTCCTTCTCTTCCTTCTGCTGTAGAGATTTATGATTTTCAACTGAATAAAATTCAGCTTTGGCATAGTCGTTTAATTATTTTCCAGTGTACCCACATTCTTTTCCAATCTGAATGAAAGCCTGTAGGTCCATGGTGTACACTCAGAATACTCAGTATTATCTCTTGCTATAGATTTTCTATACCACTATTCAGTCGTATATATTTCACTTATATCACCAGATAACTCTCTGGTGACAAAATATGCAGTAAAGACAATAAATATTGATATCACTACCCCAATATACGTACATATATATATATATATACATATATACTATATATATATATATATATATATATATATATATATATATATATATATATATATATATATATATATATATATATATATATGCATGTAAGTATATATCACCTCACCTCTCACTGCATACACATCATCAAATTTTACCTCTTATAGTTTAAATCTAGTTTTACTTTGCCACTTGGCTACTGTCTCATCACTCTGAAAATTTGGTCTTTCTGACCACTTAGTCTCTGTGATAAACTCAAACAAACTTGCATTAGTCGACAGTTGTATAATAACAACAGCTTTTCCTTCAAAGTCTGTTACTGGCACTCACACTGGTGCTATACTCAGATAATACTTCACTTACTACTAATCTTAATAATCTATGTTATGCAAGTGCTTCCTATGGCAAAAGGAGCACTACACAGATGAAAGAAATACACACACACACAACACTACGAAAACAAAATTCCAGTCACGAGGAACAAGATGGTAGACCAAGAAGAGAAGAGTAGATTAATATATACAATGCGTGACTGCGCACGAACGAGAACAAGGGATACCTGTAAACGTATTTACAAGATAGAAAGATGAAACAAGAGAACACACCATTTAAACACAACAAAAGAATTACTGAATGTACATGACAATGTAAATACAAACTACACGAATACACCAAACACCAACAGGGCTTGGAATGTTAAGTAGGGCAGTCGCAGAAAAACCGTCTGCCTTACTCCACCACTAAACATACACAGCCACACCCTATAAAGAATCGGTCTAATTCAATCTTTTCCCACAAGTAGGCCAAGAATGAATTAAACTCACCACCCTTCCTCCCTTGAACACACGAATATAATATTACACAATAAACTAAACAACCACTACACTAAACAATGAAGTGCTGAAATCTATCTCTTACACTACGCACTAGCAAAACACTCCAGTCACAATAAACTAAATAAACTATAAGTAAAATTATTCTATAAAATATCAAGATATATAGTGCAAATACTTCCAAATACTAAGAAAAACAGTGAAAGGTCAGATCTAACTAACTATCCACATTTATACATACACACTAAGTCCTACCCAGAAAGTAGAGAAAAGGAACAGAACAAAAGGAAAGAAAAAACAACAACAAACTAAGAAGCAGGCAAAGAAACAGAACTATCCTACTTCACAAGATCAGACTATACGATAAATAGGATCAGATAGAAAGACCGAAAAGAAGATTTATAATTTAGAATAAAAATAAGAAATATCAATATAGGATATCATACAACAAATACAAACAAAAACTTAACTTGAAGGTCCAACGGCGCTTGAGCAAGACGCTTCCACAGCACTGGAGATGAGTGATGAAAACAGCACAAACGTCACTCACACTTGTACATCCAATCGAAAAAATATAAGTCCAGGAAATCAGGTTTCTCTGAATGTCTGTGTGCCAGTTACTAACACCAGTGTCCCTTGGCACGGTATAGTATCCTCTATCACGACGGTTACACTGTTCTACACGGTGCTAACACAGCACTGTCCACAATAGCAGCACGACTGTCTATTCACACGAAAGTTCAGCTACACAGCCAGTTTCACCAGTCTATACGTCGGATAAATACGTGTATGTCCCTTGGCACTATGATATGAAGATCACATGAAAAGTTTCCTTCACAGTTCGACACACCAGGGATCACAGCAGTCCTCAGCACAGTGTACTACAGGAATTACAGCAATCTTCAGGAGACCGGAAGACTTCAAGGTACCGTACTTCAGACACACTCAGGTCCGCCGGCTTCAATGCTCATAGGTATTCACCCACTAAAAGGTCATGTCAGAGGCGTTGGAGGGCACCCAGCTGAATGGGCCCCTCGGTGAAGTATGGTCACAACAAACAAGATGTCCAACCAGATATCCAGAGATACCTATCAACCTATTGACCACTTAACATCTACACCTTCCTAACAACAATCTTCTTCCACCCTATACCGAGCTTGACCGAACTATCTCCCATCTGACACCCAATTGCCGTCTGGGACAATCTAAACTAGATATTATCGACACCTCAAACTCTGCTGCTCCACCTGGATCAATACCAACAACTGAAGTGCCAAAGTCAACCACACTCCACTGTGAAAATATTCCTGAACTGCCACTGTAGCACCACAATATACTTACAACACGATGACACACACTGTCCAACAATCTCTAAATCTGAAAAATACCACTGTTGCCTACCTAGGTCACTGCGTTATCGAGGGCACTCGACCGTAAACAGTTCACGATAACAGACTAACCAACACACTGACTTGACACTGGACAACCAAAAATAACTCACTATCGTGCCTATCCGCCAGAAGGTGTCAACACACTGCGACTAAAGCCTTCTAACACCCTGTGTGCATAATTATTTCTGGCCTGTATATAGAAAATATAGGCACTACGGCCTTGCTGCCAAGTATTATATCATACTGTGAAACCCTGGCCCCACGGCCTATAGGTTCACGAGAAAAAAATTGGACAAGTACACCAGATGTCAGCTGGGAATATAACGCTATAAACTATAGACCCCACAGCCTTTAAGAGTAGACGAGCGCCCAGATGTCAGACAAACTACTTATGCTATGGATTTCAATATCTCAACACTTTCAAACTTGGCTCGTACTACTAGAGGACGACCACAGCATACAGTAGCTGACAATAATTAACTATAACACCTTTAACAGGTACGTTCCCTTTAATAATGCATTGCACACAATGAAACCCCACACGGCTCATAACACAAATGAAATATACTGACTACACATGCCAATACAGCTTGCACTACTAGCAACTTAATAAATAAGTATCATACCCACTGGTATGGCCATCCTGAATGGACATCACCATGACTTTCGCTCACCGGCGAAAGGTATGTACTAGTATTAGGCAAAAACTAAATCACAACTGACTTAACATCACCGATCTACAAAAATGCCGCTAGACAAAACACATTAACATTCTAGCAAAATGCACTACATTCAAAGATCACATGAAGAAAAGGCAAGCACTAAATCAGAACCACCATGGCAAACGCTCTTCAGCAAAACGCTGACAGGGAACAAAAACGACCTATCCTGGTCGATGGCCAGAAAAAAAAACTAACTTTTTGCGCCAGAATTTGTGCCCACTTCCTTTAAAGTCAACTGACCAAACGGGTTTCTTATTATCTCACTGTTGCCACTCTCAGCGTAACCAACTTAATATTTTGTCGAACATATATGCTGTGACAGATACCCAAATTATCGAAGAATATAACCTGGTTTTGGAGGCCAACTAGCGACCGTGACGCTAAGAACAGGTACACAGGAAATTGACAATCGTTGGGTGATAACATACAACCCAGTTTTACTGAGAGCGTTTGACCCACATACTAACGTAGAATACTGCAGTTCGTTAAAATCTATAAAATATGTTTGCAAATATATTAACAAGGGTAGCGATCATACCACATTTAGTCTCAATAACCACGACGAGTTACAACAATTCAAATCTGGACGCTTTATAAGTACTTCAGAGGTGGTTTGGAGAATTTTGTCCTTTAGTATACATGAAAGATCGCAACAGTTATGCATTTAGCCGTCCATCTTGAAAATGGCCAACATATCTACTGTCAGCACACCGGAACACTTACACGCCAAGTGACTGTAATACCAATGTCGTTTACACAGAAGCCCTTTCTTAAATGTTTTGCGTTAGAAGCACACCTCAGTGCAATAGTACAATTAAAACCAAAAAAAGTTAAACCTTCCTAAACCGATTCACACCAAACCAGAATTGCACTTATGTCGACATGGATCCGGACAACGCCGGGTATGTAAGCTAGTATATATATAAAATCGAACGTCTGTCTGTCTGTTACCTCATAACCCGAGAACCGCTGAACCGATTTTTATGCGGTTTGCTTCAGCGTATTGGACATTTCTCCGGAAAAAATGTAAGCTATACATCATCAAGGTGCAACATAAGGAGGCTGAGCAGTGAATCTTTCTTCACTCCATTCATTCTTATCTCAAGGGACAAGGGACGTAAAAACTTTACCGTTTCTTGGGTTAACATCCTTAGCTTACAAACTCTATAATTCATACATTTTATCCTTTTTCGTTAAATTTAGAAGAAGTGCGATGGTTTCTGTTATGTAAGTTTTCTAAACCAGGATTCCTGACAAGGACACTTTGAATAATACTCAGCTTTGTAGAGCTCTTACTTAAATAAACAAATGCGTTGCAACTCCTATGCACATTTTTAAAAATCAGGATTCCTGACAAGAAAAGTTTAATTAATACTCAGCTACGTAGAGTTGTTTCTACCAATTTCGTCTACACAGAAGCCTTCATTTAAATTATTTGTGCAGGATTCCTGACAAGGAAAGTTTGATTAATTCTCAGATACATAGAGTTCTTACTACCAATTTCGTGTACACAGAAGCCTTCATGTAAATTTTTTGTGCTAGAAGATTTGTGTATGTTCTAGAAAATTTGTGTATGTTCTAGAAAATGTGTGTATGTTCTGACATAATAATTGGTTTGCGAGTCATTTGGATATGGAGAAAAGGAAAGTAGCTTTAGTTTGTTTTTTTTCAGTTACTATTCTGCTGGGGAATATTAGATATATAATAATTTTCACAGTTCATTATTAAGTTTATTTACTAGTTAACAGCGGTAATACGTTTATTGCTTTGAGTCGCCTGCCACCTTTGATTGGAGACGATCCTCGTTAGACACAATATGGTCTCGTACGAGGATTGGTTTGGTTTTGGTTTTTAAGGGCTATTTTCATTGCACACGGACAACGCCATCAGTGCTCCGATATCCTTCCTTAGATCACAGAACGAGGATATCAGCGCAGTGCACGACCTCCGTAGCACCGGCTAGAATCCCAATGTGTGTATATAATGTATAGGAATTACACTTTCTATAAATATTTTGTGTGGTGGGTAGGTTTCCTAATTTTTAAGTTTTGCCAGGGCAGCTGCCTGATAAGCCTACTCTTTACGATTTCCAACTCCCGTGGGATTTTCAACGTGCGCAACTTGCACACGGGACTTCTTATTTTTTCGCCCTTATCCGAGAAGGCTAACATCCGATCTCACTACCCATGAGACATTGGGGAAGTATGACGTAATTAGGACTACTGGTTCTGAAAAAAAATATTTCGATAAATTATAATCCCTTAACTGGGATTCGAACCCGGTACTTCTTGAATACGAGACGGATGCCATACCTCTGAGCCACCCGTACAAGGATGAATAGGAAGCCAATATTGTTTGGTCTGAGCGGCCGGAGACCCCTTTTGTTTGACTGTCCGGAGAAGGCATGAAAACAAGGGCAATAATGAGATTTTCGTGCTGTGATTATCGCCGGAAATCTGTCTGGCGAGTCAATATTTGAAGGTAGCATCTGGCCATAAAAAAAGTTCACAGATTTGTTTGTGAGAGTGCACAAGATGTCACCGGAAATATTACGTCGTATTATAAATAGGTCCCGCGTTGGAATATTAAATGTAATATTTTAAACACGGAGGGAGATTATGAATTAAAACAACCTAACCCAAACAGCTCTAAAGACCTTACAATTGGATTGAAGTAAGAGCCGGAATAAACATTGAATTTCATTGGAAATTTGGGCGGAAGTGCCACCTGTGGTTTGAACTGAAAAGTGGGAAATATAATCTTGCAAACTCAGAGACTGTGGCGTTAAAAGTTATATATTCTTCAGCTGATTGTTTGTGCTCGTTTTCACACTGTGTCTAGGTTTATATATCATAGTCCCACAAGGTTCAGGACAGCCACAATAGCTCATTAACGATACTTTCTATGACTCGAAGATTCCACACAACGATCAATATAACAGCTGGATATTTTAGTAACATTCCATTTATTATTCACGTAGACAATACATCATTACACAGCATGCATAATTAGGTAGATTCAGCAACTCCTATAATCCGTAGGTCCATAAAATGTTACCTCATTCCTATTCCTACCTTTAGATTACCCCCCCCCCCCCCCCAAAAACTGAAAACTTAGTTTTCAGTCAGGCAATTATAATGTGAAGCGAGATTAAATCATTCATCTTATCCCTAATGCCTTATGATTACCTATCATTTATTAAATGATATCTATCTAGATTTTAAAGGAAAAAAAATAATGTCAGTAATAACAACATGAATAAATAAGTAATTATTGTCCACTTCCGTATTCGAGTTATTACATAACTCTAGAGAGGGTGTCAGCTAGGACATTGTCCTTTCCTGCTATTGGTAAAACGTCAAAATCATACCCTTGCATTTGTAGCGCCCATCGGGTGAGACGTGCATTAGTCGATTTAAAAGTATGTAAATATGTGAGGGCTTTTTGATCAGTGTATAATTTAAAATGTGTACCCACCAAGAACTTCTGTAGTTTATGTAATGTCCATACCAATGACAAAAGTTCCCTTTCCACAATTGGATATCTGGATTCTGTCTCTGAAAGTTTTCTGCTGAGGTAGAATATCGGGTGGCACTCGCCATTAAAGGTCTGCATTAAACATCCCCCGATTCCTTTCAGAGATGCGTCTGTAACCACGAGAAAAGGTCGTCGTAAGTCTGGTAGTCTTAGTATTGGACTTTTTGAAAATTGTGTTTTGATGTTCTGTAAGGCATGGTCACACTCTTTGTTCCATATTATTTTGTCAGGCATACCCTTTTTTGTCAGAGCAGATAGAACAGGAGTTAAAAGGGAAAATCGGGGTATAAACCTGTGGTAAAAGTTTATGAGTCCCAGCAAACTACGAACTTGTTTCTTAGTAGTTGGTATGGCAAGATCCAGTACCCTTTTAGTGTAGACTCATCAGGTTGTATTGTATGTTGGCCAATCTTATGACCCAGAAATGAAATCTCAGTAAACCCAATTTCGACTTTGGAAGGTCGAGCTGTGAGGTTATGTACTCTGAGAGTTTGGAGCAACGACTGTATCCCAGCGATATGCTGTTCCCAAGTATCATGAAAAATGCAAATATCGTCCATATACGAAATGAGATCGGTGCGATTACCTAAAACGCGACGCATCATGCGTACAAATGTCGCTGGAGCATTCCGTAAACCAAAACACATGACATTGTAATGAAACAATCCACGAGAAGTGGCAAAAGCAGTCAAAGGTTTTGATACATCAGCCAGAGGAATCTGCCAGTAACCTTTAGATAGGTCAAACTTGCTGAAGAAAGTGGCGGATGATAGGCGTGGCAACAAATCCTCCAGCAAAGGCATTGGTTCAGAATCGGATATGGTCACCTTGTTAAGGCGACGAAAGTCAATACAAATACGAATTGACTTGTCTTTCTTTCGTACTGCCACCATAGGAAAACAGAAAGGTGAATCAGACGGTGAAATAATACCCAGTTTTAACATACCATCTACTTCACTTTCCACCTGATCTCTAACATGTAGAGGAACGGCGTATGGTCGTAATGAAATCGGGGTGTAATCTGACAATTTGATTTCGTGTGTGATAATGTTAGTACGTCCTGGCAGATCAGACAAAACATCCTGAAAGGATACCAACATAGAACGAATTTGATCCCCATGATCTGCAGGTAAATCAGTACAAATTATAACATCATTCCATGTTTCCGAAGACTTAATAGGTGCTACCGGAAACGTGGAAGGTACATCAGCGAAATTGGTTTGCACCTCATCCACCAACGCGATAGATGCATGATGGGTAGTTTGGTTCTTGATAGCATCACAAATGAATTGTAACTGAGGAGGACGAGTGATGTATGGTAGGAGCATGTTAACATGAGCCGCGGTAGCATAGTGGTTAGTGCACTGGCTTCCTAGCGCAGTGGTCTATGGTTCGATCCCCAGATGAGGCGGAAAATTTTTAGGCCACAAACGGCTCCTGGGTCGACCCAGCCCCCAAATGGGTACCAGAGCTACTCTGGGAAGGTTAAGGCGGCCGGCGTGATGCCGACCACATCACCCCTCGTGTGCCGACGGTCAAGATAATATGGGCCTAACACCATATTCCCAATATGCCTCAATGGGCTTGTAACGGGTTCCTTTACCTTTTTATGTTAACATGGAATGTTTTTTCTTTACCCCGCATATTGATGACGTAGTCCACGTCCGTTCTCTTTGCAACCACTTTAAACGGACCTTGCCATGTTACTAACAAGTGATCTACTTTGAGTGGCAGGAGAACAAAAACATCGTCATTGATTGAGAAAGACGTTAGTCGTCTATCTCTGTTAATGCGAGATCTGGTCTTATATTTTGCCATCTCAGATGCTTCAGTCGCCACCTGACATGCATCCACAAGATGTTGGCGTAAATCTGTAACGTATTGATAAGTGGATTTCTTATTATTATTATTCACATCAGATTCCATCAACAAATCATGTAAGAGAGACATTGGACCTCTTGGGTTCGCACCAAATACCAACTGAAAAGGCGAAAAACCAGTATGATTAGGAACCTCTCTGTACGCAAACAGTACAGCAGGAATAAAACGATCCCATTCTTGAGGAAATGATGTAGTCACCTTCCCCAACAATTGTTTCAATGTCCCATTCCAACGTTCCACGACCCCGTTAGAGCTAGGGTGAAATATAGCACTAAGAGAGTGACGGATACGAAGTGTGTTGAAAACATCTGACATCATACCTGACACGAACTGAGATCCATGATCAGAAAGGATTTCTTCTGGAAACCCGATGCGTGAAAATATAGACAGCAACGCATCTGTTACCGACACTGTGGTAATATTTTTTAAAAGAATGGCTTCTGGCCATCTCGTACACAGGTCAATACATGTTAATATGTATTGAAAACCTCTGGTCGACCTTACAGACAGTGGTCCTATGATATCAATAGCCAATTTAAAAAAAGGGCGTACAGCAATATCCGTGACCTGTAAAGGTGCTGATTGATGTGCACCCTTACGTGCAACACTTCGACATTCAGCGCAAGATTTACAATAAGTTGAAATGTCTTTATTTACCCCAGGCCAAAAAAAGTGTTTTAGTAATCTATAAGCCGTACGGGAAATTCCCATATGTCCAGCAAATGGTACGTCATGCGCATTTGACAAAACTAGTGCGCGAAATGACGTAGGTACTATAACTTGTTTGAGAATGAAAGAGTAATTATCAAAACATCGTATCATAATATTATCCTGCATTTGAAACCAATGTCTTGAATTTTTAGAATGTTTAATAGTTCGAGCAATAGCTAATGGGAATAAATGTCCCAAAGAAGGATCCATTTGTTGTTTTGCTATAAATATATTTTTGTCAATGTAATGACAAGTTGTAATGTGTTGATTGTGTATAGAAGAATTTAATTCAATTGTCTCTGCAGCTTGTTGTGCTCTGGTTGTGATCGCGTTAGCAAAGGAGGGATGATTTCTCTCCCAATCAATAATATCCTGTTCAGAACACTCTTTAACCCCCTTTATGTTACCGATAAGTAAATCACAACAAGGTCGATCGAGAGCACACACTCTTACTTTTCCCGAAAAGAACGGAGTATCTATTACCACATCTGCCAGCGGATAAGATTCAACAGTTCCACCGAAAGTTACGCACTTTATAGAGGTTCCCGTAAAGCAAGAAGAAGGAATTAGTGCCTTCCTTAGGCCAATGGTGGTGCAACCGCTGTCACGTAAAATAGAAACAGGTGTGTCAAAAACAAAACCTCTATGGATCACGAGTGAGCCAACCCCATCATTTAAAGACAAAACTGGCAGAGCATGTCCACATCTCAGACGTGGAGTAGATCCAGGTTGAAATAGAGTCATACATTCCTTGCAATTACCACTATTTTCCAGATCAAAACTACATGCATTGGCATGAGTATTATTCTCATTATTGGAAATATTATCATTACCAACGTCAAGCTGACAAGCGTGAGCTTGTGATCTTCCTCTACTTTGACTCCTAGAAAAATGTGTTCCTCTCCGATCCACTGGACAGTCAGACCGATAGTAACTCTTTTTGTCCGTGCGAGAAGAATCATCACGAGATGGTGGTGAGACATGATGTTTGTTATTGTAATTACTGTTATTGTAATCATTACGTGAGGGTCCCGAAAAATGATGTTTGTGAGTGTAATTATTATTGGAGTATTGATTATTTCTTTGCCATGACTTTTTATTATTATGGTTAAAGTTTCGTCTCTCTATACCCCGTGAGGGCGAATGATTATGAGGGAAATTATATCTACCTCTATAGGAATTTTCATAGTCATCCCTATACCGTCGGTCCATGCTGCGAGTGCGTGATCTATCATGAGTGACCGCACAAGCTGGCAAAGTTTCTAGGACCTTCGTATTACCTAAAGGCAAGTTTGGGTGTGCGGCCGAAAATTGTTGAGCTAATTTTTCCATTTCTCCTATATTTGTGGGCTTCCTTTCTTGAAGGAATGCGAAAATTTCAGTATTTACCGAAGATAAAATTTTGTCTCTTAAGAAGAAATCATAAAGACCTTCGAAAGATTTAGTAATATTAGATAGTTCAATCCATCTGTTTAGACACATCTTCACTGAAGACACAAAGTCCTCGACATCCTTACCTTCCATAGGACCCATCGATTTAAATTTTAAACGATATCCTTCCTCGTCTAAACAATATTTGCGAAGAAATACTGATTTTATGGATTCATAGTCGTTTCTTTTGTCATCGGCAATGTTAAAAAAAGTTTGTAAACTTTCACCAGTAAGTAACGCGACAAAATGTTCAGGCCATGAGGCCTTAGGTAAATTTAAAGCCGTAACTCTTGATTCAAATCTCAAAAGAAAGAATCCTATATCGTCATGTAATGAAGAAAAATTTGGTAATTTTAAATTAATGATCTTAGACGATCCTGTACCAGACGATTCTCTAGAAGAAGAAGATTGTAAACGCAATTTTTCTAACTCAAAAGTTTTTTCGCTTTCAAATTTCGCTTGTTCTGCAGCAATTTCTGCTAAACGAATTCTTTCCCTTCTCTCATGTTCCCTCTCTTCTTTCTCTCTTTCTTCTCTTTCTCTTTTTTCTTCTCTCTCTCTTTCTTCTCTTTTTTCTTCTCTCTCTCTTTCTTTCTCTTGTCTTTTTTCTTCTTTTTCTTTCTCTTCTCTTTTTTCTTCTCTTTCTTTCTCTTCTTTGTATTCCGCTATTTCTTTATTTACATAGGCTATAAGATCATCACCCGAGAAATTCAAGTCCTTCCCATTCTGTATAAATCCCGCCTTTACCTTCACAAAGTCCGCCATAATGAAATTAAAGAGTAATGGGCTCTAGATTCAAAATGTATATCTCTCCCACTTGTTGCCCAATGACTATACTTAGTCGTAAGGTAATTCAAACCTTTTCAAAACCAACTGTATATACAGTACTTCTTCGTTATGTGTGATATACTTGTCTCTGAAGTATATGATACTTATCAACTAATCTCACAGTGTATCCGTAATCATCGTATATATTAACATATCAGCAATTAACAATATACTATAATCCAGTACTAACTATCACCTTTACTACCTATTTAAAAGCATGCCATACTATCACTTTAGACAAAAGATTAACTGACAACACTGGAAACAAATCTGGAAAAAGACAACAATGTAAAAAGTCATAAAATCTTACCATATAATAAAACAATTGTTTCCACCGTCAATGAATAGTACAGGACGAGATACAATCACATAGAACTGCTGTACATATTAAAAAGAAAGTCAGAGAAGAACTACAGGTACGAACATAATCATACTGAACTAAATAAGAATTCCACGACAATATGTTACTCGACAGCACAGCTAAACAAATAAGAAAATATTAATCTCAGTCAGAGCGGAAATACGACAGCACTAAATGCTGAATCCCTGAAAGAGATCAATACAATCAAAATCTATAGAACGACGACAACTAAATTCATCCAAAGATATAATTGAGTGTCGCCCACAAGAAAACATAAAACATAAAAGATACACAAAAATAAGATGTGCCTGACATTTTTAGGACCGGAGACCATGACCCTACAAACATATATTCGCTTATATGATTAAAATCCACGACCGCCAATCCTCGTTGTAGACAAGACGCATCAACCTCGCAAAGTAGCCTTGAATCTATGCAATAAACACGGGTCAAGAAAAGAATGTAAAGTCTGGGTTGCACAACGCGTATAAGTGTCCTGTACAAGACGTTCCCTGTTCCTACTTAGGAAATCCACGTGGTCAGCAAATCTGTTTGGTGACGTACGTAAAAGATTAAATCATCCTTCCTGACCATTGCAGACAACCGAAATGATTTCTCGGACATCAGGGTTGAAAGACTTGTCAGACTTGAAAGACCCAAAAGACTGGTTCTGGATACCGTCATGCTTCTCACGATTCATATTATTGGTATAATAAATGTCCACTGGTAACTTTACTTTAGGATTTACAAGTCCGTTCAGGTGATCTTGATGTAATGGTTCACTACACCGATTCAATGTGAAATGGCCTCGAGGTGACAATATTCTTCATAGTAACCTGTGACTGCAGTATATTGTGTCGAAATTTCATATCTGTTCGTAGGCAGTCAAATGTCTGTTCAGCGACTTTAATAAAATATATGTTGTTTGGTATTAATGTCTTCCCAACAGTCCAAGGTCTTGGCATGACCTCGTACGAAAAATTGCAATTTCTATTGATTCCACAAATTCGTGTGCTTGATATCTTGCGTACTTTCCACAGTACAGCATTGTACATATTCCAAACAATTAATTCCTCTCCAACGGAACGAGCCTCCCATATCTGTGGCGTTAAAAGTTATATATTCTTCAGCTGATTGTTTGTGCTCGTTTTCACACTGTGTCTAGGTTTATATATCATAGTCCCACAAGGTTCAGGACAGCCACAATAGCTCATTAACAATACTTTCTATGACTCGAAGATTCTACACAACGATCAATATAACAGCTGGATATTTTAGTAACATTCCATTTATTATTCACGTAGACAATACATCATTACACAGCATGCATAATTAGGTAGATTCAGCAACTCCTATAATCCGTAGGTCCATAAAATGTTACCTCATTCCTATTCCTACCTTTAGTTGTATTTAATAAACATTAATATGTTTCAAGACACTTCTATTGTAACATTTCCCATATTTCTACCACTGGGTAGAACACACACATAAGTCGCCCATTCAGGGTCAAAACACGCTCTGTCCATTTTTCCTCCACACTGCTCACGTCATGTGCGCAATACACATATCGACAAATTACTATCGTGCTGCGCTCATCAGCACCAAAATCCTATACATTTTCTAGCGTGTGGCGTGCAATAGCCAGCGCCACAGAGACAGAGAACAGACAGCTTCGCAACTTCAAATGAGCAATTCCCAAAAAGCCAGAAAGAGAAAGATCTGACCTATAATTCCATACTTATAAGTGACAGATCGAGGTATTTGGGAAACTTAAAACCCTAAAAAGTTGTGGTAAAGTGGGATGTTATAAATATTTATAGGGGACTTAGTGTACTGACTGAGATCAGCTGTGAAGGTATCTCTATCTAATAAGGGTAGTGTATTACAGATGACCTTACTTGCTACCACATATTTATACCTCAGTCAGAATTATTCTGGAATATTGTGATGACTACGTTAAATGTCTAGGGTATGTATATGATGAAGTGTAAGTCACAACAACAACAGACAGATAAACAATTTAATTTATTCCACCACACTTGACAACACTGTGACACTCACACACATGTAACATTCTATAAGACTATCTTAAATGAGTCACTGGTAAATTTTCAAATATCAATATGTATTAAGTACTTTTATTAATATTTATGTCCTGATTCACTTACAAAGTGAACCAGGAATCACAATCAATTTTAATTACAATTTATATGTACAGGATTTATCAATATGAACTTTGTAGTGACATATTTTATTAATATTATCATATGTGTGTCAGTTTTGTAGTAGTAATATGAGGTAATACTGGTTTTGTTTTTTCAAGCTATGTTGTTATTTGTCATCATGACTTCAAGTGTTTGTTTCTGTTGGAACTAGTATTGGAGATGTTCTCAGTTCCTTTCATTAAAACAATTAATTTCCCCTCTTATTTTTATACAATGTCAGTTTAAGATGGGGTTACATAATGTTGAGCTCCGCTGGCCACATAGGCTTATCTTTCGTGATGTCGGCAGGAAAAGACTCCTCTGCTCGATTGCTCCCCTGTGTTCTGGAGACACCTCACTATTTGCTATATGGACCAAGGAGTATGCTGTCCGCCTCTGGATTCAGCAAAGCTCTGACCAGGTGCTGCTCAATAACTTTTGGACCACGGTCCCTGAAACAAGAAGGTTGTACCTCCTACTTCATAACTAGTTTATAATCCATTTACAGACTGAACACAATACATAACAAACACTGAGTTCAGAGCGGTAGGCCAACTGTCAGCTTCATCTGAAATAATTTACACCAGTATATTCCTCCCTAATGGTTACTACGCCTCTGCAATTCCAGCATTATTTCTTTCTAGTCAATAATATAGGTGTCAGTGTACTGTTTGGCAATTCCATGCAGTTTTACTTTCCTCCGACACCTTCTGTTCAGGTTGGAGCACTATATAGGCTTTACCTCATGTTCGCTACTGAACCACACATATATACAGACATAAATTATCAATTTACATTCAATTTTCATTAAAAAGATATTGAATATATCAAGCTTACCACAATTCATGGAATAATACACAGTTACGTTGAATGGCAATGAATATAGCACAACTTCGATCTGCCGATGTCCCAGGCTTTTATTTAGAAAAATATGCACTGGTGCTCAACGCACTGGTTCTGTAGTAAGTTTATTTGAACATGTGGTGGTGACCTGACGCCTCTGATTGACTATATTCGCGGGTCTAACCAATCGTGCCATGTTTACCCAATCGTTTGAAAAAAAGTACTCCTACTCCCGTTTCCCCTGACAACAAAAGATAGTATTTATAGCCCGACTAATCGTGTTTAGCCTTACATTTCTTGCGCTCCAATCAAATCGGATTTAACATGGAGACCCATTTCCCGTACAATGGTGGGGTGAAAATCTGCCACTGAGCGATTCTGATTTGGGTGTTGTCTGATATCCCTCACTATTTCTTTTGGCTATAATTTGGTAATTCCTAGACTATTTGCGTAACGTTTAACATATTCTTTGTCAGCAAGTCCTAAGGAACCCAAATATACAAATTTAAAGGAGCTAAGTGGCTGCGTTCAAAATATGCATTTTCTTCTAACTCCTGTTTACTTCGAATACGATGTGGTGTCTGGGTACTGTAATGTTTTCAAACGTAAACCAGTATAATGTCATGTTTCCTAATAAGCGTTTTGTGAGTTTTTAAAAACTAACTCTCGTGTGTGTAGTGTTTTTTTTTCACTGTCGATTTGAAAAAAGCTAGTGCTTGTGGCCTTACACGCGTGATGGTAGTAATTGTGTATCGCGAGACGCATGTTTAGTATTGCCTGCGTTCCGGCTTTCAGCCTCTCCCTTTCTTTCTATCTTTAGTCCATCTGTCTTTCGTTTTTGGGTAACGTAGTGTATAAAATGACATGAATGGAATTTTAAATCTAGGTCAACTTGCGTATCTCAAGGTTTTTCTTAGAAATGCAGCACATGTTTTATCGTAGAAAGCGGGTATTGAAGCAGTAGGCTTTTACTATCAACGTGAAACGTTACAATTTGCAGACGAAGGAGAAAACAAGGGGGATTTCGAGTACAGTCATTGTGACAGCACTGTTCTTTACCATTCTTCTTTCCTTTTATTGAATTTATGTGTTAGGCTTTACATTTACCTGATAATTTATATATGTGGATTAGAATATTTCACGACATCTCCCCTCTTAAAACAGACATCTTATGTCAGTCCTTTATTCTATATACACATAGATAAATGTAAGTCAACTTGACTTTACTCTGCTGTTGTGCTATCATGGTTTTATGTAGTTGGGTCCATTCAGAGTAGGCACTACTCATGAAATCTGCCTCAGACCTCTACAACCAATAATATTTTTCGGTTATGTTACTGAACAGCCGCAAGTGTGACTGCTTGTCTTAATGCTGCTTCACAACCCGTATTCACCATTTCTCTTCTCTGAGTCTGCGCAATGACATGTCCAGAGAACATTAGATTTTCCTCAAAATGTACGTTATGAGGAGATAACATATACCTGGTGATAGCAGAGTTTTCGTAGTGGATCCCATAATCTTCTTATTAGCCTGTATAAAACATTCGGAATATCCTCAATCAAAGAGGCAACTCAGGGATTCATTACGTTCCTCCGAAATGTTTACATCCAACAATTTTGTCTGATATCAGGTTTTACTGGAATCTGATAGTATCCTTTACTCAGATCCACTTTTGAGAAATATTTAGCTTTATTTAGCCTGGCAAACAACTGATTTGTATCCGGCAATGGATCCACCTGTCCTTCTGTAATAGCATTCAGTCTCCTGTAATCTATACAGAGTCTATGTTCTCCAGAGGGCTTCCTTAAGAGTACAACACCGGAACTATACGAAGATTCACTGTGTGAAATAATTCCTTCCTTCAACAAATAGTCTATCTCTTCCTTCAAAGCTTTCTCCTTAGCAAAAGGAATCGAATAGGGTTTCATACAGACAGGTGTGGGGTCTATCAGTTTCATATCATATTCCAATAAGTTTGTATGCCCTGGTCGGTCTGTTAACACCTCTGCATGATTGTCGAGAACCTGTTGCACTCTCTCTTTCTGAGTTTTCGTTAAATGTGTACTGATTTTCACCTGTGCCGCTGTCTCACAGGGGTGTAATGGATATTCAAATGATGAAAGTGGTTCCTTTTTCATCTCCATGGCAATGGACAAGGTCAACAAGTGTGTCTCTTCCTGATGTTCTCTTTCCAAATATTTCTTCAGGAGATTCACATGATAGATTTTTTCTTTCCCCTTCTTATCTATCTTATAATTGGTTCTAGACACCTTCTCTAGAACTGTATATGGACCTTGCCATCCAATTTGTAAC
Source organism: Oreohelix idahoensis (assembly GCA_024509875.1). NCBI lineage: Eukaryota > Metazoa > Mollusca > Gastropoda > Stylommatophora > Oreohelicidae > Oreohelix > Oreohelix idahoensis. Next base: position 213,011 of record JAMPIV010017568.1, read on the forward strand.
TTATTCTGACTACCGGGTAGAAGAAGCAGTACCTTCTCTCCCACAGCCAAATCTCTGTCTTTTGCTTTCCTGTTATAATAGGCAGCATGTTTCTTCCTGGCTTGTTTCAAATTTTCATTGGCAAGTTTCCAGCCAGTTTTTAAACGAGTGGTCAGCTCATTCACATATTGGTATGAGGATGTAATATTTTCCTCTGCCTTTTCGTCAGTCCACGTTCTTAACAGAGCTACATATGGACCTTTAATTTTGTGGACCTATTTGTCCATGCACCGGTATGGTCTCTTCCACCGAAGCTCTATAGTGATGATTTTTCTTCCCAGAATTATCATGCACAAAACGACCACTACCAATTTTTCTTTTGGGGCTTTCTCCCCACTTAAAATTCTTGATGAGAGATTTCCTCTCTACATCTTCTTCCTCCAGTTTGTTTAAGTCCGATTGAGGGATTTTCGGCTTATCCTGGGGTAAGACATCTTTTTGCACTCTCCGCATAGTGGCCATTGTAAAACAGTTAAGTGAAGCTTGTCCGTGAAAAGGGGCTTCCCATTCCATTTGGTCCACTTTATCAAATTTATTTTTCTTTTTATTATCAGGCCTAATTTTGCCCCTTGGCGTGTCCAGGTCCTGATCAATGTTCCCACTTGTGGGTGTTCCCTCATGTGCTATGCTACACCTTTCTACAAAATTCTCAATGTCCCATCTTGCTTTGGGCCAATAATAATTGTGAGCCACCTTTTGGATGATGGTACCTATTTTCTCATGGTCCCCATCTGGTTTCACATGTAGGCTCCTTATTAATTCTGCCCTATATCTTTTAGGAAGTACCAGCTGTCCCTGACCTTTGGATCTAGCTCCAGTCTTCCTATACATCAACTTGTTTTTCATGTAAAAATCTCCCTTGCCTGGAGTTGTATGACAAGTTGACAATTTCCTGAAACAAGGCTTGAGGGTCTTATCCCCAGCCTGTGCCTTCCTCATCTCTTCTGGAGTGGTATCTAACATAATATCCTCCTCCTTTCTTGAGGTCGACCTGACCTGAAGGGTGGCCATATACACAGGTTTCCTTCTACAATGGTCAGTGTCATGATTGTTCATCTGACAATTTTTACACCACCTTTTCCCTTGGTTGAAAGATTTTCTTTCATCATATTTCCTTTCATCGAATTGTGGGGTTTTATTTTTATTGTCATACCGTGGCCTATCAAATTGGTGCTTACCTTTGTTTTGATCTCTAGGATCAAATTTATTAAAGTTCTGTGGTGCCCTAAAATTTTCCAGCTGTTTCTTCTTATTACCTGATACTTCTGCCTGAGCTGCTTGATACCTTTCTGCAACATTTAGCAACTCACCCAGCCTCTCTGCACCTTGTTCCATGAGAAACTTTCTCAGGTCTGGAGCCATGGACTCTCTTAATTGTTCTATAAGGACCATTTCCTTAAGATCTTGGGTTTTCCCCAGAGAAGTCCATTTCTCCAAGTATGTCTCTAACCGTGCAGAGAACTGGTGATAGGTTTCACCTGACAGTAGTTTAGCATTCCTAAATTTTTTCCTATAAAATTCTGCGTTCTTTTCATATCTTAACAAAAGAGCCTGCTTTAGCATGTCATAATTTTCCTGATCACCTCTGCTCATTTTGGCAAAAACTTCATAAGCTGCCCCACGAAGACCTTGAGATAACTTTAAGCTCCACCTTTCTCTCTCTAACCCATATGTGGTAGCTAATAGTTCATATCTATTTAGATAGCTCTCAATATCATCGTCTTTCTCAACAAAATGATCTAAATGAAAGTTCATAGCTGAGGTTGAGGCTCCCTGGCTAGCAGTGGCATCAGAGGTAAAGGGACTGGCACCATTTTCAGGAGCATGGCCCTGAAACTCAAACTCCCTTAGTCGTAACTCATGTTCCCTTTGTAATCTCTTCTCCTCCTTTTCTGCTTCCTTCTCTGCAGCTAATCTTCTTTCCTCGGCTTCCCTTTCTGCAGCTAATCTCTTGGCTTCTCTTTCTGCTTCCAATTTCTTAGCCTCAGCCTCAATCTGCAACCTCTTAATCTCTTTTTCAGCCTCTATTCTCTTATCTTCGGCCAATCTTTCAGATTCTAATTTTCTTTCGGCCTCTTTTTCTAATCTTCTTTCTTCCCGTTCAATATATTTGTCACATTCAGCAGTGACATAAGCAATCATAATTTGCCCGTCCATTCCTAACTCTTTCGCAGTCTGTACAGCAGCAGATCGAAATTTTGCCAAGTCGGCCATTGTCTAACATATAAATGTAAACAATTCAATCTTTCAATAATTATCTAAGGACACTACAGGCACTGAGAGCTCAACGTTATTTATTTTCACCCAAGGATACTTTTTAATTCTTATTATTCCCTGAAGTGAATTACCCCCAATATTTTTAATAGGGAAAGATTCAAAATCCCGAGAGCGAGACCCCAATATATGTGGTAAAGTGGGATGTTATAAATATTTATAGGGGACTTAGTGTACTGACTGAGATCAGCTGTGAAGGTATCTGTATCTAATAAGGGTAGTGTATTACAGATGACCTTACTTGCTACCACATATTTATACCTCAGTCAGAATTATTCTGGAATATTGTGATGACTACGTTAAATGTCTAGGGTATGTATATGATGAAGTGTAAGTCACAACAACAACAGACAGATAAACAATTTAATTTATTCCACCACACTTGACAACACTGTGACACTCACACACATGTAACATTCTATATAAGACTATCTTAAATGAGTCACTGGTAAATTTTCAAATATCAATATGTATTAAGCACTTTTATTAATATATATGTCCTGATTCAACTACAAAGTGAACCAGGAATCACAATCAATTTTAATTACAATTTATATGTACAGGATGTATCAATATGAACTTTGTAGTGACATATTTTATTAATATTATCATATGTGTGTCAGTTGTGTAGTAGTAATATGAGGTAATACTGGTTTTGTTTTTTCAAGCTATGTTGTTAATTGTCATCATGACTTCACGTGTTTGTTTATGTTGGAACTAGTATTGGAGATGTTCTCAGTTCCTTTCATTAAAACAATTAATTTCCCCTCTTATTTTTATACAATGTCAGTTTAAGATGGGGTTACATAATGTTGAGCTCCGCTGGCCACATAGGCTTATCTTTCGTGATGTCGGCAGGAAAAGACTCCTCTGCTCGATTGCTCCCCTGTGTTCTGGAGACACCTCACTGTTTGCTATATGGACCAAGGAGTATGCTGTCCGCCTCTGGATTCAGCAAAGCTCTGACCAGGTGCTGCTCAATAACTTTAGGACCACAGTCCCTGAAACAAGAAGGTTGTACCTCCTACTTCATAACTAGTTTATAATCCATTTACAGACTGAACACAATACATAACAAACACTGAGTTCAGAGCGGTAGGCCAACTGTCAGCTTCATCTGAAATAATTTACACCAGTATATTCCTCCCTAATGGTTACTACGCCTCTGCAATTCCAGCATTATTTCTTTCTAGTCAATAATATAGGTGTCAGTGTACTGTTTGGCAATTCCATGCAGTTTTACTTTCCTCCGACACCTTCTGTTCAGGTTGGAGCACTATATAGGCTTTACCTCATGTTCGCTACTGAACCACACATATATACAGACATAAATTATCAATTTACATTCAATTTTCATTAAAAAGATATTGAATATATCAAGCTTACCACAATTCATGGAATAATACACAGTTTACGTTGAATGGCAATGAATATAGCACAACTTCGATCTGCCGATGTCCCAGGCTTTTATTTAGAAAAATATGCACTGGTGCTCAACGCACTGGTTCTGTAGTAAGTTTATTTGAACATGTGGTGGTGACCTGACGCCTCTGATTGACTATATTCGCGGGTCTAACCAATCGTGCCATGTTTACCCAATCGTTTGAAAAAAAGTACTCCTACTCCCGTTTCCCCTGACAACAAAAGATAGTATTTATAGCCCGACTAATCGTGTTTAGCCTTACATTTCTTGCGCTCCAATCAAATCGGATTTAACATGGAGACCCATTTCCCGTACAATGGTGGGGTGAAAATCTGCCACTGAGCGATTCTGATTTGGGTGTTGTCTGACATCCCTCACTATTTCTTTGGCTATAATTTGGTAATTCCTAGACTATTTGCGTAACGTTTAACATATTCTTTGTCAGCAAGTCCTAAGGAACCCAAATATACAAATTTAAAGGAGCTAAGTGGCTGCGTTCAAAATATGCATTTTCTTCTACCTCCTGTTTACTTCGAATACGATGTGGTGTCTGGGTACTGTAATGTTTTCAAACGTAAACCAGTATAATGTCATGTTTCCTAATAAGCGTTTTGTGAGTTTTTAAAAACTAACTCTCGTGTGTGTAGTGTTTTTTTTCACTGTCGATTTGAAAAAAGCTAGTGCTTGTGGCCTTACACGCGTGATGGTAGTAATTGTGTATCGCGAGACGCGTGTTTAGTATTGCCTGCGTTCCGGCTTTCAGCCTCTCCCTTTCTTTCTATCTTTAGTCCATCTGTCTTTCGTTTTTGGGTAACGTAGTGTATAAAATGACATGGATGGAACTTTAAATCTAGGTCAACTTGCGTATCTCAAGGTTTTTCTTAGAAATGCAGCACATGTTTTATCGTAGAAAGCGGGTATTGAAGCAGTAGGCTTTTACTATCAACGTGAAACGTTACAATTTGCAGACGAAGGAGAAAACAAGGGGAATTTCGAGTACAGTCATTGTGACAGCACTGTTCTTTACCATTCTTCTTTCCTTTTATTGAATTTATGTGTTAGGCTTTACATTTACCTGATAATTTATATATGTCGATTAGAATATTTCACGACAAAAGTAAGCCCGCCTTTATAAATACTAACTCTGAAAAACTTAAGGTACCAGGACTTTAAATATTAGGACTGGATACGTAAGGAAATGTATCACCCGTCATAAGAGAAACTTTTCCAGACCAAGTGTTTCGCAGATTCACCCGTCATAAGAGGAATTCAAAATTTCCAGATCAAGTGATTCGAGAGCATATAACCTAAATTGCTCGTGTCCATTTCTAACCTATGCGAGGAGATTGTGTATTCCCAAAAATTTGGGGTAAGTTTAACAATTATTTTACAAATGTGAATGTGATATGTTTTTCTTGCTAAGTGGTTATATATGAGGCTGGCAACCACAACATACGAAAATAGTACATTCATAAACCACTACAGCAAGCGCTGGTGAATTCTTCTGGCTAGTCGCGCGGAAAACCGACAGCAGAGGTGACCCCAGACTCTGAATGGAGCAGTGATGACTGATGATTACATGATTGATATAGTACTCCATCGCGTGGTTCATAGTTACTGTAGTACTCCATTGCATGGTTCATTGTTAATGTTTACTCCATTGCGTGGTTCATGGTTAATGTAATGCTCAACCGCGTGGTTCATGGTTAATGTAGTACTCCATCGTGTGATTGATGGTTAATGCAGTACTACATCGCGTGATTCATAGTTAATGTAGTACTCCATCGCGTGGTTCATGGTTAATGTTGTACTCCATTGCATGGTTCATAGTAAATGTAGTACTCCATTGTGTGGTTCACGGTTAATGTAGTACTCAATCGCGTGGTTCATGTTTAATGTAGTACTCCATCGCGTGATTGATGGTTAATGCAGTACTAAATTTACTCCCTAAAGTGTATAATATTTTGTGAGATATATGCACTTTGTTAATTGTAACTTAGGCAACTCATTATTCGCGACGTCCAGACACATTTTCCCAGTTTAATACCCGGAATAATAGTGGTAACTCCGCCTATGCCGGTCCCAAGCCCGGATGAAAAAGGAGGAGGGCGGCCTGCATGGAGGCCGTAAGGAGGCAGCCCCTCCACCATGCAAAGGCACAACAGGCCAATCACCTGTTTGCTTTAAACTATGATTACGAGCAATATAAAAGAGAAAACCGGACTGATTCTAAAGGCGATGAACTGGAACGGACTACGGACTACGACTTATGGAACTTGGAACACAAGAAGTATAAATGGGAAAGAAGAGGAGCTGGTGGAAGAGATGAGGAAAGCAAAACTAGAAATCCTGGCTATCACCGAAACAAAGAAAAAGGGACAAGGAGTTATGGGTCTCGATGGCAACATGCTGTTATACAGTGGTGTACCCACATCTGAAAGAGCTAACCCAAGTAGAACAGTTCCAACTAAGATGGTTTGGCCATGTCTGCAGAATGGGAGAAGATCGGCTACCACGACAAGCATGGGAAACAAAGAGCCAAGGATCCAGACCCCCAGGACGACCCAGAGTCCGCTGGGAGGACAACATTAGACAATCTTTGAAGGACCGAGGACTAGAATGGAACCAGGCCAGGAGGAAGACAGCCGATAGAATAGTCTGGCGCTCTCTCTTCCAAACCTCTACACCTCATGGTAGAAGGGGAACGACTAAGTAAGAATAGTGGTGTTTTTTAATCATCTTCCCTAAGCTAAACTGTGTACTCGGGAATTTAATTCTTCTGAGAGATTAACATTTGTTGTTGGACAGCGAGAATGCGCCTGTTAGTTGGCAGCCCACAAATGTACTTAACGGAGACATTTGTTTTTTTTTGTGTCTAAAAGATCCTGGTACTAAGCGATCAGACCGATTGAGGACAGAAGCTACCAGACTGTGAAGTGTCATCATCACAAAAGAAGTGACGAAAACTAAGGCTGCAGGACTCGCTCATACAAGCTAAGTGCTAACAAAAAGGCACCAGCAACCGGACATACTTTTCTTAACAATATCGGCACCCTAAATCTCCGTGACGAGAAAAATTGATGTCAATTTAAATTCACATGCATTTCATTTATTTTAAACTGTTAATATTAATTGATTATTAAATTTATTACCTGTTGTTTTAAAACTAAACAATAGTTGTTTATTCAGTTGTTACATGTGTGAAAGCAAACGCATGAGCCAGAATATTTAATATACATATATACATCTAGACATACATTTACCTCTAAACAGAGCTATACCATTATAAGAGGAAGTTCGCTGAATTAACTCAGCTGGGGGCTTGAACGGGCTAAACCATTGCTTAAATCCTTCACAAAAAGCGATGAACAGATTGCTCAGCCTTATGCTGCATGGTTCTTGACTTCTGAATTATCTTGTGAAGTCTCCCTCAAGGTAGAAGCGACATTACTCTTCTATCTACATCTCTGCCAAGAGTAATCTTGTGTGAAGGTAAACACCTTTGACAACCCAGTTTAGATACTCTTGAATTTTGGCCATTGTTGGACCACTACTACAAAGCAGGGGAGGCAATCCGTGACAAAACCTTTGCTTTAAAAAGTATTATTGTTATTGTTTATCAGAATTGACCTTACTGCACTTCGGGCAAACCCATAGGTGCTCAGTCTCCTTAAGCAAATGTCGAATAGTATGAATGCTATTTGTACCTGTAGTATGCTGGTTGTACATACGACGGATGCATCCTCTCTCACGTCCATTTATTAGCATAACAAATATCCCACGTTTGATGCTAAATTCCAACAGTCTCAGCATTGTTGATTCATCCATTGCAGTGTCATTATCTAGCAGACGATCATTAATAGCCCTTAGTATCTCTCCCTTATCCATGTGCAGTGTCATCACTTTCGGTGCTCTCGAGGCCAGTTTGTCAGCTCTCATTGCCACGTATCCCTGCATGACCAGGACAGTAGATCCACTCCAGTTCTAGAAGACTTGAGGATTCTGTTGATGTTTTCCATTCCTGTCGCAGCCATCCGTTCTGAACTTTCCGAAGCAAGCCTTGAGAGTCTGACAATATAACTGCCCTGGTTGATGGAGTTTCAGTCAGCCACCTCAATGCAGCAGTAACTGTCTCTACCTCCATTCTTATGCTGGAGGTTGTTGTCATGTAGGCTCCACTCTGTTCAACGACCGACCCTGCCCTTTATTCTCGCAGAGAAGCTCCATCCTGATTTCTCACCACGCACTACAGACCCATCAGTGCACACAATGGCGTCATCATCCCCAGCATTTTCACATATCAGCTGATAAATCTCCAGCTCTGCTTTTCCATTGCCTTAAGATCTGCACTCTCTGCCTAGGCTTATGATGACTTGCTGGTAGTTTATCCAGTTCTTCCCTGACTTACTCTACTCTTTTCCTTTGGATACATTTTCAACCCTGATCACATGACCAATCGTAGCCTCTGCCTGTGCCATCCATGACATCCCCCTCTTGATTCTTGCCCCTTTGATGTCATCTACATTCTCATGTAGGGGGTGTCTTTTGTCGGTGATTACCCGCATATATGCTTATGCTCGGGCCATCGCATATCTGGATCTAATCGACAGCAGTCCGAGCATGTACCTCATTGTCAAAATGTGCATTGGTTGACACTGACAGCGTGAGTTTTCCTAGCCCGTACTCGATTACTGAAATCACGAGCTGATACAGGAGAAACAATAGTCTCTGTTCCAAGCACGCAGCAGCCATTGTTTTTAAGGCTGCCAGTCTGTGACGGTATTGCCTCCCCTGCTTTGCAGTAGTGGTCCAACAGTGGCCAAAACTCAAGAGTATCTATTATATAATTCAATGGAGTCTATCTTTACACAAGATTGCTCTTGGCAGAAATGTCGATAGAAGAGTAGTAAAGCTTCTATCACATGGGGGTCTTTACAAGATATTCAGATAAGCGAAAACAATGCTGGCTGTTGGTAAGCACGTTAATTATGTAATCTGCCGACACTTTTATGAAGAATTTAAGCAATGGTTTATTCTAGCTCGTTAAGCCCCCACCGCTGAGTTAATCAGTGGAATTATTTTTATAATATAGCTCTGTTTAGAGTGTGTGTTTAGTAACTTTGACTGAGACAAACATGTAATACATTTAAAATGATTGAATCGAAGTTAAATTGGTATAATTACAAATAACAGCTGAGTTCTGCCACCTCAGGGGCGCATTCCCATAGTCAGTTATGACTGAAGGGGCTATTATTATTATTATTATTATTATACAAATAACAGAATTTAATAATCACTTTAGGTTTAACAGTTTAAAAGAAAGGAATAATAGTTAGTTACAAAAAAAAGTTTTTATCACTCGGGTGATGGTTTTTGTTAAGAAGTTAAAGTGGCAGCATATTGGTTAACTTAGCTGCCAGTGATGATTCTAATCCTCCTCATGATGGGTAGGTTTTCTGCATACTGCTGTCACTCGTCTCCGGTCAAAGTTTCGGCGCTGCACGTTCCCAGAACGTCAAGGAGTAACGGCCTAGCTGGTCCTGCGTCTGTCTATAAGACCCTCTTATGATGGCGTCTCGCACAACGTCAGTCCACTTCTACCTTCACTTGGTTCCAGAGATAGTACTTTCTGCTGGTACCACCAATAACTGGTAATAGAAATATAAACGAAACGCTGTTCTGAGTATGGCGTTTTCCGACACATAGTTACGTGCGCGGACCCCCCCCCCCCTTTCTATTCTCCCATACCATGTCATAATTTACTCTCGATGAGAATTTAATTTAATCCCTCGGGATAAAACTTTCTTTACATTTAAATTGAATAGCTTTAGCTTTACATTACATTTAAATGAAAAGGTTAAACGTACAGATATAATATGTTTTACATTTACATCTCCACTGTTTGAAAAGTGTTCACAATATAAATTAATTTAGGTTTCATTTACATTTACACTTGTGGAAAAGTTTGAAACTTCTATTAATTTTAACATTAATATGTTTTTTCGTTTACATTTACACTGAGTGAAAAGATCCGAAACTGTAAGTATTATTCTTAGAATGTACATCATGTCTTTCATCTTTCTCTCCCTGCTCCGTAGGGAACCTGGAACTACTTTATGCTTTTTAGTTCTCTTTACGAAACTATCAATAAAGCAATCACTAGCCCGTACAGTGCTGGTTCATGAATCATCATTTTATACGCTGCCAGCCTCAAATGACTGTGACCTCCAATAGCGAGTTTCATCCATTAAAATTCACATGGTAATATATACATATTATTTCACATGTTAGTAATAAAACAGAATGAAAATGCACTACTTACGCCAATCTTGGCTACAGACTTGTTGCTCAGATGAATAAAAGAGACGAGTCGGTCTCTTACACGCGTCTGGTGGGGTCTTTAATTTTATAATAGATCCCCTCTCTGACTCCATGTGTTTCTTCAGTTTTCCTTATTCCTGGTTTTCCTTGTTACAATGCTAGAAATTTCCTGGGCTGTTTTTTAAGTCATTTTTGAATACTCTGATAAAAGGTCCATCCGATAAAGGAATTATGAATCTAGTCTTCACTCTGGCGAGGTCTGATGTTGTCTTGGCGAGCGTGAAATTCACAGTGAAATAAAACTGCGAAATGGTCAGACTATATTCCCTCTCTTCCCACGCCTTCGTTTGTTATGGAGTTAAATAAACGCTCCAATCATATTCAAACAGGTCGGGTGTGGTACTTTCAAAATATTTCCGACATGGAAAAATTTTGCAAAGGTCACGTCTCCCATATATGGTAATATGATGTCCGATGCCCGTGTGTACAAACTTCCAACTCTGTCCAACATAATATTGTGACCGTGTTTTTCTGGCGTAATGACTCAGGGATGGTCGCTAGTCACCTGTGTTTCGCCAGACAAACAAATCTGGTTCTATTCAGCACTCCTGCCCAACACAAGCTTGGATAAACAAGCACCGTCGCTTGAAAAGATGGTCGGACAGATTATGCGATTAGATATTTTCGCTGACCGTCTAATAATCTGGCGTAACTTAACACGTCTTCGTGTTTTTATTGTGAATGCAACACAATAAGATAAGAATTACTCCCGTAGCAAATACTGCCATGGGAGAGTGGCGTGTTAGAGACTTTCTTCATGCTTTGTCCAGCATAAAGATTAAAATGTAAGAAAGGGAAAAATGAAATGCCCAATAAGAGCGATCGGAGAGAAAAATATGAAGAAATGATACTGCCGTAAGGCTCGAGGTCTTAAAGATCACACAAAAGGACAGGGACAGACATTTCGTCACACAGTTCTCGCGTGCACTTCTGTATGATCAGTTCGACACGATACTTGAATGATAGCACACGATCAAACGTTACTCCCAGATACTTCAGATTGTCTTGCATTTCAATGTTCTGCCTTTGAAAGGGATGTCTGGAAGGTCTCCTTTCCCTATGGAATTGTTCAAAGAGCACCACATCACACAGGCTTATTTGGGATTGATCCGCTTTCCTCACACCATTTAGAAACCGCATGTAGTGTCTCTTGTATGCCTTGGACCATTTCCTGTCTGCCTGATGCAGTTCTGTACATGAGTATGTCATCTGTGAAAGTTAATGTTCGCCCCAGTCCTGTTGGTTGAAAGGTTGCTACTTTTGCTGTGTAGATGTTAAACAGCACTGGTGATAGTGGAGAACCTCGGGGTAGTCCCGGGCAAATGCGCATTGGTTCTGATGTCCAAGTTTGCAAGCGAAATGCAACATTAAGGCAGCTGCTATCCACTTCGTTATCCAAGGGTTTACACCACATGCCATTATACAGTCTATTAGGGTTGCGAAGTCTACACTGTTATAAGCATCCTCTAGGTCGATTGCGACAGCCACCGTTTCTCTTTTACCCTGCAATCCCTCGTACTCATCGTACGCAAACGTTCTAGCGTTACCCCATGTTTTTTTCATAGGCCTATAGCTACCCAGGGTATCAGGAAGGATGTGTGCATTTTCAAGGTGGCTCATTACTTGTTTTGCTACTAACTTTTCAAGTAATCCCAACTAACATAATTACCGTCGTAAGTACGTCGATCGGTCGGTCAAATAATGCACACCGTCATTTGTGCACTTTTCTATTTTTGAGAGAGTACATTAACTTTCAACCACAGCTAAGGGGTGCAACTGTGGTTGAAAGTTAGACAATAATTGTATTGTTTCCCTTATATGTACAGTTTGATTTTGGAAAGAAGCCAACAACACAATTGATAAACAGTACATGAACTGGAGACAGGAAGGTGCGGAGATGCAGATTAAATCAACAGACAATCAAGATACCCTTCTGTCCAGTTTCATTAGGGAAACGGATTTAACTCATCATTTTCTTAAAAATAACCTTAAAATGTAAGTTTTTGATTGTTTCTTCAAGACAAAATTTTAATTTAAAGTATTGCACTCATTATTATGGATCAAAATGATAAAATGGCTGCAAAACGAGCTGCAGATGCTTCTCAGAGCAGTTAGTCGACCAGGGCAAGATTTTAAAAGATGCACGAACAATTACGAGACATGTCATAAAATAAATGTTAGTTATTTAGTCAATTTCCGGTCCATTAGATCATTATCACTGCTCCACATGCAATGAAATGACCACAGTAGTAATGGTACCGTTTGTAATACCTGTAACATTAACAACACACTATAATTAAAAACCTGCCAATTTTAACAGGTTATTGCTAGTTTACCATAAACATTCTGTAGTTTGATAAGTCGATAGCTTTTGAGCAGTGTGGGGTCTTTGCCAGGTTTAGGAAGTGGCCGAAGGTAAGTGTGTAGCCAGTCTTCCGGTACCTCAGCATTCTGTATTCTGGTATTGATATCGCTCACCATATTTGTAATGGCTGTGTCGTCGAGCTGTATGATCCATTCTTTTACATGACATATAAGATGAAATTCAGCAAGTTTGTGTTTTACATACCATTCAGGGCATGACTTCAAGGTCTGTGTCATTACAGAATCATATGAAATTAAGTCACTCACTGGGTTATCTGCCTTAAGATTAGAGAAACAGGCTTGTCGTTCGTAGACAGTGATGTATCAAGGCAGTAAAGAGTTTGAAATAATAAATCTAAAACAAAAAGCAAAAAAAAAAAAAAAAAAATAACAACGTAAAAGCAGGAAACATTGTAACTGGATATAGCTAGCCCAGATGTCTGCAGCACATTTATTAAGCCTAAAAGTTGAGACAGCTGTAGCACAAATAGTCATAAATCTTATTGTCCCTTAACTTGCTACTTTTCCTGATAATGTTACTGGGTCGTACTTGTATTAATTTAATTGTTGTTGCTGTTGTTGGTAATCTAAAAACTGTAACTCCCAAAAGAAAGACAGTAACAAAACACAAGCACACCGAAACACACTATCTCTTTCTCTCTCTCACGATTTCTGTCAGCCAGATTAAGTCGTGTTTTCACGCGTTGTTCAAGTCAATGACAACTTATAACTCTTTAGGGGGCATAGTTCGGGAAACAGCACGTGGTTTATTTACACCATGATTGTTAAGGGCCACTTCATTTCCTTTTGTAGCAGTTTTTTGTTGTTGTTGCAAATAATATTGATTGGCGAAGGTCTACAAAGTTATCTTAGTGGATTCTGACGACATGTTAGATTCGTGTTTTCCTGAAAATCTAGCAGGATTTTTCATTGTTCGTTACAGGACGTTTCACTCGGACAATGAAATGAAAACTGAGAATAAGAACACGGGGATGATGGAACATTATATCAAGAAATATAAGTTAAGAGATTACTGTTAGAACTCATTAGTTTGAAATTAGTTTGGGGTCGGCTAAAACATATGGCGTCCGCTACTAATTCTAAAGGTACAGTTTTCGCTCCCATTATGGGGTATATAAATATTGAAAAAGTTTTTCACAACTAGTGGTTCCTAATGATGTCATACTCCAACTTGGTCTCGTGGGTAGTGAGACTGGATGCCTAGCTTTCTCGTATAAGAGTAAAAAAAAGGAGATCCCTTGTGCAAGCTGTGGACGTAAAAAAATTTCTCGGCAGTTGGAAATCGTAAAGAGTAGTCTAGACCATGCGATCGCTGCCCTGCAAAAGTTAAAATTTCTTCTGTCGTTTTCCACCAAGCAGGATATTTATTGTGGTCAAGTGGTATGTGCCCTTTGTTTTGATTATTTTTGTCATAGGTTTTGTGCGCTGTGTGTGTAGTACCTTTTACCACTTTTGCGGGAGTTTATACCCAACCTAAATATAACCGTTTCCTTCTCAGAGGTCCGCACTTGAGTTCATGTTTCCGCTGGTAGCTTTTTGTGGGATTTCGAGGCTGTTTTGCTAATTTTCAGACAAATTTCTGATTTCATAGTCAACCACCAAAGATAGTGATTTTTCACAGCAATAATTATACGTATTTGTCGTTGCTGTTCAATTTCCAAAAAGAATTATCTCTTTCCGAGCATTAATCATTAAATTATAGTAGAATTACTGGTGTGCGGTTCATTATTCTTCATTATTTAACGTGGCTATTATAGAGTGTCTTGAACGTTTCGCTACACAAATAAACCAATCTAGACATACAACTGTTGTCTCTTCTTCGTCTTTTTTTCCTGTTTCGCTCGTTATGAAACATATGCCACCACTGCAGGAAGGCTGCATCACATCCTTCAAGTACTCTCGCAGCTGTGATTTCTGTAATGATTTATTTTACTTGATGAAGGTTCTAGCCCCATTTACAACCTTATCTTAGTTGCCAGTTACGGTTTACCTGAGGTAGCAGTAGTACTACTCTTTCTTTATATTGCCAAAGACATCCAGGAAATACATAGGGTCTGTCGTATAGTAGGTCTATCATAGTAGGTCTATCTTTGGTAGACCTCTGTATCTTTTCCAAACTCTTTCTTACGCTATTTTTCTCTCTCATTTTACTCTTTCATCATTGTTAAAGTAATCTGTCTTTATCCTAGCTTATAGCTAAGTATAACTTAACACTCCTTTGATATATTTCCTCATCTTGCGCTATCTTTCGGAACCCACATTGCCTCGTTAGAATCTTGGTAAATACCCGTGGCCACATTAGACGAGTATTGTTTACTTTGGGAGACGCCCGGCTTGGCAATAGAGTGAAGTCTTTTCAGATCTAATCCCCTTTTTAAACAACACGACGGTCACCACTTTGCGTCACAATAGCCGGCGCGACAAAGGACTCGAGACGCACACATGAATGATTGTTGCCAGATGGTAAACTTCGAGAGCCGGCATACTGATTACCTAGCGAGATTAGGAACAATGAGATTATGGAAACTGTCTCACATCAATGGGCCCCACCATAACACGCACTGACAGAAGGCTTTGTGGCAGAGGGGCGCGTGGTTTCTGCATTGAGCGGCCAATCCACAACGATGGTCTGTCTTGCAAAACGAACCATGAGAATGTAATTAAAGAGTTGATTGCGAGCCCACCCACTTTTGCGATTGACATGGATTGTGTTCATCACAGCAAGATGGATACCTAGTTATTGGATTGGAGGCGGAGTCAGACCAACAGGTAAGGACATCTGACACATGGGCAAACCAGAAATATAACGAGATGTTTGCCAGATTAGCAGCACTAAGTTTTCAACCAAAGCGGCGCATAAGAGTTTTCCCTGTCATATAGCATGTGTACAGCTGTTCTAATATTTCATTACCGTGTGGATATTTGATTTATATCTGTGGGGTGTAATTTTATAGTGTTCTTAAGGAATTTGCAAAGGGAAAAAGAGTGTGTCCAGCAGAAGTCTGAGTCTAACATTACGTGCTTGGCGTCTAACCAGAAAGAACTTAGCAAAGCGTACGTCTGGATTGCAGAATTCACAAGATATGACATCATATACTTCCTAAGTTACAATGAACCCTTGCCCGCATCTGTAAAAGTTGTTGGCGCATCATTTTATTCACCTGCTTATCAAGTGTTTACAAGTTGATTCCATGTACAAATATAAAGTTCAACTCATTCAAAATCTTACCGCCTGAGTCAAGCTAAAACACGCTCACGTTGATTCTCAATCATATATCAAGTTCAACTCACTCAAAAGTGTATTTTATGAATCATGAGTACATACACAAGTCTACAGACCAAGATCACGTAGTCACAAGTTGATTCGACAAGATATCAAGCTCAAAGCAACAAGTTCAGCTACTCACTACGTCAGTACATAAAGTGAAGTTATCAACTTTCATCGTCTAAATACTGTCTAATGGAGAGCATTCGCCTTCTCTTCTTCTTGTCCTTATCTTGAATAGATCTCTTTCTTTCTTACGAGCCAAGTTCTGGAGACCTTTTTGAAAACATACCATAGGCCATCTTCAGCGACAACTACTATTGTAGCTGCACCAATATACGCTGACTACAGGGTCAAACAAAAAAGCTGGATATGGATAAAGAGAAGAACATGTTTTCATACAGTTGACTGTGGAGTAGCATAAACGTGGAGTTGGACATTTTTTTTTTATTAAAAGAGAGTTGGAAGAACAGACTTTTCGGTACTGGACACGTTAGGATTGACTGATATTATTCGAAGTGAAGTGTTCGAGCTGTTGTTTAGGAATAAATCACGCTCTTGAGTACTACATTAAGCATGAATTACACTCTTGTGTACTTCATCAACCATGAATCACGCGCTTGTGTACTTCATCAACCATGAATCACGCGCTTGAGTACTACATCAACCATGAATAACGTGCTTGAGTACTACATTAACCATGAACCACACAATGGAGTACTACATTAACTATGAACCATGCGATGGAGTACTACATTAACCATGAACGACGCCATGTAGTACTGCATTAACCATCAATCACGCGATGGAGTACTACATTAACCATGAACAACGCGATTGAGTATTACATTAACCATGAACCACGCAATGGAGTAAACATTAACTATGAACCATGCAATAGAGTACTACATTAACTATGAACCACGCGATGGAGTACTATATCAACCATGAATCATGCGCTTGCGTACTACATTAACCATGAACCATGCGATGGAGTACTACATTAACCATGAACCACGCGATGGAGTACTATATCAACCATAAATCATGCGCTTGGGTACTACATCAACCATGTACCACGCGATGGAGTACTACATTAAAATGAACCACGTGATGGAGTACTATATCAACCATGAATCATGCGCTTGAGCACTATATCAGCCATGAATTACGCTAGAGTACTGCATCAACCATGAATCACGCTTGAGCATTACATTAACCATGAACCTCGCGATGGAGTACTGTATCAGCCATGAATCACGCTTGAGTACTACATTAACCATGAATCCCGCTTGAGCACTAATTAAAAAAAAACGCAAAAGGATTATTTTCAGCATCAGGTTTTAGCCACTGATGACTACGTTTTACCTTGTCCGGAAAAGTTGACACAGAAACATGTAAGATGTGCAGCTAATGTATATAGATAACCCTCCCCCACCCCTTTCATTCGTTCCTTTTTTGTGTGACCACCATTACTTCACTCCATTATGTCCATCAGTTCCGATACCCATCCTTTTAATACACTCTTCTATGCCATTATTCACCGGTCAGTATCTTTCTATTTACGCCGTAATCTACTGATAATTTTTTTAATCCTCGGGTTGACACGCCCCGAAAACCACCAGGTATTTTACCAGCTTGTAACATTCCTGACCTGTTTATTTGTTATTTGTGGACAGCCGGCGTTTAACGAAGGCTGTGGACAATACCACATTGAGTTGTTTACTCAAGACGCAGGGAGTAGACGGATTTTGATAGAAACGAATTAAGCTGTCTATCACCAAATTTAGATTGCGTAATTATTTATGGTCAGTTTGGGAAGATGGTAGTTGTAAGGTAACACTTGTCTAATTCGATAGGCATCACTTGTACAACTATGACCCATCCTTACATCAATCTTCAAGTATTAGGACACGAAGTGATATGATATAATCAGTTCCGGCAAGAGGTCATGTCGTAATAAACAGACATTGTGAAATTAGGACAAGGAATATGACATAATGATTTCCGGAATATTATATAATAATTAGCTGCAATACCTTATATTGTCATGGCAATAATTATCGTGATGATGGGTTAGAGGAAAATGTAATAAAATAAGACGCCTAACCTGGTGCTTAAAATTAGAAAAATTAACTAAACTAAATAGTGATTGGGTTCCACCTAAGAGAACCTCGCAACATTTACCTTTTGCATGGGAAAAAAAACTGAACTGTAAAACCTTGAGCGTTTTGAATTTTTCTCACTGCATTTTCCATCTTGGTCAAGGAGATCACAGAAAACCAGAATAGGAGTTAGTAATAAGGATTCCATTATAAGACATGCCAAAGTGATTAGGAGTAACGTATACAATTAAACGTATAAAACGTTTGTTATGAGACTTAGAGCCACAAGTCCAATGCAACCTTTTTCAAAGGTTAAAACTTAATAGTGTACAGTAACTTGTAAACTTAATTAGCTGGGGATGGGGAGGGTGAACTGCATCTTAAACAGCTGCAGGACTTACGACGGTCATTCTATGCTTCAAAGTCTGGATACAATATAAACCCATTTGGGGTTAGTTAAAATATGTCCTTTTTATTTTATATGTAAATTTAACATGTATGAATTGCTTATTTATGTAAAATTGTGTTGGGTCTGCATCATAATAAACAACTTTCCACATAAACCACCATATATATATACATATATATATATATATATATATATATATATATATATATATATATATATATATATATATATATATATATATATATATATATTGGGGTATTTATCTTCTTCCTCTATCCGAACCTACATTTATCTGACTCGAGAGTCTGAGATTTCATTCTCATGGACATCGCGATAAATTCAGAGAAAGATGGAATGGTGAAGGAAAGCGGAGGTTACCTGATAGTTACATCAGGTGACAGAAAACTTAAGGGAGATACGATTTTTTGTCAGTGTCTGGTTCTAGTTACCAGTAATCAACGCTGGACAATATCCACGAGAGACGGGTCTAAAGGAAACTAGAAGCGGCAACCTTTTTTGGAAGTTACTCCCGCACAGCAGTGCACGTGCTCCAACACGCCACTCGACTCCTGACCTGAGAAAGAAAAGTCAGGACGTTACTGAAAATCAGCATCCCGAGACAACTCACGGCAGTCATCTGCAAAGCTAGGTCCAAATTTACCGTCTAAGTGAATGGACTACTTTTAAGAAAGAAATTCCACCATACAGTAATATTTTCCGAGGAAGTTACACAATCCATGACCTTTTTCTCTGACAAATCAATTATATTCATTTTAACGCTGTTGATCAAATATTTCATAAATGAATCTCTTGTTATCTATGCAAATATAATTTCTTAGTTGGAGTTAATTACTTGATTGAGTGAATTTGATGTCTGCACCCGTAAGATTCATTTCTATAAATGCATATATACAGAGCTAAATATACCATTAAGACTGTACTGAATTACCTTCATCTGGGAACTCATTAAACACGAGTAAAAAATATCTTATATCACAGAAAAAGGCGGAGAATATAAAGTTTACAATCAACTTAGAAGACGCAGTTGTACTTGGCAGTCTAAAATTCCCGTGAGACTCACTAAAATAAAGGCAGAAAATCCCTATTTACATATCTGCCAAGAGTAATCTTGAGCCAAGAGTTATCTTCGGAAAACTTCTATTACTCGAATTTTCAGCCATTAGTGGACCACTACCGCAGTGCAATGGAGACACCCTGCGACACAAACACCTTTCCCCCTCCCAAAAAAAATTACATAATGAAGGACGTGAAATTGATACACAAAACCTTTAGTGAGGATATCAGGCACTTTTCGTAAGAAAAATGCTCGCAAAATATGAGGTTTTGTCAAAAGCAACAAGGGAATGACATCTCATTTAATCTCTCATAAACCTAACTCTTACTCTATTACTGATAGAAAAATATATCACTTAATCTCTCATAACCCTAATATTTACTCACTCTGTTCATGCAGACAGACGTACATTACATTAAAAAATAGAGATAACAAAAGAGTTTACAGATTCAGCAAGTAAATGCCATAATTACACATCCTACGTCACACACAACCACTCACACGCATTCAGATTTTTCTGTTCAATGCTCGGCTACTTGACGGCTAGTTGTCAGCCAGTAAATTATTGCGTGAAATATAATGTCGATCCTGCAAGGTTCATGAAGTTCAGATAGCTGCTGATCTACTGGGACAGTGGTTCCTAGCCTGGGGGTATGTGTACCACTAGGGAGTATGATGTTTTTTTAAAGTTTTGTCTCGTTTTGGCGAGGCGCGTCCCGTTCAACCTAGTCGGTTATATTAGGGCGTATGTCCAAATATAAAAGACTCTTAGGTGAGATTTTTTCAAGCGGGTATGGGTAATGCTTGATAAATATCTATATTATTATACTGACATATTGCAAAAGTAGTAGATTTAGAGAAAACAAAGTTTCTAATTGGAGAGAAAACAGCGAGTCATATCCAAAAATCAAATTTAGCGAAAGAAACCAATATGGCGCTCTCTCTGGCAAACCTCTACACCCCAAGTTAGAAGAGGAACTATTAATTAAGTAAGTAAGAAACAAAACTAGAGGCTGAACGTCATACAGGTATCACACTTTCAACATGTGTAATAAGAATAAAACTGGCGGTTCACTGGAGAAACAGAATCAAGGGGGAATCACTACATTGACTGTGTTCTTAATGAAAACCACAAGAAAGTAACGTGTCGAATAATGTGGCTGAACAAAATTAATGAATCTGTTTATTGTATGTATATGCATTGTAAATTGTAGAACTTATATTTATTTCATATTGAATAGGGAGTCCGGGGAGGTTTATTAAAAACCAAGGGGTACAGAAACCGAAAAAATAAAAAAGTTGGAAACCATGCATTAGGGTGAGGTGACAGCTCTCTGATATTTATAACAGCTCTTCCGGTTTTCTGTTCTTGGGAAAGCAGAACACCCCCACCCCCACCAACCCTTACAAGCACAAAGAGCACATATCATGGTGTGACGAAATGGACGACCTCTATCGATCTTTGGTTCTCTCCGGCAGTATCGGTACATTTGTGGTACTGATTTTTATTATGGGCTGTCAATTATTGCACTTTTCTGTCCGTCTTTCTTTCATTCTTTCTTTATTTTTCTGCTAAGTAGCAGATATTTGATTTTATCAAATCACCCTGTAGGTGATAAATATCACATTTGCTTGACGCTACCCAGATTTGTGGTTATAGGCGCGGGAGATTAAAACGTACATCGGTCAGCGCTATCGGCTTAAATCCTGATAAGACGCGGAGTTTGCGTACTCATACGACAGATAACGAGATTACTGACTGTGTGACACCTGTGGGCAGACAAGAGTGATATAATCGCTTCCGGTCACTTGGTTAAAAGTAATCATGGATTTATTACATTTTAGACAATATGAGTCTACAAATGTGTTGGTGAGAGTGTATGCAAGACATCATATTACCATATATGGGAGACGTGACGTTTTGCAAAATTTTTCCATTTAGATAATATTTTGAAAATTCCATACCCGACATGTTTGAAATGATTGGATCTTTCTGATTAGATTCATAACAACATTGAGGGGGAATATAGACTGACATTTGCGCAGTTTTAACTCACTGTGAATTTCAAGCTACGAAACTAAAAAAACACGGAGTCAGAAAGGGCTTCTATTGTAAAATTAAAGACATCCCAGACGCGTGTAAGAGAACAATTCGTCTCTTTTATTCATCCGAGCTAACAAGTCTGTAGCCAGGATTGGCGTACGTTGTGATTTACATTTAATATTTTATTACTAACATGTGAGCTAACATATTGTTACGCACAAATAATTACTTTTTTCAAAGCCTTTGTATGATCATTTTTCGTATGTATGATCATTTTTTGACTGAAGTGTGTATTATGTTTTTTACAGTCAAAGGGACATAATCCGAGTTATCGAGACTACAATTTTTTAGGAGTTTGCCTTCTCTTGTATAGAGACACGTTCGGTCTATAATTTCTTGAACGAAGCGTGACCACATCTCCTTATTTGGTAGTACCAGTCAACTATGGTAGATGTCTGAAAACCTGTCTTAACGCTTCTTTTCATGACCATAAAAGGCGCGACTGTGTAAGACTTTTATCTCGAATGTTCTTAGAATCGTCTTATTGTGAACGGCGACTCAGAGATTGTCGTTCTGCGCATGTCTCGACCTGGTTTTCGTTTGTTGTTCCGGCCAGCTCGGGGAGTTTAGAAATGGTCTAAGTCGCGAGCAGACGCGACCTGCGTCTTGTGATTTTCTGAGGGAAATACATTGTCTTTGTGAGTTAGTTAGCTAACTAGACTATTTCCCAGTATTATTCAAGCCTGCCTGGAGGCATATGTTCATGGTTGATTTTCCGAAATAAGGTAATTCCTCTTGTATCGAACTTTATGCTATCATCTAGAGGTTCGTCATTTTGTCGCCTTTTTGCTCGCCTGTGTGATTCAAAATGGAGAGGTACTTTGACTAGGATTAAGTCACCGGTATCTTTATACCTGAACTAGTTATATATATATATATGGGTCGCTCTAGATCAACAAGACTATTGTCTGTGTTCCAGGATTCGTTATATCAGAGATCACGTCCAAGTCAGATGGTTAGACTTAGAAACATTATAAAGGTCGAGCTGACCTGTAATCCATGTATGCTATTCACGTGCAGACAGTAAACGGACTGATTGTATACATCTGATCTGCTAGCATCAGAAAGGGAATATTTATTATTGTCTATGAACAGTGATGATCTGCAGCTGACACTGTTGCAGAATTTATATATATTATTTATACAGCTTCATGAACTAGAACTCTATGATTTTGAATGCTGAACTCGTTGAACTATGTTGATGATATAAATATCCTGACTGTTTTGTGGCGTGCAATAAATGGAAAAAAAATTATACAACGAAGTTACCATTTCTATGACTCTACACATCATGTTGCCTGTGTTATACCCTGTGAACTGTTCTACTACCACATACACAGCAACATCCTAAAATCAGAGAAGACACCTACATCTTGCACTTTAATACCAGGTGTCGATAGGGGTGGCAAGTGGTCGTCAATCTTATACGGAGCTAACGTACCTGGCATTGTGGCGCACCATTATCATTTAGCCCTAATCCACCCTTATCATTTTTGGTGGCCATATGTTGGTTTACTCTGATACCAGCTATCAAGGGGGTCAACAAACCCATACATCATCAGCAGACTACAAGACAACGTTGCAGTTTCTATTCATCACCTTCGATGAAATTTTGTTGAAAGACGCGGCATTACTGACAGTTGTTGATATTTTGAAACTACCCGGCGCTGCTCGGCAGTATTGAAGTTTGTCTGCAACTAGAAGGACAAGTACCGAGCGAATGGATTTCCTGATCTGTTAAGAAGAAGGACAAGTGCCGTAACAACTGTTCCGGTCTCAGAAGTCAATTTGTAGAATTCAGAAGGTCAAGTTCAGAAGCTGTTTCCTGTCAGAAGCTCATTTCCCTCGTCATGGCTGTCTATGGGAGCAGATGTTAATCAACGTTGGATCTTTATCCTCAGAATGCTGACGACATCCTGTTCTGCACCGTGCTGACGTTTGGGACATATAGAAGTTAAGTGGCCTGTTTTGTTTGTGAACTGTGCCCTTATGTTCTAGCTGAGCCTTCTAAATTCTTTCACACTTTTTGCTGTTTGTTATATGTTATATGTTATTTGTATTTGTATATTTATATGTTTATATTCAGCGGGTTTTCTCGGTTGGGCGGTGTCTTTCAGTAGAAGATACCACGTCACAGAGGTTCTACTGTTAGCGTTTTCGTTAGGGACTGTGCGAATTTCCTACTGTGAAATTTGCTAGCGACAATCGTTGCTATATCTGTTTAGTTGTGACGAGTTGTGCTTTATTTTTGTTTCTTGTATATTTTTTTTTTCTTTTTCTTTTCTCTCTTTCTTTGTGTTTTTTAGTTTCGATTTCGATTGTTTGTATTTGTAGGTCTCCCCTATCTATTATTCAGTTCTTTACGTATATTTTTGTGTATACACTGTAGCGTCATTTGTTTGTCATATCTTCGCATTTTGTCATCACATTTCTTTTTAGTTTCGCTGTTTATTTATTTGACTTATGCGAATGTTTTCATATTGTTTGATCTTTGTTATTGTTTACATTGACTCTGATCTTTGTTGTTGTTTACATTGACTTTGATCTTTGTTGTTGTTTACATTTGACTTTGATCTTTGTTATTGTTTACATTGTTGGTGACCTTTGTTATTGTTTACATTGTCTTGTTATTGTTTGCATAGTTCTTGCATAGTTAGCTTTCACTATTGTTACATATATGCTCATGCACTATTGATCTATAGTGCACTTATCATAACTAACTGGTGGTTTTTGCTTATGCACTATTGTAGTGCAGTTATGATAAATAACTGATGGTTATGCACTGATTTGTGTAGTGCACTGATAATTAAGAGGTGACTTGTGATATTATTATACATTTGATAATACAAGTTGGTGTCAAGTCTTGTTGCCCACAGAGATTGGAGTAAACATATTGATTACACAAGCACTTTATTAAGTCTTGTTGCTATTAAGATTGAAATAAGATAATTAATTATTTCAGGTTCTGTACTCACATTTTAGACATCATGTCTACATTTGAGTACTTTATTGAGCAGGGTAAAGCCCTTGGGAAGACAGGTGATAAATTAGAAGAATTTGCGACTGTTCAATATGCCAAGGCATTGAAGTCGGAGGAAAAGAAAATGAAAGAACTAACTGAACAAAAGAGAATAGATGCTGAAAATTTAAAACTGCAGATGCAGGTAGATGAAAAGAGATTACAAATGGAAATGGAAAAACAAAAAAAAAAGAAGCTGAAAATAAGAGACTTGAAAAAGAAGCTGAAAATAAGAGACTTGAAAAAGAAGCTGAAATTAAGAGACTTGAAATAGAGGCTGAAAATAAAAGATTAGAAAAACAGGCTGAGGCTGAAGAAAGAAAGTTACAGGCTGAGGCTGAAGAAAGAAGGTTACAAAGAGAAGCTGATGAGAGAAAAGCAAAAATGGAGCATGAAGAAAAACTCTTAGCTTTGGAGTTAGAAAAGTTGAAGTTATCTAGTAATGCTAATGATGCTAATAAGGTATCATCTGCTAATAAGTCTAATGCTGTTGATTTCAAGCTTAATTTACCAGCATTCAATGCTTCAATTGATGATATAACATTTTATCTAGATAGATTTGAAAGTGCATGTAAGGTGCATAATATAGATAAAACATTATATGTTTATCATCTGTCCAAGATACTTAGAGGTGATGCTTTGACTTTATTGGGTATGGTAGATGTGCCTGACAAAAACAACTATGAGGTTGTCAGGGCGGCATTGTTAAAGAAGTACCAACTTAACGAGGACGGATATCGTCTTAAATTTAAAAACATGTTACCAGAAACTGGAGTTGAATTCTCTGAATTCATCTCAGGCATCCGTCTTACTTTTTTACGATGGGTTGAGTTGTCTAAAACAGAGAGTACATTTGAAGCTCTTATGGACTTACTACTTAGAGACAAGGTTATGTCTTCTGTTAATGAAGCTTTTCTTTCTTTTCTTCATGAGCGTAAGCCTAAAAACATAAAAGAAATGGAAGAATACTGTAGCCAGTATGTTACTGCGCATCCTCACATAACCATTAGCAACTCTAAAGTAAAAGAAGGTCTGCCAGTTGCTTCGGCAGCACCTTATGGCCCAAATTTTATGCGTAAATTTCAGGGTAGCCAGCAAAATTTCAATAAAAAGAGTAACCGTAATTATGCCCAGAATCATAGTAATCAATTCCAGGGTGATTCTTCTTCCCAGAACTGGAGACATCCTAATACTACACGTTATTCTACTCCGGTTAACTTTAGAAATTTTCACAAAGGTAATCGGTATAGAGGAAAATATTTTTCTCAGAGACCTCAATACCAGGATAATAGAGGTTCTCAACAGTATAGAGATGGTAATGACAGTTATGGAAACTGGAACTCAAACCAGGATAAAAATTACAGTAGGGACTTTAATGAT
The DNA here is from genome assembly GCA_024509875.1 of Oreohelix idahoensis. Lineage (NCBI taxonomy): Eukaryota > Metazoa > Mollusca > Gastropoda > Stylommatophora > Oreohelicidae > Oreohelix > Oreohelix idahoensis. The sequence goes on from JAMPIV010017568.1 coordinate 238,870, forward strand.
AATTGCAGAGGCAATAATGGTCGCAGTAGATCGCAACATAAGAGAAAAAAATATCAACAGACAAACTCTGTTCAACAAGAATCTCAGGGAGTAGATAAACAGGTTAATGATAATAAAGACCATAATGCCATCGGATGCTCATCTTTTGATTTTGGTAGGGCAAATAAATGTATCCAATGCAGTACTTTATTTGACCCGAAGACCGTTACTACTTTAAGCTGTGGTCATCCTTTGCCCGCTCTTCCTGCTAATGTTGCTCATGATGGGAGAGGTTCTCTTATATTACATAAGGGGCTTGTAAATAGTAATCCAGTCTCAGTGTTGTTTGACTCTGGATGTACTACTGTCGGGGTTAGGCAATCTCTTGTAGATCCATCCTGTGCTACAGGAAAGGTCATCAAATGTGTCACATTTGGTGGCACGTTAGAAAAGTATCCTACTGCTATAATACACATTGCTACTCCTTTCTTCACGGGAGAGGTCCACGCGTGTCTACTTCCAAACCCTATTGCGGACCTTATTATTGGTCGTATTCACGGAGTTAGGGAATGTACCCCACAGCAGATTGCTGTTTGGGAAGAGCAAAACATTGAAGCTACCAATGCGGTGGTCACAAGAGCACATGCTCTGGATCCACCTCAAACTTCATTAACTAATAATGATGAAGTAAATGACCAAGATAGTCACTTGACTATTACACGTGACTCATTTATCAAATTGCAAGAAGAAGATCCTTCTTTACAAAAATTCTTCATTCTAGCAAAAAAAGGTGATCCTAATCAAAATACTAATAGAAAATCTTGGATTTCTATGAAGAACGGCGTACTTGTACGTATGGTACAAGACTCGACTACGTCCACTCATTCACAAATTCTTGTGCCCAAGAGCATGAGATTGCAAATATTGCAACATGCTCATGACTCGCAATGTGCTGGACATATGGGTTTTTCCCGTACAAAGTCGAGGGTTCTTGCGGCTTTCTTTTGGCCATTTGTGAGCAAGGACATACGAATGTACTGTCGCTCTTGCAAAGTATGTCAGGAGGTCAAATCTAAAGGACCACGACATGCTGCGCCTATCCAGGCTGCTGACATTCCTATTCGCCCTTTTCAAAAAAATGGCAATAGATATTATCGGTCCTTTTAGAATTAAGTCGGCTAGAGGACATCAATTTATCCTTACATGTGTCGATATGTGCACACGTTGGCCAGAGGCAATACCTCTCAAGAGCATCTCAACTGCTGACATCGCAGACGCTCTTTGGCTGATATTTTCTCGCTTGGGTTTTCCCGGAGAAATATTGTCAGACCATGGCACTCAACTTATATCAGACACTATGTCACAGGTAATGTCTATGCTACACATTAAAAGGTCTCTCAGCAGTATCTATCACCCAATGTCTAATGGGTTAGTCGAACGTTTAAATAGGACTCTGAAAACTTTACTTGGTAAAATAACTGAGGATCATCCTCAGGATTGGGACAGGGTCTTACCCGCGGCTCTCTTTGCGTATAGAGAGGTCCCCAATGAACATACGGGGTTTTCCCCTTTTGAACTTGTCTTTGGCGCGCAACCGCGCGGCCCTATGTCTTTACTTCACGATCTAATCACTGCCGATAATATTAGCGATGAGACTCAATCTTCTTATGAGTACGTCATTGCTCTTAGGCAAAAGATCATCGAGGCATGCAAACTAGCAACTTCGTCTTCCGAATTTGCTAAAGAAAAGGCAAGGCAGTTTGCAAATAAGAATAGATGTCTACGACAACTTTGTCCAGGTGACAAAGCTCTCGTTCTACTTCCTTCAAGGGAGAACAGACTTCTAATTGCATGGAAAGGTCCATATGCAATAGTCTCCAAAATTTCTGATGTCGACTATGTTGTCGATATTGATGGAAAGCATAAAACTTTCCACATAAATATGCTCACGGAATTTTATGAAAGACCTGACTATTTGCAGCCTATTTTCCAGGCTACGGACAATTCTCAAGCAACTCATGGTCAGTACTCATCTCTGTCAGTTATACAGGATGAGGAAACTGCTTTTTCTGATGTCAATCTTCCTCTTTCTATGGTCCCACTTTATTCTACGGAATCTTGGAAAAACGTGACCGTTTCTCCAAATCTTTCCGCTGAGGAACATCGACAAGTTTCTTCGATGTTGCAAACATTTCAGGATGTTCTTACAGACATCCCGGGACACACACATGTCATTGAACATGACATTGTGCTTACTGATCACAATCCTATCAGAGTCAGACCTTATCCTATACCTATCCATTTCCAGTCTCAAGTCGAAAAAGAATTGGATGAAATGATACGTTTGGAAATCATTGAACCATCCACTTCAGCATACTCTTCGTCTATGGTTATTGTTCGAAAGAAGGATAATAACATTCGCATTTGCGTAGATTATCGCAAATTGAACCAAGTTACGAAGTTCGACGCTGAACCTATGCCTTCATTAGAAGAACTACTCAATAAACTTTCTAATTCTAGATTCTTTACCAAACTAGATTTGTCTAAAGGTTATTGGCAAGTTCCTCTAACCGAACGTGCCAAACCTTTTACAGCTTTTTCTACACCTAGGGGTGTATTCCAATGGAATTTCATGCCTTTTGGTCTTATGAACGCCCCTGCTACATTCGTACGCATGATGCGGCGAATTCTCGCATATCGTACAGATGTCATAGCATACCTAGATGATATCTGTCTATTCAGTGATTCCTGGGAAGATCACTATTTTGGTTTATACGAATTACTGTCCACTCTTCGCGAGTATAACTTGACTGCAAAACCCTCTAAAGCCTTTATAGGATTTAGTGAGATTTCTTTCCTAGGTCATCGTGTTGGTCATGGTCTTTTAAAGACAGAGGACCACAATGTTTCAAAAATACTTAACATTTCGGTCCCTAAGACGAAGAAACAAGTAAGGAGTCTATTAGGTTTGATCCAATTCTACGGACGATTCATTCCGAATCTGTCCTCCATTATGGCACCGCTTTCTACTTTATTGAAGAAAGGGTCGCCTAATCTGATCCGCTGGTCTAAAGAATGTCAATCCTCATTGGACCAGGTTAAAGCCCTATTTTCATCTCCACCTATTCTTAGGTTACCTACTATTGAGAAGACTTTTGTTCTTCGGAGTGACGCCTCGTCAACTGGGATTGGGGCAGCACTAATGCAGGAGTATTCTGATACTCTGCATCCGGTGATGTATATCTCTAGGAAATTAAATGCTGCAGAAAAGAATTACTCGGTTTTAGACCGTGAGTTATTGGCTATGGTATGGTCTATTCTGAAGTTACAAAGATTTCTTCTAGGCGCACATTTCATTGTGGAAACCGACCAGAAAGCGCTTACTGCTATTCAGAGCAAAAACTTGAAGAGCTCGAGGTCCACTCGTTATGCCATAGCTCTTCAACCATTTCATTTCTCGGTTCGAGCTATCCGTGGTTCGGATAATGTGATGGCAGACATTCTGTCCAGATGCCCACACGATTCCGCGTGATTCTTCTGTCATATATATATATTTCCTGATATACAGTCCAATGTTGTAATGACATGTTAGTAGATTTTTTTTTTCTCACTTTTTTGAGGGGAATTTATAACATTGTACCATGTAATTATCTAAGAAGGCTTAGTTAGTGATATACGGGCCAAAAGATCACTCGGCCACATTTAAACAATATATTTGCATAATTGTATTAGGAGATTTACCAGTTGTCTTTAAGATTTGTGTTATTGATATTTTCGCAGCACATCATTGAAGATGCGAGATTGTGTCCATTGTGGAACTTTGAGTATATCAAGTCCTGTCCTAGATTGGGAGCGGATGATGTCCACATCTTCTTCTATTGAATGTTTTATGTCAACGAAGATCAACACATGTATTACTTATTAATTACTGTTGCTTTATATAATGTAATAAAATAGTGCGGTATATTAATATGTTACACCGCTGTTTGCACAACACATTATATGATATCATAATAATATATTTAATTTCATATATTGGTATGAGAATAATTTGATTTTCATTATGATGTTGCCATCATTGTGGCGTGTGTTGGTGGCACCTTCCTGGAATATATAAGCGTATACTTAGATAAATTTTTTCTCTAAGGAGCTGAGATATGATCTCAGTGTCGCTCCATGCGTTGAGCTAATTTGTTAGGTATATATCCGCGCATCATACGTGCGTTAGGAGCCTAGATTTTTTTTTCCGGCTCCAGGATTTAAAAAAAAAATGTTTCATTTTTTTTCCCCGGGAGGGTGCGGTAATGTTACGCACAAATAATTACTTTTTTCAAAGCCTTTGTATGATCATTTTTCGTATGTATGATCATTTTTTGACTGAAGTGTGTATTATGTTTTTTACAGTCAAAGGGACATAATCCGAGTTATCGAGACTACAATTTTTTAGGAGTTTGCCTTCTCTTGTATAGAGACACGTTCGGTCTATAATTTCTTGAACGAAGCGTGACCACATCTCCTTATTTGGTAGTACCAGTCAACTATGGTAGATGTCTGAAAACCTGTCTTAACGCTTCTTTTCATGACCATTAAAGGCGCGACTGTGTAAGACTTTTATCTCGAATGTTCTTAGAATCGTCTTATTGTGAACGGCGACTCAGAGATTGTCGTTCTGCGCATGTCTCGACCTGGTTTTCGTTTGTTGTTCCGGCCAGCTCGGGGAGTTTAGAAATGGTCTAAGTCGCGAGCAGACGCGACCTGCGTCTTGTGATTTTCTGAGGGAAATACATTGTCTTTGTGAGTTAGTTAGCTAACTAGACTATTTCCCAGTATTATTCAAGCCTGCCTGGAGGCATATGTTCATGGTTGATTTTCCGAAATAAGGTAATTCCTCTTGTATCGAACTTTATGCTATCATCTAGAGGTTCGTCATTTTGTCGCCTTTTTGCTCGCCTGTGTGATTCAAAATGGAGAGGTACTTTGACTAGGATTAAGTCACCGGTATCTTTATACCTGAACTAGTTATATATATATATATGGGTCGCTCTAGATCAACAAGACTATTGTCTGTGTTCCAGGATTCGTTATATCAGAGATCACGTCCAAGTCAGATGGTTAGACTTAGAAACATTATAAAGGTCGAGCTGACCTGTAATCCATGTATGCTATTCACGTGCAGACAGTAAACGGACTGATTGTATACATCTGATCTGCTAGCATCAGAAAGGGAATATTTATTATTGTCTATGAACAGTGATGATCTGCAGCTGACACTGTTGCAGAATTTATATATATTATTTATACAGCTTCATGAACTAGAACTCTATGATTTTGAATGCTGAACTCGTTGAACTATGTTGATAATATAAATATCCTGACTGTTTTGTGGCGTGCAATAAATGGAAAAAAAATTATACAACGAAGTTACCATTTCTATGACTCTACACATCATGTTGCCTGTGTTATACCCTGTGAACTGTTCTACTACCACATACACAGCAACATCCTAAAATCAGAGAAGACACCTACATCTTGCACTTTAATACCAGGTGTCGATAGGGGTGGCAAGTGGTCGTCAATCTTATACGGAGCTAACGTACCTGGCATTGTGGCGCACCATTATCATTTAGCCCTAATCCACCCTTATCACATATATACGAATATATTACCATGTGAAGTTTAATGTGTGAAACTCGCTATTGGATTTCAAAGTCATTTGAGGCTGGCAACCTCAGTATCTAGAATGATGATTCACGAACCACCACTGCAAGGGCTGGTGATTGCTTTATTGATAGTTTCGTAAATAGAATTAAAAGCATAAAGTAGTTCCAGGTTCCCTATGGAACATGGAGGGAAAGATGAAAAGAAATGATGTACATTCTAAGTATAATACTTACATTTTCAAAGCAGTTTAAATGTCCGTATTAACATATTCACTTTAAAATTAATGTAAGTTTTCAAGCTTTAAAGCAGTGTAAATGTTTATGTGAAAATACTCATTTTAATTAATATAAGTTTCAAACTTATCCATAAGTGTAAATATAAATGAAACATAAATGAATTTATATTGTAAACACTTTTCAAAAAGTTGAGATGTAAATGTAAACCATATTATATCTGTACAGTTAACCTTTTCATTTAAATGTAATGTAAAGCTAAAGCTATTCATTTTAAATGTAAAGGAAGTTTTATCCCAAGGGATTAAATTTAATTCTCATCGAGGGTAAATTCTGACATGGGATGGTGGAATAGAAAGGGGGGGGGGGGGCATAACTGTGTCGAAAAACGCCATACTCAGAAGAGCTTTGTTTCTATTTCTATTACCAGTTATTGGTGGTACCAGCATGAAGTACTATCTCTGGAACCAAGTGAAGGTAGAAAGGGACTGACGTTTTGCGAGACGCCATCATAAGAGAGTCTTATAGACAGACGCAGAACCAACTTGGCCGTTACTCCTTGAACGTTCTGAGAACGTGTGGTGCCTGAACTTTAACGAGCGAGAGCAGAGTGAAAGGAACTGACCCAGCGGGAGAAGAAACTACCATTGGCAGCTAAGTGAAAATATCCGCTGCCAAAAGTGACCTCCTTTATTCAGTTAAATCCCATCCAAGTGATGAAACCTTTTCTATAACTATTCAAATTATTTTGCAACTGTTAATACTTAAAGTGATTTTTAAATTTTGTTATTTGTAATGTTACAAATTTAACTTCGAATTAATCCTGTTAAATGTACTACATGTTTGTCTCAGTCAAAGTTACTAAACCCACACTCTAAACAGTGCTATATACGTATATATATTGTAGCGAAATGGTTTTGTTTTGAGGGAGAAAGTGTAAGTATGACAGACTTGATGGAAGAATAAAAGATAATCTCTAGAGGAAACTCTTCCAGACTGCAAGTTGAATGCACGGTCTCTCCTCGGGAATTAGTCCACTCAAAAAAACTTTCTAAGAGAATTCTGATGAAACTAAACAGGATATTCTCTAGGCGATAAATTCTTTATCCGATATCCTACAAAGGACTATGTATAGTACATATAGATGGATAAGAGATTTGGTGCCCAGCCACATTAAAAATATCCTGACCCAATAGTGTTTATTAATTATGGCTCTGCCCCCAGGGTGTAGATTTATGTTACTAAAACTATACAACCCAATTAAATATTACAAAGAAAATAACAACAGACTCTGTTATGTAAAGTTCTCAAAATTGAAAATAGAATCTCACAATATATTCAAATATACAACTATATGTTCCCTAATCTATGAATGGTTCTGAACCATGTCAGAATTAATTTGTCATCATTGGACAAAGGGAATACTTTTTAGTGGTTCTGCTGGCATGTTCAGATACTCATCTCAAATGCTGATGTAGTCTTGTTGCCAGGGGTTCAATATGTCCCAGCACTCCAGGTCCAGCAAGTTCTTTTTAGGGTTTCAGAGGATGGCAAGTTGCTTCTTCTACGTCTTGACACAGGGCTCATCACCAACTGGGATGGAGTATGTCTGCCCTTGAGAACACTGCATATGCTTTAGTCTTCTGGTATGACAACCTGATAGGACTGGATTGACAAACAATTTGAGCTCCATTAGTAATCTTGCCAGAGAAGTCATTTCCCCTATCTGCTGGGCGCTACTCGTCCATCAGAAATCTAACAAACATTCATAGCTAACATCAATACACAGTGCTATTTATTAGCTAGGAAATACTATAGCATAACTGATGTTATAAGCAAACAGGTGGGTCTCGACCTATATCTGGCTTCCAGCTTGTTTACCGCAGTGATTTCCAGCATATGGGCTGTTAGCTTCACCAACTGTGAAGTTTGGGGCAGTGGTCATCAAAAGTTTTAGAACCACTGGTCTACATTGTGCCCATAGAGCAGTAAATTCAAGGTGGGGTCACTGTCAACCATGGTTTGAGAACCACTGGGTAATAGTTTTCTATTCATCTGTAACATGGTGAGGTGTCATTGCTGCCAAGGTTTGAGAACCACTGAATTACAAGTCAGTCAACATATTCATTAGGAAATTGGCTACAGTGCTGTTGCCCATTATTACCTAGTTCTATGTTTATGTGATAGGCATTCATATACCTTGATAATACCATCATAACACATACACATAAACATTAAAATATAATAAGGATATTTGCACAAATCAGTTCAGGATTAAAATATGACAAGGATAATCATGGCTGAAATCATACATTAAAATTAGTAGAACTCATTCAGTATAAAACAAGACAAGCGTAGTTCATAGATGAAACTTTCAGTATACATAATGTTGGTGTCTCCTGCACAAAATCAAGGATATTAATTTCTGTCACAGTGAAAAACAAAAGATACTGACATGATATGTTGTAGATAAACATAAGATTATTATTCATGTATTCAAATAAACAATATTAGATCACTTACTCGCTGCGCTCACAACCACTGCTGTTTAAAATGACCGGACCCCTCTGTATTTCTTGAGGGCAACCATTTCAGCCGGTCTGCCTGTCTAGGCTGATGCTTTGTGAATCCTGCGCTATGAGAATTGTGCGCTTCGAGGATCCCGCTAAAATTCCGGTTCTGTTTGGTGGCTGAGGTCAAAGGTCAAAAGACAATATACAGCTGCCTATCCCGTTGGCTTAACTGTAATTATTCAGGGCGCGGTTTAAAGTTCACAGCTTTAAAAGGTCACAGTGGTTTGCTGGTAACCTCAATTTAAAAAAAAGGAATTTATTTTCCGAAGCAAATGGGAGATCTCCTGATGTGTATTACGCGTGGTAGATTCTAGAGAATTTAGAGAGAAGGAATGTTTTGGTATGAGAACAGATTGACAGAGAGAAAAGAAGGCGAATACACTTCGTGACATATATATATATATATATATATATATATATATATATATATATATATATATATATATATATATATATATATATATATATATATATATAATAATAATAATAATAATAATTATAACTCCACTGAGTAACTCAGCAGAGGGGCTTAACAAGCTAGAATAAACCATTGCTAAATTCTTCATAAAAGTGTCGGCAGATTATAGAATTAACTGCATATCGACAGCCAGCATTGTTTTCGCTTATCTGAATATCTTATGAAGACTCCCATGTGATAGAAGCTTTACTACTCTTCTATCGACATTTCTGCCAAGAGTAATCTTGTGTAAAGATAGACTCCATTGAAGCCTATAATAGAAACTCTTGAGTTTTAACCACTGTTGGACCACTACTGCAAAGCATGGTAGGCAATACCGTCACAACCTCCATAGAAGAATCGAATCTTCAAGAACTGATATGGATCTACTGTCCTGGTCATGCAGAGGTACACGGCAATGAAAGAGCTGACAGACTAGCTTCAAGAGCACCCATATATGGTGAATTGAACATGGGTAAGAGAGAAATACTGAATGAAACTCATGAGCGCCTATTAGAGAATGACACTGCAATCGATGAATCATCAAGGCTAAGAGTGCTGGAATTTGGCATCAAACGTAAGATTAGCAGAGATGTACGTATAAGAGGACGCATTCGGCGTGTATACAACCAGTGCGCAACAGGAACAATTAGCATTCATACCCTTTGACATTTGCTGAGGGAGACTGAGCATCTATGGTTTGCCCGGAGTATAGGGTCGTCGATTCCGATTAACATTAACATTGATCTGGAAAACCTAGATTGAAAGAAACAGAACAAGAGCAAGGCACAGAATGGCAATCATTAAAAAAAAACTTGCAGGCATGCGCTGGGAAGCGGACGAGAGAGTACTAAAGAAGCCATATATTCGGGGAGTGAGACCAGTTCTAGAATATGACATTTGTAATAAGGCGCCTATCTTTATTGCCCTGTATTTTTCCAACACTTTTCTTATTTTATTTATCTCTCATTTTGCTTTTTCATCATTGTTAAAGCAATCTTTCTTAATCACGGCTTGTACGTGAGTGTCGTAGATTTTTGATACTGGAATTAAGACTTGGGTTGGTCCCTTCTGAATAGATTAGAATAAGTGATAGTCACAGTGAGAAGTAGTAATAGCAATAGATTTCCACGAGTGAGATGGTAGAATGTGATTAAGAGGCTGTCTCTGAGATCGAGAAATCTTCTCTCTCTCACCTATCTTCTACGACAGCTTTCGAGAAGTCAGACAGTCTAAACACACACATATATATATATATATATACGAGGCGTGTTCAAATGAAACCCGACCGTGCTGCGCCAAGTTGATATTCGTAGGAGGAGCATGATGACGTCTCATCTGACGTAATAAGCACATACGAATGTACAAGTGTGTAAGTGTTCATTCTCCTAATATTCATTGGTTGTGCTGCAGACTGTCAAAATAATGGCCGGTGTGATAAGGAATCCGGCCAAAAAATTCAAGTCACAGATTTCCGCCGGTAAGGTTACGCTGACCGCATATTTTGACCATGAAGAGCTTCTATTGGTAGACTTTAAAGAGCCTGGCGTGAACATCAATGCCATCCGCTACAAAGACACACTAGACAACCTGCATACAGCCATCAAGAATAAACGACCCGGCATGATTTTGCGTGGTGTGATTCTGTTGCACGACAATACTCATCCACATGTTGCGAACATTGTGCAGGAAGCGTTAGCAAGGAAAAGGTGGGAAGTTCTGCCACACCCAGCCTACAGCCCCGATCTTTCACCATGTGACTCATTTGTTCGAACCCTTAAAAAAATCTCTAAAGGGACAACGATTCGACTCCGATGCAGACGTCAGGGCCTCGGTGACCAAATGGTTCAATAAGCAACCAAAGTCACTTTTCTCGGACGGCATCCGCCGTCTACCCAAGCAGTGGGATGCGTGTCTGAATGCCTATGGTGACTATTTCTAAAGGACCCCAGTGAGTACTTGCTTCCTAACAATTGCTGTATTTAATTCTACAACTCCTGCTGATGTACCTTACATATATTTGTTATAAAGCCACCAGGACGGGTTTCATTTGAACACACCTCGTATATCTCTCTCTAACCACTCACGTGCACGCACATATATGATGACAGTTAGACGTACAGACGTGGGAAAACTATAATAAATGATTATATAAATATTCTAGAACAAGCTGACCAACACGCTGCTTAATTTCAAGAGAAATTTTAATTATCATCTAAAAATTTCTTCACAACACCTAGAAATTACATCAAAGCATATACACATAGTCATGTAAAAACAAGGAATTGCTACAAGAAATGATAGACCCACAGTTAGATCTTATCCCTCGAGGTATGCCCACAGTCCCGTTGGAAGAAAGTGATAGCCCCAAGGAGACAAGGATACATAGGATTAGGTCTAATATTTCCCCTTCTTAAGGTATGAACAGACTTGATATCTCTGCTCTATTTTAAGGGAAATAAGATTAGCAATACTAGCCTACAGAAAGTTAAGACAGCAAATGGGTGCCCAATTACAACAATAAAAAAATCACTACGTCCTGCATTCACTTTATTCATTCAGCCGAGCACACGTGCACATGTTCATACTCACAGCTTAGATAGCCACTTCTGGTAATACCATTTTTAGAACCTTCACCTACAGACTCGTCAAGGGTAGTCTTTGACCAAGAAAACCCCAGTTCCAAAAAGACAGGATGAATTCTCTGCTTCCGGGAACGACTCCTTGGGTGTTCTTATTTTTCGGATGTCTGTTTAGGTCACATTAAAATTGTCCAGGCACGAAACATTAACAACGAGCACAGTGTCAATAGCTTAGGTTTCTAGAATTGAGGAATGTCAGATCGGTGTCTACTTTCAGGAAAAGGACTATATTTGGTCACCACAGCACTAGTCGAAACTCCGTCGGAATGTTACTGACGTTAATATGTTTCTTGCCACAACGGCTAAATTTGTACATAGAGTTTGTGCAGAAAATCTGATCTGGCTCAAAGGCCCAGTATAAAACATTTAGTCTTTAATAAGACCCGTTAGTGAGAGTTGTACTCTGTCTATTAATGAAGACACACGCACTGTCAGACAGGTGTTAACTTGTAAACCCACGTGGTTAAAAAGATAAAAATGTTTATGTTTCTCACAGGTATGTCTCTGTACTAAACGCCGGCAAAGTTTTGGGTTACCCCAGTATTCACTGAATAGGGAAGAAAAACCACAAATAAAATACTTATACGTGCTACGTACTCGGATTATAACTTACATTTTTAAACTGCAAGCGTACCGCTTGACTTATCATTTAAAACTTCCCGTGCACTAAGTTATATTTAAAAATCATCAATCCTCCTGAATTAGGAATACGTGCATATTCCGTCAACACTCATGAGGCTTCTAGCATTTATAAGTTAGTTTAGAAAAATTGTTCTCGTCTGATTATTTTAGCAGTAAAATTAAATTCCTTAATAGCCTACTGAGTTTAAGCTAGAAATATAATTTCTGTTTTCCACTGTAACTCGTCACTATAAAATAATACAGACAGTATAAATTAAGCGCTCTGCACCAAATCTAACTAGTGAAATAAAATAAGCGATTTAACACTTTAAACACTTCACAAAATACTAGATATTAATATAATATATTACCTCCACACAGAATTTACAGGCGATCGCACAAACGTAGAATTATATGCTTATATTTATTGGTAGTCTAGAAGTTCGGCAAAATTTTTGCCAAGAACAAACTAAGACTTCGCTATTCAGCTTATTCTCTTAGCACGAAACGTCCTGTCTACTGCGAATTCAGGAGCAAGAATGAAAATCTAGTTTCAAACTCTGGTTATATCTATTACCAGACAAAGAGGTAAACTTTTAACTTCGCAAAACGAAGTACTCTCCCCTTTCCGTCTTTAACGCTTACGTTTAACACCTTAACGCATGCCGTAACTGCCACCTACTGACCGAGAGGGCGCGTGTCAGTTGCGAATCTCAGACAACCCGTCTTCAGTGCAGAAGCAGTTTTTCACACCTCCCCGAGAAACTCATCCTGAGAACCATAACTGACACTTTGCTTTCTCGCACCTTACGCCAACTCTGGCCGTGGAGCGTAAGTGTCATATCACCTGACACTGAGAATCTACCTTGGAAACTACATGTCAGATGCAAACTACCAGACAAATGTCTCCTCATCATGTCTGACGGAGTGAATTCTCACACTTCAGGCCCAGAAACTTAGCCGAAGAAACACTGTCCCAGGGGAAACTGTAGACAGTTGTCTGCTCCCCTGTCTGACGGAATGCATTCTAACACTCTGCGTCTCATGTAGGGGCTGACACGTTACGTCATAACTGCGTTCTCAGTTTTGAGAAAAGAAACAGGTAAACGTTAGAATGGGAAAATAGTAATGTATATAGTCGCAAACGAACGAATGCGAAAAACACAAAAAAAGATAAGAGAGTGATAATAAATAGAGGATACGGGTGAAAGAAAAAGAAGAAGATATAGGCAATTTACGATCAATAAACTCTCTGTGACAGAACGTCCCTCCTTTAAGATATGGAATCACTCCATGTCTACGTTATGGGAATAAATTTCCTATATCAGTAGCTTCAGAGTGTCTGTCTTCTTCCCTCTCATCTCCCCCCTCCATCTCTCTCCAATTCCTACTCACGTCTCCTCCCAAAGTTTCCTTTCTCTGGAATGTCTCCCATGCGTGCTTGAAAGAGCGTCGCCGCTTCTGACATTTTTGAAAGATTTCGTGTGTGTGCAGTGGAATTTCACTGCCACTATCGTCATCTTCATCAGTTTTGGCGATCGTCAGGAGATGGTCGGAGGTTGGCACCGGTCTTTCCAAGTATCTCTTTACCAGATTTAAATGGAAAACCTTCTCCTTTCCTTGAATAGAGATCTGGTAGTTAGCCTTAGAAATCTTTTTCAGGACGGTAAACGGCCCTTGCCATCCGATCCTCAGTTGGTTGTTTCCAGTAGGGAGTAACACCAAAACTTTCTCTCCTGCTTCCAGTTCTCTCTCTTTCGCAACTTTCCTGTATCGGTTAGCGTGCTTTGTGCGTGCTCGTTTAAAGTTAGTCGTTGCTAATTCCCATCCTAGTTTCAACCTTTCCTTTAACTCCGATACGTATTTACTGGCTGAGACGACTGTCTCATCCGCCTTCTGGTCTGTCAGCGACCAAAGTAAGGCTTCAAGCGGCGCCTTGATAGGTCTGCCGAATAAAAGCGTAGCTGGCGGAAATCCTGTGGAAGTATGAGGAGATTCTCTGTAGCCAAATAAAGCTGCAGGAATACAAAGATCCCAATCTTCAGGTTTCACTTGTGCCAGTTTACTTAACATCATGTTGAGGTTTCCATTAACACGTTCCACGAGCACATTTCCGGCCGGAATATAAGGCTTTGTGTAGATGTGTTTGGTCCTTAAGATCTTCACGATCTCATCCATCAACAGGTTTCGGTATGGAGATCCGTTATCCGCCAACACTTGCTGAGGGAATCCCAACCGAGGTAAAATCTGCACGAGGGCTTCTGCGACATGCTTGGCATCTGCGCATGTTAGCGGGATAGCTTCTGCCCATAAAGTGCATGTATCGACTAAGGTCAGGATAAACCTGTTCCTTCCTTTTGTCCTTTCTAAGGGTCCTAAAATGTCGATCACAACCCGTTCGAATGGTGTTCCCACTATTGGCATTTTACCCAACGAGACTTGGGGTGTCCGTTGCTTGGGTGGCACACATTGGCACTGGGCACAAGATTTGACATACCTGATAATCTCAGTATTTACTCCTGGCCACCAATAATGAGTGGTTATCCGTTGGTTTGTGGCGTTCTGTCCCATATGTCCGCTGAAGGGGAGAGAGTGCCCCATTTCTAGGATTTGGCTTCTGTACTGTTTCGGTACTAGGAGCTGGTTGTAACCTTGGTCAGGCTTGCCCGTTCTGCGATAAAGTACGCCATCCTTAGAAAAAATGTCCCCGTGTTGTCTGGGTTCCTTAGCCATGGGCAGTTTCCTAAAGCAGGGTGCCAAAGTAGGGTCCTTTTGTTGCGCTTCTTTAAGTTCCATGGGTAACAAATTAGGCGCAGGCTCCCGTTCCTTCTTGGTTTGCCCTCTTGTAGTTACTGCTGCCACAATCAGCTCTTCCGGTTTCCCAATAGACACGTATCTCCCGCCAAGTATGACTGGGTAGATGGGGTCATCCATAACAGCTGCTTTGATCACGCCTCTGACAAATTCAGAGTGGATCTCCACCAGTGCGATGGGAAGCGCTGTAGGTGCATCACTCTTACGAACTCCACAAAGTTGGACGGTCTCTCCTGTCTCTTGACCGGGTTTAACCAGGTTTCTGGCAATAATGCAATCATACGAAAGCCCCGTGTCAAATAAACAAGAAGTTTGAGAACCGTTCAAAATAACAGCACCTCGCGTTGAGGGTGTATCCCCAACAGGTTGGGAATCACTGTCAATAATTCCGCCTTGCGAGACTGTTAGCGAGCATCCGATGCGTTTAGGCTCGGTGTGCTCACTCTGATCATTAGTCCCGTGCTCAGGAGTTCTTCCTTTGCCACCTTGTTCTTTCTGGCTGCGCTGCCATGTAGGGCGGTCGGGTTGATCAGACTGTTTACTGTGGTTGGGGTACTTGTTTTTGTAGAACTTAGATTTTTCAGGCAGGGGGTTTTGAGGTCCAGTTTCACTGTGGTTATTCTGATTTGAAGAATGAGAAGCATGAGAAGATTGGTCTAGATTATTTTTTCAAAAATGTTCTTCTGTCGGTTTACGTTTTGAGGCCAGTAGTTCAGCCAGCGCATTGTAATAACGCTCAGACTTTTCTAAGATGTCTTCAAGCTTTTCTGCCCCCTGCTCAGCTAGAAATCTCCGGGTATCAGCAGACAAAGTGTTCTTTATTTGTTCTGTTAAAACAAATTCCTCCAGACCTTCATAGGTAGAGGGGAGCTGAGAAAGCTCAAGGCACTTTGTCAAGTATCCCTTTAAACGAGATGAAAACTGCTGGAAAGTTTCAGAGCTCTCCTTCCTGCTGTTGCGAAACAGTTGCAGAAACTTTCGCGCATTCATTTCAAAGCGCTCAAGCAAAGCTTTCTTCAACAAATCATAGTTGTCTTGTTGGCCACTTTCCAGTTTAGAATAAACATCATAAGCAGAACCTTTAAGGGCCTGGGAAGTTTCATACACCAACGCGACCTCTCTAAACCGTACAGGGTTGCAATTTTCTCAAATTTTTCTAGCCATGTGTCAATCTTCTCATTAGGACAAGGGAAAGATTCAAGAGCGAAAGACATAGCGGTGAGATGAGTAAATTGTGTGTTAGAAGGATCAGTTAAAGAGGAATGAGGAGAAGACTCTCCATTGCTGGAGGTAGAGGCAGCACCACGGCTTTGGAACTCTAGAGTCTTAAGCGCCAACTCGTGCTGTCTCTGTTTCTCTTTTTCCTCAAGCTGTCTCTCCTCCCTCTCCTTCTCATGCTGTCTCTCCTCCCTTTCCTTCTCGTGCTGTCTCTCCTTCTCCTTCTCATTCGCCATGCGAATTTCCATTTCCTCGTCCATCTTCTTCTGTTCTCTAGCTTCAGTTGCTTTCCTCTCCGCATCATATCTCTCATGTTCGTCTCTGACAAACGCTTTCGCTTCCTCTCCTTCCAGTCTCTCCTCTCTCGCTTCGTCTCTGAGGAGTTGTCTAAGCTTTGCCCTTTCAGCCACAATAAGCCAGTGGCTGAGACTTAGTCCAGAAAGAAATAGGGAAAATGATGCACTGGTTCGTACCACTTGCGAGAAAATACCAAACAAAAGATGATATACTTTAACCTGGGATACCTCCTCCAAAAATATAGTGTCTAACTATCGCTGCTATTAATCGGCAATAAAGCACCTAATGCAGACGACTATGCCAAATAAATGGTAGTTAAGATTACTCACTGAAAAATAAGTTGCTACAGTGGAAACAAAATAATTATTGCAAAAATTTAAAGAGGAAAAAAAATCCCTTAATTTTTTTAATCCACTATCAAGTTCACCCCTGAAGACAGTTAGGGTAATGGAGGCAATTTACAGGACGTAATTGTCTGAACGCACTCCTTAGCTTAGCTCAAACACCTACTTCTTCAGAACCCTGTGAATGATATACACTCACAAAACTTTAACAGCGTTTAGTATTACAAAATCAGTAATTAACATATATTCCGACAAAATCAACCTGTAAACCAAATGCATAATGCTCAATAATGCTGTGGAAAAACAATTATTAGCCGTGTGGTCAGCACGCCCATAAAACAGATCGATATGTCTAGGGGATAATTATTTTTAACAATTACAAAACTCACTAGACATCAAACTCTTACTCTATATCAGAATAAAGAAAATTTATCCTGCAAACGAGATATTCGTATTTGCTCAGGACTAGAGTTCAATTCCCGGAAAAACGAGCAACCATTCTGTCGTCTCGTTTTCCTGTTCAAAAAGTCAAAATCCCGTTAGACGAGCCAAACATTCTGTCGTAAATTTTTGATAGGGGAATTAAGACTTGGGTTGGTCCCTTCTGAATAGATTAGAATAAGTGATAGTCACAGTGAGAAGTAGTAATAGCAATAGATTTCCACGAGTGAGATGGTAGAATGTGATTAAGAGGCTGTCTCTGAGATCGAGAAATCTTCTCTCCCTCACCTATCTTCTACGACAGCTTTCGAGAAGTCAGACAGTCTAAACACACACACACACACACACACACACACACATATATATATATATATATATATATATATATATATATATATATATATATATATATATATATATATATATATATAACCACTCACGTGCACGCACATATATGATGACAGTTAGACGTACCGACGTGGGAAAACTATTACAAATGATTATATAAATATTCTAGAACGAGCTGACCAACACGCTGCTTAATTTCAAGAGAAATTTTAATTATCATCTAAAAATTTCTTCACAACACCTAGAAATTACATCAAAGGATATACACATAGTCATTAAAAAACAAGGAATTGCTACAAGAAATGATAGACCCACAGTAAGATCTTATCCCTCGAGGTATGCCCACAGTCCCGTTGGAAGAAAGTGATAGCCCCAAGGAGACAAGGATACATAGGATTAGGTCTAATATTTCCCCTTCTTAAGGTATGAACAGACTTGATATCTCTGCTCTATTTTAAGGGAAATAAGATTAGCAATACTAGCCTACAGAAAGTTAAGACAGCAAATGGGTGCCCAATTACAACAATAAAAAAATCACTCCATCCTGCATTCACTTTATTCATTCAGCCGAGCACACGTGCACATGTTCATACTCACAGCTTAGATAGCCACTTCTGGTAATACAATTTTTAGGACATTCACCTACAGACTCGTCAAGGGCAGTCTTTGACCAAGAAATCCCCAGTTCCAAAAAGACAGGATGAATTCTCTGCTTCCGGGAACGACTCCTTGGGTGTTCTTATTTTTCGGATGTCTGCTTAGGTCACATTAAAATTGTCCAGGCACGAAACATTAACAACGAGCACAGTGTCAATAGCTTAGGTTTCTAGAATTGAGGAATGTCAGATCGGTGTCTACTTTCAGGAAAAGGACTATATTTGGTCACCACACCACTAGTCGAAACTCCGTCGGAATGTTACTGACGTTAATATGTTTCTTGCCACAACGGCTAAATTTGTACATAGAGTTTGTGCAGAAAATCTGATCTGGCTCAAAGGCCCAGTATAAAACATTTAGTCTTTAATAAAACCCGTTAGTGAGAGTTGTACTCTGTCTATTAATGAAGACACACGCACTGTCGGACAGGTGTTAACTTGTAAACCCACGTGGTTAAAAAGATAAAAATGTTTATGTTTCTCACAGGTATGTCTCTGTACTAAACGCCGGCAAAGTTTTGGGTTACCCCAGTATTCACTGAATAGGGAAGAAAAACCACAAATAAAATACTTATACATGCTACGTACTCGGATTATAACTTACATTTTTAAACTGCAAGTGCACCGCTTGACTTATCATTTAAAGCTTCCCGTGCACTAAGTTATATTTAAAAATCATCAATCCTCCTGAATTAGGAATACGTGCGTATTCCGTCAACACTCATGAGGCTTCTAGCATTTATAAGTTAGTTTAGAAAAATTGTTCTCGTCTGATTATTTTAGCAGTAAAATTAAATTCCTTAATAGCCGACTGAGTTCAAGCTAGAAATATAATTTCTGTTTTCCACTGTAACTCGTCACTATAAGATAATACAGACTATATAAATTAAGCGCTCTGCACCAAATCTAACTAGTGAAATAAAATAAGCGATTTAACACTTTAAACACTTCACAAAATACTAGATATTAATATAATATATTACCTCCACACAGAACTTACAGCCGATCGCACAAACTTAGAATTATATGCTTATATTTATTGGTAGTCTAGAAGTTCGGCAAAATTTTTGCCAAGAACAAACTAAGACTTCGCTATACAGCTTATTCTCTTAGCACGAAACGTCCTGTCTACTGCGAATTCAGGAGCAAGAATGAACATCTAGTTTCAAACTCTGGTTATATCTTCTACCAGACAAAGAGGTAAACTTTTAACTTCGCAAAACGAAGTACTCTCTCCTTTCCGTCTTTAACGCTTACGTTTAACACCTAAACGCATGCCGTAACTGCCACCTACTGACCGAGAGGGCGCGTGTCAGTTGCGAATCTCAGACAACCCGTCTCCAGTGCAGAAGCAGTTTTTCACACCTCCCCGAGAAACTCATCCTGAGAACCATAACTGACACTTTGCTTTCTCGCACCTTACGCCAACTCTGGCCGTGGAGCGTGAGTGTCATATCACCTGACACTGAGAATCTACCTTGGAAACTACATGTCAGATGCAAACTACCAGACAAATGTCTCCTCATCATGTCTGACGGAGTGAATTATCACACTTCAGGCCCAGAAACTTAGCCGAAAAAACACTGTCCCAGGGGAAACTGTAGACAGCTGTCTGCTCCCCTGTCTGACGGAATACATTCTAACACTCTGCGTCTCGTGTAGGGGCTGACACGTTACGTCATAATTGCGTTCTCAGTTTTGAGAAAAGAAACAGGTAAACGTTAGAATGGGAAAATAGTAATGTATATAGTCGCAAACGAACGAATGCGAAAAACACAAAAAAGGATAAGAGAGTGATAATAAATAGAGGATACGGGTGAAAGAAAAAGAAGATATAGGCAATTTACGATCAATAAACTCTCTGTGACAGTGAGCATAACGTTACACGCCTTTAATTTATTTCATCACCTTACGGTATCTTTTGGAACACACCTGACTTGGTGGACGAGTAATTTTTGATTAGGGAGACGTCCAGATGGGGATAAAAACAATTCTTTTGATACCTAATCCACTGTTTAAACAAAACAAACCGTACCACTTTGGGACAATGGCATACTTGCTGGACCATGCAACAATAAAGCACTCGTGACACGCACAGGAATGTGTGTTGCCAGATGGTAGCCCATAATAGCGGGTCGTGTACGGAGCAAGACTATGAGCAGAAGGTTGAGAAGCCGGCCCCGCCAGAGAGCGACACAAGAAACCTTAGGCGAAGCTTCAAAAGAAAACAGAAGGCTTTGTGACAGAGTGGCTGGTAATTTCTGCATTGAGCGGCCAATCCTAAACCATGGTTTGTCTAGTAAACGAACACGCAGCACGGAATGAAGAATTGGTTGCGAGAGCCCACCCATTTTAAGGCCAGTGAGATGCATCAATAGCGCACGCGAGTATGCCACTGTCACTGGACAAGAGGGATGCCTAGCTTTTGGATTAGACGCGGAGTCATACGACACAGGCCACGACTTCTGACACATGGACAAACCGAATAACGAGACGTCACCAGAAGTCAGTACGGAGTTTTCAACATCGCGGCGCATATCTGGTTTTCCGTAGAGCATAGCCCGTCTACAGCGTGTTCTAATATTTCATTCCGGTGTGTATATTTGATTCATGTATGTGGAGTTTAGTTTTATAGTGTTCTTAAGAAATTTGCGAAAGAAAAAGGAGGTTAGTAAATCTTATAAGATTATTTTTTGCATTATCCTCATAGCTAAGTGTGCGAAAGACAGTTTTTTTTTAATTACTTCTATTCGTAAATGATTAATCAAATCAAAGATTTTTCCTTATGAGAATATGAAGTTATTCAAAGTTATATACGTTATCTATCTTGTTAGATCATCATTACTGACTTATATGAACACACATTTTCATGCCCAATATATTTAACACTTATCATGTGCGTCTAATGTCATACATCATTGAGAGAATTAAAAAGAGAGTGATCAGTAGTGAGGAATAAGATAAAAGAAAGTCAACCATTGATATTAGATGTGAAACTTATGAAGCCACTTGTGTGTCTTCGGTGTGTCCAGCAGAAATCTGAGTCTACACATTACCTGTTTGGCGTCTAACCAGAAAGAACCTTGCACAGCGTACGTCTGGATAGCAGAATTCCCAATATAGGATATGATGCACTTTCTAAGTTACAAAGAAGATCTCACCCGCGTTTGTAAACGGTGGTGGCGCAGCATTTTATTTACATGTTTATTAAATGCTCACAAGTTGATTCTACATACATATATCAAGTTCAACTCACTCAAAGCGTGTTTTATGAGTCAAGAGTCTACACTCACAAGCTGATCAATCTACCTACCAAGATCACTTAGTCAACAGTTGATTCGCCAAGATATCAAGTTCAAATCACCAAGTTCATCTACTTTCATTGTATATTGCACGACATAAATTCTCTGAGACCAGCTTCATTGAACGAAACTCACTTGTCAGAAGATTATTTCGCGAAGAGCTGCACTCTAGTCAGTGCTTTTCCGAGATCAGACAGCATAAATTTTGCTGAGACAACTATCAACGGTTTGTCAACGTGTCAAATGTTTTGCCTCCCCTTGCTCTGCAGTAGTGGTCCAACAGTGGCCAAAACCTAAAGTATCTAATGTGGGTCTTCAAAGGTGTCTACCTTTGCACAAGATTATTCTTGGCAGAGTTGTAGATAGAAGGATAATGATGCTTCTACCTCGAGGCAGTATTCACAAGATATTTCAGAAGTCAAGAATAATGGTGAATGAGTCTTAGCACGTTATCTTTGTATCTAATCCGCACCCTTCTGTGAAGATGGATATAAATGATTTTGCTCGTTCAAACCCCCAGCTGATTTAACTCAGCGAAATTCCTTTTATTAGCTCGATATACTTATGTATATATATTAACAGATATATACTAGAGGTTCTGGATCATACATATGCCTTTCTCTCTGTAATGATTAATTCAACAATGAATTTGTCATAATCAACATATACAAATTTAATGCTCAGTTACTTTGAAACAAATGTAAATAGAAATGAAATGGTAATTATGAGAAATTATGTTTCATCTTAGATGAAGTTGGGAGATGAAAATATAGTCTTTTGAGGTGGCCTGCAAAACTTATAACTTAGCTTCAAAATTGCTGAAATGTTTGTGCTGCTTGTTCCATCACTTCGTCTCTGTGGCAAGGGCACGTCTCCAAAAGATTCTGGAGGTAACCGCTTCCGGTCAAGGCAGGGATCTTCACCACCCGTGGGATGTAGGTTTCACGTGTATCGACCCTCAAGCTTCGAATCACTGACTAGTACAGCTGATAAAGTGAGTAGAACCTTAAAGGGTCTTCCCTATCCGTACCACCAACTTTAGAGGGAATAAAAGAACACATTCAGCTGCTCAGTATTTGTTTTCCTGATTTAGACCAGGCGCCTTTCCCCGCTGTCCGTCATCGATTTTTTAAAATCAGAATTTGTACTCTCCCTGAGTGTATATCATATAACTCAGGGGATGTGATAACAAAATCACAATTCTTTAGTTAATGTAATGAAAAAAATTTCCACTGGACAGCGGCAAGTAGCTTGTGCCTGAAGGAACAACTTTAAACATACATACAACTCATTACAAATGATAAAATACATAAAATGCGTACAACTCACCCTAGTAACTAGGCAAATCTTAGACGTCTTGCTCAGGTAAATAGTCTTGGTAACTTAACACAGATGCCTCGAACACACATCTGGGATATTATTTCTTATCCTAGAACTCCTCTGTGACTTGTGAGTAGTTTCTGTAGGAGCCCGGTTTCGTATTAATATTGGCGAGTTTTCTTTTCCAGTGGATAAAAGATGCTCTAATACGTTTTTACGTTCCTAATCATTCGGAACCCTGACTCTATTTTTGTCTCTGGCAAGGTCCTATGTGTTTATTTGTGACGATTTCTTGAATGCAGGGCAATATGTCAAACTATTCCTACGTTATATCGTAAGTTCCCGGCCCACGCTTCCACCTGGCGTTTTCTGACAAACTCCCAATCAGCGCTGTTGTTTATTGGCGCATCAGAAGCCAGCCAATACATTCAAAGTTCATATTATGAAAACGTTTTCCTCATGCAGTATTCTGTATGACTCAAGCGTTTGAACATTTCAAACAGCCATCCTCCTTATATGGAGTTGCTACATCCGACAATTCTTGGTAATGTTTATGTTACAACTTCTTACATTTTTCCTGTCGAGTCGGAAGTAATTATGCAATCTTAACAAACACTTCATACTCGCATTTGCCTGGATTAAAGTTAATCTCTCAAGGATGGGCGATACGCTTGTCTGGCCCTGTCATGCATCGAAGCGTGAAACGTGAACAATGAGGGAAAAAGTGAGTGCGAACAAAAGAATAATGTACCTAATTAAGTACGCACAACAAATGTAGTTCAATGCTGCCGGAGAGGAGAAGAAAGCGTACAGAGTATGTCACACAACGCTAGCGAGATTTCCAAACGTGGAAGGACCTCCAATTTCTTATTACTACAAAGGTTTTCATCTGTACGTCATCGTCTTGGAGATAACCCACACGATATACCTACATTGAACAGTCTGTGCAAACATATGTATAATCGTACAGTGGAGGAAAGTTCAAAGACACATAGACAGTGTAGATTGGACATCAGTGTGGTAACACTTAATATATATCACATCATCATTTCACTATTCATATAGGTTCAATCTCATATGTGACTAACTGCATTATTTAATCTCATCTGTGTGTGAATTGTCTTTCACCATCATCACTTTTTATTTTCTACTAACCCCATATGTGTATATATTTAACTAATAAACTATATAGCCACGTAGATCATTACCTAGTTCGTTAATGTATCACTCGTGCTGTCTGTGTTAAGTATATCTATAGGTAAAATCCTTCTTTTTTATGAGGTTAGGGGCTCTTTCTTCATAGAAAAATGAGGGCAGAAGCTAAGGTCGTAGGGAAATAGAACACTTTCCATAATTTATCAGAAAACACTGTCTAGTTGAGAACATTCGCGTTCTCTTCTTCGTGTCCTTACCTCGAGTAGGTCTCTTTCTTTCTTAACTCTTTAACCCCCAAGAGCCAGTATACTGTACTTCCCGCTAGACCCATTTGGCCCAATCAACAGTATACTGGCTTTCGTATCTCTTGATCCTTTCTAGGGCTGTTATCTAATTTTGACAACTCAAAAACGCTATTTTCTTAAAGTATAGCCATCCATTATGGACTTTTGTTATTTTTGAATATGAACATTTTAAAAAATTATTTCCAAACAAAAACAATAAAAACATACTGGTATGGCCATTTTTGTTTGGGCCAAACCCACTGTTTTGCTTGGGACTAAAAGAGTTAACGAGCCAAGTTCTGGAGATCGTCTTGGACAACATTACAACTGGTGTCCGCACTGTATACAAATTACGTCAGCATTGCAGCACGGTCAACGGCAGCTAAGTCCAACTTTGATAAAATAAACAGAACACAACATCAAGCAATGAGAACCACAACAGGAAAATTATCCAGTAACTTCAGAGCAGAGATTGAGGCCTTAAAAACTGCACCAGAATGACAGAAGAAAGCTGTGACTGCAACGCAGACGAATCAAATTAATGTCGACCTGGGTGACTCAAAAATAACACTTCCACATAGTGTCGGCAATTTAAAAAAAAATAAATTTTTCACATAATTTTGTGTCGCTCTCTTGTCAACTACAGCCGTATTCTGTGACGGTTGTAGTGATGAGTAATTACGTGCTTTTCAGTGGTCGGCACCTTTTTCTTTCTCTGCAATGTAGCAGATATTTTGTATTTTCAAACATTCTTACACTTCTCTCAGTGATAAGTCGTCATGTCTGTTTGGTTACCCATTCCTCCCTCCTGGGAAAGGAACGGAAGGTTGAGATAATATTAACCGAGAGTCATGTTGCTTAATCTCTGGTGTGGCCGATATCAGACTACAGATTAACACTAAAATCGTCACAGCGACTTTGTTTAAGCATTGACAAGGTGAACGTGTCGCACTTTCCAAGATGGTAAAGAAACCAATTTTGTTTGCGCAAGCGACGGATCGAGATATTACTTGTCTGTGCGACACGTTTTGGACAGTCATGAATGACATCATCATTTCCTGTCCACATGTTTCAAAGACATTACTTTAGAATAAAGTCAGATGTTACATCTGAAACACATTGTCGAAAGAGTGTACGGACTTGTCACTTCAATATATGGGAGACGTGACCTTTTGCATCACGCACAGAATTTTCTATGTCGGAATAATTTTGAATTACCCCACCTAAATATGCGGTTTTGAAACGATTGGCGGGGGTTCGAAATAGAGGAACCACCAAATTTCTGATTGGACCCTGCCTAAATCGTAACCAACAAGTGCTGGGGAGGCGAAGTGCCAAATAATCTGACATTGTTTAGAAAACTATGAGAATCGCTTGCCAAGACGACAACCAGACTGCCAGAGTTAAGACTAGAATCAGCTCCATTAATCAGACCGGACCTTTGTTTTTTTTTTTTTTTTTTCCTTGCGGACTTAGAACCCAGGAGAACTCTACTATTTTAACAAGGAAAACCAGGATCTGAGAAAACTGAAAACACGGAGTCAAAGTGGGAATTTATTGTTAAAGTAGCGACCCCCAAGAACACGTGTAAAAGGCATCTGCAAGTGCCTTAACCTACTTCTCTGAGCCAACATTGGCTTGGTGGTACCAGATGAGGGTACTATCTCTGGAACAAGAAGGGTACAAGTGGCCTGAAGTCGAAGCTTGCTTGCTTAGATCCCTATAAGGTGCGAGTAACTAGACTTTTTTACCCTTGGCACGGCCAATATGGTATGGCGGTGGCACAGCCACTGCCACGCCTCTACACAAGGTCCGTGTTACCACACGGCCAGGAAGCCCCCAGACGATGGCGCAGCAACCCGCCGTGCATCTACACGGTACCAGTCGATTGGGGTTTGTTTTGGTCTTTTTTTCACCCCAGGGAGCATCCTAGACTCGGGACAGGTTACACCAGGCCCACTTTGGCGTGTGTGTACTGTCCCAAGGTTTGATAACTCTCTACCCTGCAAAGGGGGTATTACTCCGAAGACAACAGTGTACCGAAGGACGTCATCTAGACAGACACTCAGTTCTGCCCCATTTGTACTGGGAGGACCCGGAAACTGGGGCCACGCACAGTCTTATGAGGACAATGATCGCCTGAAGCGATGAAGTCGAAGCTAGACACCATCATCAGACGGGGCTTTAAGACGAGGGACCAACTTCGTAAACACACACTGACACTTCTGGGAACGTGCTGCACGCTACAACCTTGATCAGTGACGAGCGGGATCAGTGGTCCAGTCTACCAAGAACCAAAACATCAGAAGGAGCAGAACCGTCACTGACAGCTAAGTAACCCATAAAAGCTGCCAAGTGACCTCCTGTACAAACTACCATTACATCACACAGTGATGATAATTTTCTGATAAATAATTATTCATTTTTTAAAAACCCTGTTAAAATCTAAGTGATTATTAAATTTGTTATTTGTAAATATACAAATTTAACGTCGATGTAATCATTTTGAACGTACTGCATGTTTGTCTCAGTCAATTTACTAAATAAATTCTAAACAGAGCTATCCCATAATAAGAAGAATTCCACTGAGTAAATCAGGGTGGGGGCTTGAACGAACTGAAATAAATCATTGCATAACCCTTTCTTCAAAAAAGGCGACGGATCAGATAGAAGTTAAAAGTGCTCGGCACTACGCAGCATTGTTCTTGACTTCTGAAAATATCTTGTGAAATCTCCCGTGAGATAAAAGCATCATTATCCTTCTATCTACAACTCGGCTAAGAGTAATATTGTTCGAATTTAGACACCGTTGAAGACCCATATTAGATACTCTGAGTTTTGGCCACTGTTGGGCCACTGCTGCAAAGCAGGGGAGGCAATTCCGTGACACCATTCTCACTGCAATATCCCCGTGAATGAAGAGGGTGACTCATTGGCAATGGAAGGCTAGGGGCAAAGCTGCCTCAGCTTGACACAAGAATAACTTATCAAGGGACCACTAGTTTTATGCAGGAGCATGTGGGAAGCTGAACATCAAGGCCAAAATAAAATTGATGCGTATTACCAGTTCAGCAGAAGTGAACAAGTGGTAATCTTCAGACTTCGTACATGTCAAAACAGATTGGGATACCGTCTACTCAACAAGTTAAAGATAGGACATTTTGATGAGTGTAACTGTGGCGCTGATATAATGACTGCCGATCATTTACTTCAAAGGTGCCTAACATTTGAGAAACAGAGAAAGCACAAATGGTATCACCAGTGCCATTCCTAGAAAAGCTCCACGGAGATGTCAACAATCTCAGACTGACTACTGCTTTCTTTGAACAAATTCAAGTGAACGAAGAAGATGAAGAAGAAGAGCAAGTAGAAGTATTATATGAAAGATAGAAATAAGAAAAGACTTCACTAAAAAAAATATTATCCGCTCATTCGTCTAATTTTTTTATAAGGAAGAAAGAATAACGATATACATACAGACTTTCATAAATAAATAAATAAAGTGGTAATTAGTTGACAGTGCGATTAATCACGATTCATTTCCGTAGTGCGACGGTGTTGCCGTTCAGATAGCCTTGAGTCCCCCGTAGTGCGACGGTGTTGCCGTTCAGATAGCCTTGAGTCCCCCGTAGTGCGACGGTGTTGCCGTTCAGATAGCCTTGAGTCCCCCGTAGTGCGACGGTGTTGCCGTTCAGATAGCCTTGAGACCCCGGTAGGCCCTTTCACTTCTGGTACTCTTCTGTTATCTAGTCTTGCACGTTCTAGACCTCTACACCCCCCACCCCCACCCCCCACGGTAGAAGAGGAACGACTAAGTAATTAAGCTTCTCTTCTACTTCTTTATTTCTTACGAGTGCCTGGCATATACTCATTTATAAATTTATTATTCATTTAGACTTTCATAAATGGATGCTAGTGCAGAATGGAAGGATGGAAGTAGTATGATTTGACCACCAATATGGAGATGATGAGAAAACCACCTGATAACATTACAAGGTAGCCCTTGTTTTGGATTCCCCAGGGTAACAGGAAGAGAAGGATACACACATAGAAGATAATTGGGCATCGCCATGTAAGAGATAAAGAAGACATAGAAAAAAGACCAATAGGCGGATGACTAAGACTTGGGGGGGGGGGGGGGGGTAGGAACCGTGTGCTCTACGACCAGCTGAAGGGTCATAAACGAACCAATCAAACAAGCCTAAACGGTGGAAGAACAGCAGATGGTCTCAGTTAACTGGTCAAGGTAACACAGTAGTGCAAGAGGGATGTATACTCTTACCTCCGTTGTTTGATATTTATGTTGATAAATCGCAGGTAAAAAAGGTTGTTCCATAGCAGATACTGACGTAGATGATTGAAGTGTTACAGACATCTCTGTACTAGGTCCAACTTTATGAGGTGGGGTTTTCAGGTCCCTTCCTCGTTACTTTTGCCTTCACTAACTAAAAAAAACAGTCAGGTATTTATATAAACCTGGGTCGATTGGAGCGTGACGCAATCTGGTTTCAAACCCGGTAACTCTGCGTGGAGGTGCAAGCACTCTGACCACTCTGCCAGTCGTCGACGTTCAACATTACAGGTAAAGTCGAATCAGATACTGTCATGTTAAGAGTTACTATTCTCAGGTGCCTGGAGTTTATGCACACAGAAGGTAATGAATATCAGAAGCAAAACAAGTCAATACATCATTATCATCTCCTTTTCTACCTGGATGGCCTCAGAATAGTACTCCGCAAACTATGTCAACGATTCTAAAGTGTTGTGATCCAATTGATCCCATCTCATTGTAACATCACTGGCATTGAAGAGGCTGACAGATTGGGACAGGAAGGTGGAAATCTACCTCACTGACCACAACAGATTGAGATACCATCTATTCAACAAGCTAAAGATAGGAGCTACCGATCAGTGTAACTGTGGCACTGATAAAATGACTGCTGAACATCTGCTTCAAAGTTGCCAACATATGCGGAACAGAGAACGCGCATATGGCCGACACTAGTATCATTCGCGGAAAAGCTCTACGGAGATTCAAACTGACTACTGCTTTCTTTGAAAACATTCAAGTGGACGTCTGAGAGTGTATGAAGAAGAAGAAAAACATATCCTTGTCAGCTTCTTCCCTTCCAGGCAGCCTGCATTAAAGCACGATATTCTGCAGTGTGGTTTCTGTGGCAACTTGTTTTATGTGATGACGAGATCGGCCCCAGGCATAATCTCATGTTAGTCGCCTTTCACGACATCACGTGGTAGCCTTATTCTGTCTTTGTCTGTGCAGACATCCCGGTAACTATTGTCTGTGCAGACATCCCGGTAACTATTGTCTGTGCAAACATCCCGGTAACTATTGTCTGTGCAGACATCCCGGTAACTATCCGGGACAACAAATAAATACAGACAATAAAATAAAGTAGTCCCGTGTATAAATCAGAAGTTTGGAGAATAAACAATGAAACTGTTACTTACCCGATGTATGTTTTTATTTTATTTTAACATCAATACAGCCATAGAGAGGTTTATGTACTGCACAGATAGGTAACAGAAAAACAGTGGAAACTTTACTGTCGCATAGTAGACCAAATTATACTTGCAACAGCAACGCCCATTCATTTCAAATGTCGTTTCTGAACTTAGGCACACGAAACTAAGATTAACATGTAAGCCCCTTCTATTTAAAATGTAAATATAATCTGTGAGCGAGTGCAACGAATTAATATAGGCCTATGCAGGAAAACATGTTTTAAAAAAGCAGCCTAATAGTTAATTTTTTTTTTTCTTTTGCTAAGGAAGTTGAACTCATTTGAAAGAAAAAACATCCATTAATGTCAGGTAAACAAGCTGTGTTAAAGTTTTTGTGTGCAACTCTGACAAGTTGACAACACTTTGTTACATAATAAACATTATGGAAATAAGTTTGCCATTCTTTTGTCTATAACTTGGTTTCAAATCCAGTAACTGCGTGGAGAAGTAAATACTGTAACCACTCTCCAAACCATACGTGACTAAATTTAACAGCATTGTTGAATGACAAATGATCAGACCAGGGATAATGAAGATATTGTGAACACTGATGGGTCTGCACTCCATGACGAGAAATCAGGCTGTGGCTTCTCGGCTAGTGAAGGGCGGGGTCGTCGCTGAAGAAAGAAGAGTTTATATGACAAGATCTACAGTTTAAGAATGGAGACAGAGGCAGCTACTGCGGCCCTGAGGTGGTTGTCTTAAGCTACAACAACCAGGATAGTCATTGTGTCAGACCCTCAGTCCATGCTTCGGAAGGTTCAAAATGATGGCTCCGGCATGAATGGTAAACATTCATGGAAGCTTCGAATCATCTTTAGGAACTGGTGTGAATCTACTGTCCTGGTCATGCAGGGGTGAGCGCCAACGAGAGAACTGACAGACTAGCTTCGAGAGGAGCACCCGAAGTGGGGACGTTGGATATACGTAAAGGAGAAATATTTAAGACAATTAGTGATTGCCTGTTAGAAAGCGACACTGCAAATGATGAATCAACAAGAACGAAGTTGAGGTATATTTGTTAGCTCAAAACATGTCAACGAGGTGAAGGTCCAGATTGAGCACACACTAGTTATGCTAATGTATGCCTGCTGAAACATATGTCATCAGACCTCATGGTCTTTTATATGTGGACTTGCGCCGTAATATAACTGTCACATATGTAAATAGTGCAGCAGTGACCGCCAACTTTTGCGTCCCCCCCCCCCCCTAAATCTAGGGTTATATTTTTTGCTACATTAACGCCTGATTCACTATCGCAATTAACACGCGAGCTGTCTGGCAATTAAGCACGGTGGAACAGAGCGAAGTGTGCAGCACGGCGTAATCGTTCTTTGATCAGGGAAACACGCGAGCAGAGGCCAGGCGTTAACAGTTTCTTTGAAGAATCAAGGGCGATAAGTCTGAGACGTACTTTGGATTGTTACATTTTCAGGGGAATTAACTTACGTAGCTGATATGCGGCAGGCGGGGAGAATGAAAGACAAGCCAGAGGTTGTCGGTCGGCAGAGGTGAAGAAAAAAATCTTTTATTCAGGAATCGAACCGTAGATGTGCCGGGCCCTGGCCGTAGGTGTGACTTTCGCATTAAGAAGCGAAAGAACGGCATCTATGGATATATACCCGTCTCCCCAAAAGTCATTATCAGTTGCTCAGAGAATTTTCTGAAATAACTAGCTCGATATCCTAAGAGTTTTTCGTACAAAGTGAATGCTTATATTCGTGGAGTTGTTTCATCTTTCTCTGTTTGCGGTAATTTATATATGTAGCGTGAGGTTTTTATTGGCTCTAGGATCAGTATAGTACTGACAATACAGAAGTAGAATTTCTGCAGAAAATGGTAAAGTCCCAGTGTATGAGAGAACTACTGGTATCACAAATTAGTTACGGCTGTGAATGATCTGATCTCGAAAAATTAGTAGAGAGGAGACAGTCATAAAATGCCACCCCTGCTGTGTAACTAACTGTGATATTAAAACACGGAAACAGATTTTACTTAACAATTATAAAATTGACAAGTCGTTCAAACACAATTTCCTTATTTATTAAGACTAAACACTATCTACTCTTGTGCTGAAAGGTGGATGTTGGAAGATGGAATGCAATGGATCTGTAAGTTTATATATGATTTACATTATATATATATATATATATATATATATATATATATATATATATATATATATATATATATATATATATATATATATATATATATATATATATATATATATATATATATATATAACAACAAGTTTTGCAATTATAGGAAACAAATTTATATCAGCTGTGCTGTTAATTAAGTATATAAAATTTATCAGCTATGCTGTTAATCTTGTCTCTTTTTTTTTTCCTTGCGTCTGATTATTTGGCTGTGATACCCTGTTCAACCAAAACCCATTGAAGGGTTATAAACGGTTATATTGGGGTAAGATCTTGTCTCTTACTACGCTAAATCACTTTTTCTTCCATGACAGTTAAATGCTCACAATTGCCGACGGAAATGGTACTAATGTGTACGCATCTCTTGAAACAGTTCTGTCCTTTATTTCTTGCACACAACACCCGCTGATGATTGTTTCGTTAGCCCACCAAAGACTGAGGGGGACTAATGATGTAGCTCCGGTACAATCACTGTGCTCCTGCGAAGTTCCAGGCAGCGGGATTGACTCGAACATACGACCTCAGGTTGGATAACACGAATAAAACCTGTAACCAGTAAAAATAGGGCTAATTTATGTCATCAAGCCCACCTATTTCTAGTGTATATGAGATGAGCGTGTGTCTGCATGTAGGATAAATGACAACATGGCTCAGTATGATTTGGCAAAAGCGAGACAAGACAGGTGTCTACTTGCAAAACATTCTTTCTGATAAATTAATACCTGAATACATCCAATAATATAAATTCAATACATGAATACATCCAATAATTTGTACACCTAAGGGTGATACAGCCGTTTCCTTCCCCCTAATATACCAGGCCATCTCTGACAAGTGCTATACTGGCTGGTAAAATGTATCCTAACAATATTGTTGTGTTCTGATACATTCATAGTAAAACAAAAACTAAAGTTATATTAAATATATACAGACGTAGGCTATTTTCTGTTTCAGATTGGAGTTATATGAGACAATAGATTGGAGATATATGAGACAATAGATTGGAGATATATAAGACAATATATTGGAGTTATATGAGTTCTAACAAGGACAGTTTTGGTTATATTTCAGTTGGTTTTCGTCTTCATCAATCAAATCAGGAAATACAATCATTATACCTAATTCCCCAAGATACAATCAGTAACCTGATACATTCATAGTGAAACAATATATATTAAATATATACAGGTATAGGTAGTATAAATGACACACAACAAATACAAACATTATATATCTGCTGTAGGCCTATTCTCTTACAAGTTTAAAGTAAGTATACTTACACTCTAAGATTTATACAAGCCAGATTTTGAATCGACTAGTGAAGCAAGTCTGCCCGGTCAATGCAGGGGAGTAATAAATCAGTCGTGACAGCTTTCTCTTCCCCAGTATGTCGCTAGCTGGCCTTCGTGTTAGTGTGTGTGATTTTGAATAAAAAAAACCCGTTTATAAAGGTAAACTCAGGTAGATGCCAGTGTGTAAGGAAACCTTTTAATTGTATATCTGCGGTTTGGTACATTACGTGACCGCGTCCCGAAATTTTAGGCTTAAGTTTTTCCTCTTTTATTTTTCCAGTTATTCTGTCTGCCGCCATCTTGGGGGAACAAGATGGCCGTGACCGCGTCCTGAAAAACAGGGCTTATGCCTAATTTCATTCTGTCCTGTCTCAGAGTCAGTTGAACGTTGATTGGGTGGGACATATTTGTATCTCGACATAGTGAATTAACAAAGAAGTGGGTTTACACACACGTTTTACGACAATATACTAGCCGTTAAGTGATTTAGTGTGTTAAACGTTTTTCATTATATTTCACTGGGATTTTCTGTGTTAAAATGAATAGCGTATTAAATAACATATAGCTAAATTTCTCCAGCTGTAAAGTAAATTTAATTACTCGCTATTCCCCAGAAAGAGATGATATAATTGACTAGTACATACATTAAATAACTGGCTACTGACGATATATATTATTTACTTATATCCATTTTGTGTAATTTTATAAATGACTAGTGTTCATATCACGCGTTAAAAGCGACAGGATAAGCTAGACATTTGTGGTTTATAATCTAGTTTAATAACGTAGTGGTTAAAGAGGTCTTACCTTAACACGTAAAATTAGATATAATATTGATATTTTGGTTAAATGTTTATATTTTTTCATAAAATCTAGGCTGATCAAAAACCAGCGAAATGGCGGTCTTATGGTCATATAAAATTATGGTCATATGAACTTATGTCTTATGAACTTATAAGTGTATAAGCAACCAGAAACTTTATAATATTGTTGAGTCTTCGGACTATGACTTGTGCGGTCCATTTTCTTCATTTTATGAGAGAGACCAAACAAGAACAATAATTGTAAATGTTAACTGGACCAGAACTATACCAGATTTTACCTATATAAATCTCCTCAGCCAGCTGTGACAAAATATATTGTCAGCAACATTTGTGTAATTTAACATAGTGTCTCAGCAACCAGAGGCTAGACAACACAGGAAATATATATGTATTATTCCTCCTATGTCGGCTATCACCACGTATGAACCTTACTCCAACCAACTGAAGGCAGAGATACAGTATTTATCCAGAAAAACAATTAAATCACCAACTCCAGCGACTACCGTGAAATTTGCAGTCAGCAACTACAGCTAGTCTGGGGCTGGATTTGGCAAAAATTAATATGACACTGAATAGTCTTATTACTTATTAGTGTTTATTTCCACGGAATGCCTGCGACAACTACTGGGTAAGCGAATATGAATGTGGCCACAGTATGAAGGATTGAATTAACTGTAAGAGAGTAACATAATTTCCTGTTGTTACCACTATTCCTGTTGTTACCACTATCATACAAATCTTTTCTTTTTTTTGTTCTCATTAACCTGAGTATTTAAGGGGGATAGATTAATTTGGGACTTGTTCTTTGTTTTCATTGCTGATTATTCCATATACTTATTGTTAACTTTTGATCTTTTGGGTGAATTAACCTCTGTTGGGATCTTCTTCTCTTTTCCTTTACCAGAGGGGAGATTCTATTTGATTAATTTTTAATTTTTTGCCTGTAAACCATGATCTATTGATGTATATGATTTTTGTTGTAAAGTTCTGGTGATAAATAAACTTAATAAACCTTAAGTTATTGTGTTGGTCATCCCTACCATATCTGATAAAATTTCATAACCAACGGATCTTGTGTCTTTGAACGGTATCCGCATGTCTGGTTTTGAGTAGTGTGCAGATGTGTTCAGTCAAACAATGTTCATACAAAAATAACAGGGCAATCCACATAGGACGTCAGTAAACTCACGACGTATAAAGTCAATGATGCTTGTAACAGCTAGACGTTTTTCTGTATCATTTATTGTGGACGCCACAGTGACAAAATGTATACGCGAATATGTAGGTACATCAGACAGTCATTATCACAGCAACAATGTCAGTATAGCAATGGACGGTAGACAGCATCATAATAAAGGTGATTCACAGACATGTCAATACATTATAAGGCTGTAATGTAGTCGGGAAAATTCTCCATCCCTTTCTATCTTAGCCAGAAGGTAACCAGATGTATGAGATCAGTTCACTCTCCTTAATCTGACTTCAGCAAGACAGACACGTCTGCCGAAGTATAAATAATGTCCTCAAAAATATCCTCTAGTTAACAAAGGTTTTCCAAGCCTAGTTCATTTAACAAAGTAGCAAGTAATGGTCCTTGGGACATGCATCAACCGATGCAGTACAATACAGCGACATGTGAGCTGGGAAAACATCTCGTGACGACGACTTTCGAAGACAGGCTATGAATCGAAATCGCTCACGACCAAAAATCGATAGAGTTAATGGAAAGTCAATTTACCTTGCCTTCAGGAAATACACAGAAATATTATGCCTCCCGGCATGTGCAAATACACTAGAGGTATTATCTCGAATAAACGAAATATCCATAAGAGGACTTTCACATTCCTGACAGAACAAAAAATAGCGGAGATCCTCTTTCAGCGAGGCATCTTTCTCGCCATTCAAATCGCTCACTCCACTGGTGGGCGGAAATCGATCGACCAAGAAGCAAGACCAGTCATGCGCAGTCCAGCGCAAAATGACCACAGCTCAAAACTTAACTGCATTCAATACCAACGCGAGAAGACAAATGCTTACCGAGAAAAGTGACTATAAATTTCAAGCAGTTGTTGCCCTTGCGTTATAAAATAGATATTGTAATAAAACGATGTTGCGAGAATTTCTCACGCAACATATCACCACCTCCTCCCGATAAAAAAAAATGTGGAACATATTTTTTTTTTAAATATCAAAGAGCATGCGATAAGCGGCTCAAAACGCACGAATTATGCGCTGATAATTAATTAAATTGCCTAACATGAGGCTAAATATAGAGTGTCTGGTGAGGATATACCTCAACAGAAAAATAAATATGTCTCAAAAAATATTCAGATCGGGGAGGTGTCACCAACACACATCACGTTAGCATGTAAACACAATATACGTATGCAAGTTACCATAATCATCATTAAACAGCATACTCTAATATTGTCTTTAAAAATGGATGTACAAATCTGATAGGAAAATTTAATTAGTACATTATTTGGCATGTAATGACATAAGTACATAGTAAAGTTAAACTACATGACGATCCAGGACATATGCTCTGGCATTCCGAGGGTAAGTACACAATCTAGAACTCGTCATGCTTGATACTAGTAAGGTAAGTCCTCAGCTCATCAATGACATTCTGAGAAAGTACAAGCATTATAATGCTAATTAATAACTAATATGCTTCATAAGGTACAATACATTATTAATAATTGTGGCTGTTTAGTAAACTAACGGCCCTTATATTAACCACTCAGTCCTCCTCTATCATCTTAAAAAACGAACAGAAGAAGATGATAACAAAGCACGATAGTGTGTACATATAAAGTGAGTACAGATGTGCTAATCTATTGTAGTAATATAGGTGTGTTATGACTCTGTAATATATAGGAATATAGGACAGAAGTATTAGTTGGAGTCATGTGGGCATCTAGACAAAATGTCAGCCATCACATTATCCGCACCACGGATAGCTCGTACCGTGAAGTGAAAAGGTTGAAGAGCTATAGCATATCGAGTGGATCTCGAACTCTTCAAATTCTTAGTCTGAATAGCTGTAAGAGCTTTCTGATCAGTCTCTAGAATGAAATGTGCGCCCAGGAGGAATCTTTGTAGTTTTAGAATTGACCAAACCATCGCTAACAACTCACGGTCTAAAACCGAGTAGTTCCTCTCTGCCGCATTTAGTTTTCTAGAAATGTACATAACAGGATGCAGAGTATTTGCATATTCTTGCATCAGTGCTGCTCCAATCCCAGTGGATGAAGCATCACTCCGAAGAACAAAAGTCCTATCAAGAGTAGGTAATCTTAAGATGGGAGGAGAAGAAAATATATTCTTGATTTGGTCTAGTGAAGATTGGCATTCTTCAGACCAACGGACCAGATTAGGCGAACCTTTCTTCAACAATGTTGAGAGAGGTGCCATGATCGAAGATAAATTTGGAATAAATCTCCCATAAAATTGAATTAAACCTAAGAGACTCCTAACTTGTTTCTTCGTTTTAGGAACAGAGATGTTCAGTATTTTGGAAGTATTGTGGTCTTCTGTCTTCAAGAGACCATGACCAACACGATGACCCAGGAAAGAGATTTCACCAAAACCAACAAAAGCTTTAGAAGGTTTTGCTGTCAAATTATTCTCACGTAGAGTGGACAGTAAGTCATATAACCCTAAATAGTGATCTTCCCAGGTATCACTGAAGAGACAGATGTCATCTAAGTATGCGATGACATCCGAACGATGTGACAGAATTCGACGCATCATGCGAACGAAAGTGGCAGGGGCGTTCATGAGACCAAAAGGCATAACATTCCATTGAAATAGACCCCTAGGTGTAGAAAAAGCAGTAAGAGGTTTGGCATGCTCTGCTAAAGGCACTTGCCAATAACCTTTAGACAAGTCAAGTTTAGTGAAGAATCTAGAATTAGAAAGTCTAATCAGTAGATCTTCTAACAAAGGCATCGGTTCAGCATCGAACTTTGTGACCTGATTCAATTTGCGATAATCAACGCAAATTCGTATGTTCTTATCCTTCTTCCGGACAATAACCATGGAAGAAGAATATGGTGAAGTCGATGGTTCAATTATATTTAATTGAATCATTTCATCCAATTCCTTTTCCACCTGCGACTGAAAGTGTATAGGAATAGGATACGGCCTAACCCTAATTGGATTATTGTCGGTAAGAATTATGTCATGTTCTATGACATCTGTGTGTCCAGGAATGTCAGTGAGAACATCCTGAAATGTTTGTAACATCGACAAGTCTCGTCGATGTTCGTCACCAGAAAGATTAGGAGAAACAGAAACGTTTTTCCAAGATTCCGTGGAATGTAATGGAACCACTGGAAGGGGAAGGTTGACATCAGAGAAGGTAGCTTCCTCATCCTGTATGACAGACAGGGATGAATAATGACCGTGAGGTGCAGGAGCATCA
Source organism: Oreohelix idahoensis (assembly GCA_024509875.1). NCBI lineage: Eukaryota > Metazoa > Mollusca > Gastropoda > Stylommatophora > Oreohelicidae > Oreohelix > Oreohelix idahoensis. Next base: position 277,445 of record JAMPIV010017568.1, read on the forward strand.
TCCGTTGCCTGGAAAATAGGCAGCAAATAGTCCGGACGTTCGTGAAATTCCGAAAGCATGTTTATGTGGAAAGTTTTATGCTTTCCATCAATATCGACCACATAGTCAACATCGGAAACCCGAGAGACTATTGCATACGGACCTTTCCATGCAATAAGAAGTCTATTTTCCCTACTGGGGAGTAGGACGAATGCTTTGTCACCTGGACAAAGTTGTCGTAGACATCTATTCTTGTTAGCAAACTGCCTTGCCTTCTCTTTAGCAATTTCTGATGAAGCAGTTGCTAGCTTACATGCCTCAATGATCTTTTGTCTAAGAGCAATGACATACTCATATGAGGATTGAGTTTCATCGCTAATATCATCGGCAGTGATGAGATCGTGTAATAAAGACATAGGGCCGCGTGGACGCGCGCCAAAGACAAGTTCGAAGGGAGAAAATCCTGTGTGTTCATTAGGGACTTCTCTATAGGCAAAGAGAGCCGCGGGTAAAACCCTGTCCCAATCTTGAGGATGATCTTCAGTTATCTTACCAAGCAAAGTCTTGAGCGTTCTATTCAGACGCTCAACTAACCCATTAGACATAGGATGGTAGATACTACTGAGAGATCGTTCAATATGTAAGGTAGACATTACCTGTGACATAGTGTCAGATATGAGTTGAGTGCCATGGTCTGACAATATTTCTCTGGGGAACCCCAAGCGAGAAAATATCAACCAAAGAGCATCTGCGATATCTGTAGTAGATATGCTCTTAAGAGGAATAGCCTCTGGCCAACGTGTGCACATATCGACACATGTAAGGATAAACTGATGTCCTCTGGCCGACTTGACCTTAAAAGGGCCAATAATATCTATGGCCATTTTCTGGAACGGCCGAATAGGAATGTCAGCAGCCTGGATAGGCGCAGCATGTCGTGGTCCTCTAGATTTGACCTCCTGACATACCTTGCATGATCGGCAGTAAATACGAATGTCCTTATTGACAAAAGGCCAAAAGAAAGCCGCAAGGACTCTCGACTTCGTACGGGCAAAACCCATATGTCCAGCACATTGCGAGTCATGAGCATGTTGCAATATTTGCACTCTCATGCTCTTGGGAACAAGAATTTGCGAATGTGCCGACGTAGTCGAATCTTGTACCATACGTACAAGTACGCCGTTTCTCATTGCAATCCAAGATTTTCTATTTGTATCCTGATTCGGATCACCTTTCTTCGCAAGAATGAAGAATTTTTTTAAAGAAGGATCTTCTTCTTGCAATTTTATGAAAGAGTCACGAGTAATCACTAAGTGACTATCTTGGCTATCAACTCCATTATCACTATTCAGTGAAGTTTCGGGTGTTTGTAGAGCTTGTGCTCTTGTAACCACTGCATTTGTAGCTTGCATGTTATTATCTTCCCAAGCAGCAATCTGCTGTGGGGTACACTCCCTAACTCCGTGAATACGACCAATAATAAGGTCCGCAATAGGATTAGGTAAGAGACAAGCATGCACATCTCCAGTAAAGAAAGGAGTGGCAATGCGAATTACAGCAGTAGGATATTTTTCTAGAGTGCCGCCAAATGTGACACATTTAATAACCCTTCCTGTAGCACAAGATGGATCTACAAGCGATTGTCTAACACCAATAGTGGTGCATCCGGAATCGAAAAGTAGTGAGACCGGAGTATCATTAACAAGACCCTTATGTAGGATTAAAGAACCCCTCCCGTCATGCGCAACAGCAGCAGGAAGAGCGGGAAGTGGGTGACCACAACTCAAAGTAGTTATGGTACCCGGTTCGAATAAAGTACTGCATTGGGGGCATTTGTTTGCTCTCTCAAAGTCAAAAGCAGAACTAGTGACAGCGTCAAAGTTTTTATTATCAACAACATGATTACAGGCTCCCTCAGTTTCCTGTTGTACAGAATTAGCCTGCTGATATCTCTTTTTTTTTGTGTTGAGATCTACCCCGACTATTATTACCTCTGAAGTTATCAGAGTTATTATTATCTCTGCAGTTATTATTGTCTCTATTGTAATTGTTATCATGATTCGAATTCCAGTTTCCACGATTACTATCATGTTCACATTGATGCGAACATCTATTTGTTTGGTTTTGAGGTCTTCGGCAGGAATAACCTCTATTACCATATCCTCTTTTGAAATGCCTATAATTATTAGGGTGATAGTAACGACCACTATCAGGTTGTCTCCAATTCTTCGAAGAAGAATCACCATGAAATTGGTTTCCATGATTTTGACAGAAATTACCGCTACTCTTTCTATCAAAATTTTGTTGGGATCTACGAGCAAAGTTTTGGCCATACGGAGCTGCCGAAGCAACTGGTAAACCTTCTTTCACCTTAGAGTTACCCATGGTTATGTGTGGGTGCGCAGTTACGTATTGGCAACAGAAATCTTCCATTTCTTTTATTGTTTTAGGTTTACGTTCATGAAGGAAAGCAAGGAAAGACTCATTGACAGACGACATGACTTTGTCTCTAAGTATTAAGTCCATAAGTCCTTCATAAGTTTTTTCCGTCTTAGATAGTTCAACCCATCGTGAGAAAGTAATGCGTATTCTTGCAATAAACTCGGAGAATTCAACTCCATTTTCAGGTAACATGTTTTTAAATTGTAGACGATAGCCGTCTTCGTTAAGCTGATATTTCTTTAACAGAGCGGCCCTGACAACCTCATAATTGTTCTTGTCAGGTTCATCCACCATATTTAATATACTTAGAGCTTTACCTGTCAGTATCCCTGATAACTGATAAACATATTTTGCTTTGTCTATGTTATGAGCTGTACATGCTTGTTCAAATCTGTCCAGATAGAACATTATGTCATCACTGGAAGGACTAAAAGTTGGCAACTTAATCTTAAAAGTATCATTATTAGCCTTACCAGAAGATGAACCCTTGTTTGAATCATTACCATTACTCATGTTCATCAATTTCAATTTTTCCAACTCTAAAGCTAAGACCTTTTCTTCATGTTCCATTTTTGCTTTCTCTTTCCTCTCATCAGACTCTCTCTGTAATCTTCTCTCCTCAGCCTGAGCCTCTATTTGAAGTCTTTCAGCTTCTTTCTCAAGTCTTTTATTCTCAGCTTCTTTTTCAAGTCTTTTATTCTCAGCTTCTTTTTCAAGTCTTTTATTCTCAGCTTCTTTTTCAAGTCTTTTATTCTCAGCCTCTTTTTGAAATCTTTCAGCTTCTAGCTGGAGTTTTCTTTCCTCAGCTTCTGATTCCCTTTTTTGTTTTTCCATTTCCATTTGGAATCTTTTTTCATCCACCTGCATCTGCAGTTTCTTTTGTTCAGCTTCCATATGCAGTTTCTTTTGTTCAGCTTCCATTGCTTTATCATATCGAGCAGTTGCAAATTCTTCTAACTTATCACCAGTCTTCCCAAGCAATTTACCCTGCTCAATAAAGTGCTCAAATGTAGACATGTTGTCTAACATATGAGTCCAAAACCTGAAATAATTAACTAATTTATTTCAAACCTAAGTGTAACAAGTCTTAATTAAGCACTTGTATATTCACATCACCTTATATTATCCCAGTCTCTGTGGGAAACAAGTCTCCAATCAAAGAACTTGTATATGAAATATCAACAATCAATTCTTGATCATAAGTGCACTTCTCATTCAATAGTGCACGACACTATTCATCATTCATTTATCATCAGTGTAGTAGTAACAGTGCATTAGCATAGCCCATTAACTAATTACTATAACTGTAAACAATGACTATGTAAACACATGCAGAATGTAAACATTGAAAATGTAAACAATGCAAACAATGTAAACAATAACAATGTAAACAATAACAAAGATCAGCAACAATACAAAAACGTTCGCAGAAATCAACTAAAAATAAAGCAGAAATTAATGAAATATCACAAAAAATGTGACGATATCTGCGATATAATTAAACAAAATACATGACACCACAGTGTATAAACAAAAATGTAGTATGAAACTAAACTGTAGTCAAGAGTAGGCTAACAAATACAAACAAATCAAAACAAAACTAAAGAATGCGAAATAATAACGAAAACAATATTAAAACATGTCATCACAGCTAACATAAATAGCAACAGAAGTCGCTTAGCAAATTCCAGTATCGGAAATTTGCTCACCCTACAGAAAACGCTCACAATAGACGACCTCTATGACGTGGCATAATCTAAGGGAGACACCACCCAACCGAGAACCCGCTGAAATATAAACATATAAATATACGAATAACATATAAACATATAACATATAGAATGAGATGATACACAGAAGACTCAGCAGAAGTATAAGGGCACAGTTTACATACAAACAGACCACTTAACTTATAGGCTTCCAATCGTAGAACAGCAGAAAAAACGGATGTCAATCAACGTCCTAAAGAGCGAAGCTCCAACGATGATGGCACATCTGAACTGCTTCCACTGCTAACACGATGGTACTTGAGCTTCTGACATACTGTATGTTGAGTTGTTTCGGCACTTGACCTTCTAATCCAAAAGTAAGTTGATGGAAATCGGTACTTGGCCTTCTTCAGAAAACAACCCGTTTCAACCGGCACTTGACCTTCACAAAAAACGACAGCACTGGAACCTTGACAGCAGCAACTTGCTTGACTTGCGTAAAAGATAACAGCAGTCCGAGTTATCCGGCAACATGTAACAACGCCGGGTACTGTCAAATTCTTGTTTCCGTCAAAAAGTTGAAATTTTGACTTTTACCGGGCAACGCCGAGTACTTTGAAAATTTTGAAGATGTTGACTGTCTTGAAGAATGTTAATTTCTTGAAGGATGCTGATGAATTCTTGTTGAAAATGAAGTGGGTAAGGGACCCCGTGTTTGCTGGTACCAGAATCAAACCAGCTTATGGCCACCAAATGATGCGTGATGCCATATGATGATGGATGGTATCCGCATGTCTGGTTTTGCGTAGTGTGCAGATGTGTTCAGTCAAACAATGTTCATACAAAATAACAGGGCAATCCACATAGGACGTCAGTAAACTCACGACGTATAAAGTCAATGATGCTTGTAACAGCTAGACGTTTTTCTGTATCATTTATTGTGGACGCCACAGTGACAAAATGTATACGCGAATATGTAGGTACATCAGACAGTCATTATCACAGCAACAATGTCAGTATAGCAATGGACGGTAGACAGCATCATAATAAAGGTGATTCACAGACATGTCAATACATTATAAGGCTGTAATGTAGTCGGGAAAATTCTCCATCCCTTTCTATCTTAGCCAGAAGGTAACCAGATGTATGAGATCAGTTCACTCTCCTTAATCTGACTTCAGCAAGACAGACACGTCTGCCGAAGTATAAATAATGTCCTCAAAAATATCCTCTAGTTAACAAAGGTTTTCCAAGCCTAGTTCATTTAACAAAGTAGCAAGTAATGGTCTTTGGGACATGCATCAACCGATGCAGTACAATATAGCGACATATGAGCTGGGAAAACATCTCGTGACGACGACTTTCGAAGACAGGCTATGAATCGAAATCGCTCACGACCAAAAATCGATAGAGTTAATGGAAAGTCAATTTACCTTGCCTTCAGGAAATACACAGAAATATTATGCCTCCCGGCATGTGCAAATACACTAGAGGTATTATCTCGAATAAACGAAATATCCATAAGAGGACTTTCACATTCCTGACAGAACAAAAAATAGCGGAGATCCTCTTTCAGCGAGGCATCTTTCTCGCCATTCAAATCGCTCACTCCACTGGTGGGCGGAAATCGATCGACCAAGAAGCAAGACCAGTCATGCGCAGTCCAGCGCAAAATGACCACAGCTCAAAACTTAACTGCATTCAATACCAACGCGAGAAGACAAATGCTTACCGAGAAAAGTGACTATAAATTTCAAGCAGTTGTTGCCCTTGCGTTATAAAATAGATATTGTAATAAAACGATGTTGCGAGAATTTCTCACGCAACACTCACCTCAGTCACTCTCAACTGATCATTCCAGTTCTCAATCTCCCCAATTAGCAGCAATGTCTTTTGCCCTAGAATCCTTCCCAAGCCCCAATGAGAAAATTGACACTTATCTGGACAAATGTGAGAGAATGGCAACACTTTATGGTTCAGAAAGCTCGCGATGGTGTTTGAAGCTTTCCCAGGCGTTAAAAGGCAATGCATATGATGCGTATGGGAAACTGGGAAGCAGCAATCAAGACAATTACGACATGTTGAAGAAAGCTTTACTTGAGCGCTTCGAAATGAACGCTCGCAAATTTTTGCAACTGTTCCGGAACAGCAGAAAAGAGGGAACCGAGACATTTGCTTAGTTCTCTTCCCGTCTGAGGCGATATTTGACTAAGTGCCTGGAGCTTTCATAACTTCCTTGCACTTTTGAAGGGTTAGAAGAGCTTATTCTAACTGAGCAGATCAAAAGAACTTTGTCAAATGAAACCCGTAGATTTCTTGCTGAACAGGGAGCTGTAAAGCTGGAAGACATTTTAAAAATCACAGTGGTTCCCAGAGTATTAAATTTCCGTGTACAGTGGTCACCTGAAAACCGCCACGATAAATTTGTTTACGTGTCTAAGCAAGAGACGGGAAATAATTAACTCTGGACGTGGGAACGAAAATGTTTTAACTTCATGCGAACAAACGCTGAGTTTTAAAATTACTTGCTGATAACCGTTGCAAGAGAACGCACGCTTATAGAATAGATCCTCAAGCTGCCCCATATCTACAGTATATGTGCCTTGAGTGTGTAAACGCTACTAAGATTCTATTTCTTAAAAAGCGGTGGATAAAGTCCTGAGCGGTAAGCAAACTCTCAGTATTCGCTTAATTAGCTAACTCTAAAATCAAGGGATTAGTTAATGGATGTAAAGTGTGAAATACTTAATATTGTGGTTTTAATTCTTTACATTAGATTGATAGCTATTTTGCATTTATGTATTTTGAATGTTATTGATGAATTATAATGATGTAAGTACTGGCTGATATCTGAAAGTACTACATTCTAATGATTTGGGAATGTGATGAAGAAAGCTGTTGTGAACGAGAGAAGAACCATGTTGTTCAATGGATGAGTGAATGAAACATCATTCCTCCAATGCAGTCACGCATGCATGCACACGGCCAGGCGTCTGCTTGTAACACAGGTTGACCTGACTGACCTGACCAGTGTGAGACTACTGCTAGACAGGAATTTGTAAACAAATGGACAGTCGCCTTTAAGGAAAAGACAGACGTTACGGTTCAGGTATATATATTATTAGGCACCATTCTGAGACGAAATATCCAGATTGGCTGTAGTTAATATATCTGTATAAAACAGAAGATTGATTACCTGTATTATCTTCCACAGCGCAGTTGCAGAATCCTAGCCAGTTTCTGGATTTTGATTGCTGTAAATTGTTGCGAGTAAACCGCCTAGTTGCTCTATGCTACAGAGAGAACTAGTGCTTACGTCTCAAGCCCTCTATCGGTGTTCACAAGTCAGCAACCCTGAGCAGTCTACATCATTTAAGCATTCAACACCTCGTCAGCACCTGAACATCATAACTCAACTTCACAACCAGGTTAACGAAAAGCCTAGTCATCTCTTGGACTGTAGCTCAACTGAAGCACATTATCCAGTTGGTAACTCCTACCTACTGAGACGCCCAGGAGAAGTCCAAGCAGATAAGTCTACTTAAAACCCAGACCAAAGTCAGAATTCACTTGTCCAAGAAATAGCCATAGGAATAAACTCTCTTCAGTGAGGATAATAGCCTCTTATTCTTATCTGAACCAAAGACACTGACAGTTTTCTCAATCCTTGAATAAGTAATATCATAAATGTCTTTTGTTAAATTTCCTAGTATTTCTTTTCAAAGTACATGTCAACATTGATTTTATTTTCCTCTGTAATTAAAGTAATTATGTACATTCTGTAACTCACCATCATTCTGAGTTTGACTTAGTAGATTGTATGTTCGTTCTCTCCAGAAAAACATACTCAACCCTTCTTGTATTACTTGCTACTATTAATTCATCTTCAAAAAGATTAGAGTAAGAAAGAGTTAGTCGTCGCCAGAAAAATACAAGAGTTGGTAGTCTAAACGGTGAGAGAATCACTGATACCAACCTGTGCCCTTCTGTTAACTCTTTCCCTCAACACTAGCTCACCTGTGTGAAAACTAGTGTATAAAGGTCTATGTGCTTCCTACACATCTTCCTTACTATACAAATCTCTCCGACAATTGCAGTGATCGATCATTTATTATGCGACAAGATGAGCCTTTTCGCAAAAATAACCTAGAACAGTTACCAGTCATTTTCCCATCAACATCCTAGAGAAACTTAACCCAAGACTCCTCTTGAAGGAAAATCGAAATTCTACAAAACTCGATACCCCATCAACCCCCTTGATCAGCCCAAACGTCACTCATGGCAGCCATGCCAGAAAGGACACGACAGAGGGAAAACCCCTGCGCAAGGGACATCTGATCAGGGCAAACACACCGGGACAAATCGAATCGGATGTTTGCAAACAGACTCGCAAAGAAGTAGTAATGTCAGTGATTCTCAACCTGAAGGTGAGAGGACTTCTACGCGAGGAACTGTTATACTGAACGGGACTTCAACTCATTGTTTGTTTGATACTTGTTTGAGTTTTGATTGTACTGTCGCGAGGCATTTGGTCAAACCTGGTCAAGAAACAGAAAAAACCGTCAAATTATGTGGAGTTTTGAAAGGAGATGCGTCCATAGCGCTTCCAGTCGCACTCGTGGAAATACACTCGGATTTCGTCCGAGGTGTTATTAAAGCGGCTATAATGGATGATCCGATCTACCCAGTCATACTTGGATGTAGATATGTGTTTATAGAGAGACTGAAAGAGCCGATTGTGGCAGCAGTAACTACAAGAGGGCAAACCACAAAGAACGGGAGCCTGCATCTAATATGTTACATATGGAACTGAAAGAGGCGCAACAAAAGGATCCTACCTTGGAGCCATGCTTTAGAAAACTGCCCACGACCAAGGACCCCAGACACAACCGAGACATATTTTCTAAGGATGGAGTGCTGTATTGAAGAACTGGCGACCCTGAACAGGGACATAATCAGCTCCTAGTACCGACGCAGTACAGATAACAAATCTTAGAAATGGCGCACTCTCTTCCCTTTAGCGGATGTATGGGACAAAATGCCACTATACAGCGAATAACTACTCACTATTGGTGGCCAGGAATGAACACTGATATCATCAGGTATGTGAAATCCTGCGCCAAGTGCCAACGTGTGGCCCCAAAGCATTGGACACCCCAGTTCCTATAGGAGAAATGCCAATAGTGGGGACACCATTTTAACGGGTTGCAGTCGACATTATAGGACCCCCAGAAAGAACTAAAAGAAGGAACAGGTTTATCCTGACCTTAGTCGACAAATGCACTATCTCGGCCGAATCTATACCGCTAACATGCACGGATTCCAAGCATGTGGCAGACGCCCTAGTGCAGATTTTTACACGGTTGTGATTCCCTTAACAAGTTTTGACTGATAACGGATCCCAATTCCGTAACCTGTTAATGGAGGAGATCTTTAAGATTTTGAGGGACCAGCACATCTTTATCGGCCCCTATAATCCGGCCGGAAGTGGGTTAGTAGATTGTGTCAACGGAAGCCTCACCATGATGTTACGTAAGCTGGGACAAGAGAAACCTGAAGATTGGGACCTTTTCATTCCCGCAGCCTTATTTGCCTACAGGGAAGTCCCCCAGGCCTCTACAGGTTTACCATCAGCTACACTTGTATTCGGCAAACCCATTAAGGGCTCGCTAGAATCCTTACTATGGTCACGGACAGACCAGAAGGATTACGAGACAGTCGTCTCAGCATTCAAGTATGTATCGGAGTTAAAGGAAAGGTTACAACTAGGATGGGATCTAGCAACAACCAACCTTAAGCGAGCACGCATGAAGCGCGCTAAACGATACAACCGAGCAGCGAAAGAGAGAGAATTGCAACCAGGAGAGAAAGTTCTGTTGTTACTTCCTACCGGAAACAACAAATTACGTATCGGATGGCAAGGGCCGTTTACCGTCCTTAAAAAGATCTCGAGAACGAACTACAAGATCTCTATTAAAGGAAAGGAACATGTCTACCATATAAATCTGTTAAAGAAATATTTGGAAAGACCGGTGCCTTCCCCCGAACATCTCCTGGCGGTCGCTATAGCAACCGAAGATGAGGAAGATGACGAAAGTTGCATGGAATACCCACTGCAACCAACGGAATCGTTTAAACGTTAAATTCGGCGACACTCTCTCAGAAGCACAACAGACAGAAACTAAGGCGTTACTGAAACAGTACTCGGCAGTCTTAACGGACATACCTGGTTAAACGCATCTCGTAGAGTTGGATATGAAGCTGATAAACGAGACACCTGTGCGAACCAGAGTTTACCCGATCCCGTATGCGAAAGCAGACATGTTACGAGGAGAGATAGACAAACTACGTCAAGCTGGTATTATTAGCGAGTCTACATCTCCTTATAACTCAAGCGTCGTACTGTTGCAGAAACCTAATAAGGAAGTTCGGCTATGTATTGACTATCGATTATCTAATACAGTCAATTCAGTCACTGAATTCCAGCCTGAACCACTGCAAAACGCTTCTGAACTGTTCACCAAACTTAGCAAGGCTAAAGTTTTCTCCAAGATTGACCTGAGTAAATATTATTACCAAATACCAGTCAAGGAGGAGATTAAACCCCTATTAGCCTTTAGCACCAGTGAAGGACATTATACTTTCAATGTTATGCTATTCGGTTTGCACAACGCACCAGGAGTCTTCACCGGGATGATGAGAAAGCTTTTAGAACCATTGCAAAGTCCAAACATACACAATTTCATGGACGACATACTTATTGCAACGGATAACTACGAAGAACATATTGCTACGGTCGCTATGCTCCTCAGGAGACTACAGGAAGCTGGCCTGACCGCCCGAAATAGCAAATGTTTAATCGGCTTTGAAAAGCTTGACTTCCTAGGGCATACTATTTCTCAGGGTTGTATGTGGCCCGTTGCTAACAACATCGAGAAAATACGAGCAGCAAAGAGACCTAAAACAAAGAGAGACACGCGTTCGTTCCTGTCACTGTGCGAGTATTACCAAAAGCTCATCAAAAACTGCAATGATCTTACGGCGCCTCTCACTGACCTCACAAGAAAGGGAAAACCGATAAGGTTGTTTGGACCGCAGAGTGTGAAAGCGCTTACGTCACTCTGAAGGAACAACTGTCCAAATACCCAATTCCAATGTTACTTGACCTTAAGAAACCTTTCGTTTTGCGTGTAGATGCCAGCGGACAGGGAATCGGATCAACATTGCTTCGGGCAGATGACAAGCATTCAAACCTGTTATTTCCAGTTGCATACGGCAGCCATAAACTGAATACAGCAGAAAGGAATTATTCGACCGCAGGAGAGAATGTTTTTCACTCGTGAATTGAATCAGGAGACGCCATGAATGGGGTTTCATTCACGGTACAAATTGACCATGCTTCTTTGGCATTCCTATGAGCCAATAAGGCATTTAACGCAAAGATTATGAGTTGGGCTCTACTATTAAGCGTGTACGCGTTCAAAGTACAATATATACCAAGAAAGGAGAATGTTGGAGCGGATTTTATGAGTCGACATTGGAGCAAGGAGGAGGATATATGCAATTGAGGATAGCAGCCATTCGATAGCTATGGATGACAGTTGTTTTATTTCCATAAATGAGATATGAAAGGATTTCACACCTTCAAGCCCGGACGAACTGTGACGTATAATGTAAATTTAGCCTACTGTATCCGACAGCCTTTCGTGACCTCGGCGTAGTTTTATAATTCGCTAGCAAACCATGCATTAACACCCTGCGTTTACTCACATTTAATCCACGCCTCTTTCTTGAGATGTAAACAAACAGACATATTACCAACTTCCGCGACCTGCCAGCATAACAGGCAGCGAGCTCTGATTTGTTTACCTAAGTTTCTCAAGCGAGTAGATCTGTCAATCATCAAGACGACGTAGGATAAACACTTAACCCTTTGATCTTCAGATACGGGGGGAATCTCTGACGCCGATTAGCATTTCATCTCAAGACGCGAGCGATTTTGAAAGAAACCCCCGTTATCGGGACGAGGGCCTTTGATGTTGGTCAAGCAGCGCTCGACGAGAGAAACGGCGGCTGGCTCATAGGACTTTTCATCTGGTCCACAGTTTCTCAATGCTTATAGTTCGCACGTTAATGCGAAATTAACACCATTAGGGATCAGAGAGCCAATGAATATTTATAAACTGCGCCTTTCAAAAATCTGTTTTCAGTGTAGCTCAGAATTTTTCGGAGAGTCTAAAAACGCTACCTAGAACCATTGTGAATAGATGCGTTAATAATTTCGTGGTGATTTCTTACTGGATTTCGGGTAATATAAATTTGTGCTTATGCGTTTTAAAGTGTTAAAAGTTTTATCATCTTAAATTCACTGTGATTTTTCTAGGTGTTAGAACCAGTGGAAAATAACGCGTAGCTATTTGTGTACCAGTTGCTCAGTAATGATAATTTTACCACCCGCGTTACTACACAGTAAGAGACATTTAGCTGACTAATTAATACACTAGGCGCGACTGAAATTGACGGAATAGAATTCACTTTTATTTCATTGTGTGTAATTTAGTAAGTGACTGTGTTTAAATATCATGCGACTAAACAAACAGACGCCGACAATCTAATAGTTATGAATGACAGGCGATATTTGTTACAGTGCGCGTAAGGATAATTAAATGATAACTGACCAGATATGAATAGGCTAGAGACACCGTGTGCTTACATGTAGATATTTTGCTAGTAGTAATTTCTTCTTAATGTTTTTCTATCCTTAGGCATAACCTGATCAAACGGCGACCAGCGGTTTTTTATGTGGCTTTATTGTGGCCTATATTTTGGTCCATTGTGGTCTATGTTGGCCTTTTCTCCATTTACTGATCAGATTAAAGTAGTCCTCTTTTGGCTTACGCGTCTCCCAGTTCCGCTGTGAACAGGTCGGGCTACAGAGACTAACAAACATTTTAATAGTAAATTTTAACTGGACTTACAAATACCCAGATATATACTTTTTTGCATTTTTTATCAGCCCACTGGGGTGTGAAAGATAACAAATCTCCCAACTTCTGAAAGTCGTATCCAAGTGGCTTTTTTAATCCAGAAGAGTTACGCTATTTCAGAATCGCCACTCACCAGAGCCAGCCGACAGGATTTACCATCATCATCAAGTAACAATAATTAACAGTTTTTAGCAACCAGATGTTTTCCTACAGTTTACTGTGAACACCAGATCTCAGAGAGTCTCGGCATTAGCTATCCAAGGTAACAGTGGTTATCCAGGAAATCAACCACCAAATTAGGCGTTCCCCTATATAAAATTTAATTATTGTAAAGGAGGGACTGGGGCCCAATTCGGACGATAAATATTCTGGACCTTATATACATATTCATGGATTTTTACGTCCAACTGATTGTTTCACCAAGAATAGGGTAAAAAGCGAGATTGTATGGCCACGTATGACAGAGAGAGAGAGAGAGTGAAATATTTTCTTTAGTACAGGAAACATTGTATCATCTGCACTCTGTTTGACTACTGTTTAATTTTATTGGATAACGTTTAGTGGGAACTGTGTTCTTTCTTTACTGTCTATACTGTAACCTAGTGCTAACCTTTAACCTTTGGGGTTATTAAATTGCAGGGTTCTTTTCTTCTCAATGAGGGGAGGGCATAGGTATTCTGTTATTTTTCTATATATGAAATTCTGATTTTATTTGATCTTTCTCTTTTAGATATTCGAGGTTGTAAAGTTGAATGATAATAAACAACAAAAGAACTAACTTTGTGTGTGTTGGTCAGACCCATACCCAAATTTACCATAGTTTTTTCACGTTTGTGTCTTGTTGTCACATAGCTGAGTGTGTGTGTCAATGTTGAGGTAACTTATATTTCTCAATATAGGGAGGTGCAAGATTGTCTTATACTAAATTATAGTCGTATAGATAGGCTGGACTAGAGAAACTACTCAGTCCAGAGACAGATTGTTACTTGATTTTTCTTGCTCCTTAGCTGGTTGGTTCCTGCGTGTTGCAGATGTTGATGAAGAGACATGGGTGTGCAGAGACGCGAATATGTTTAGGCTCATATGTAGTTGTACAAACACCCAGTCACACTCGTACTGTAGTCAATGAAGGTTGGAACTACTTGTGATGGTTCATACATTTATTGACAGGACTAACATGTAGAATCACACAGGAACAGTCAATGTAAACAAGTTCATGTACATCATGTCAATGGAAATCGCTGGGTACATATCAGTCATTCTGGCTGGTGAACATTCATATATGTATGCATGTCAATAGTGTTATGTTCTTTTCATGTACTGTTCATAATGCCGCTTTTGGTATCTCCGACTGAACGCTTCAGATACCTTGATAACTCCGTCATACAAAAGACGAGCCCTTCACTCAAGTAATCATATTACTAGGGCCGTCGTTCAACTTGGCATAACACGCCAGTTACTTCTTTTTATGATGTAGAATAGTTGCCATTCCACCGGCCTAAATCTGACGTCAGTTGTGTACTCTTCATCAGCAGGTTGCATAAACTCTGCTATCAAGTTTATATAAATCTACCAGCATATACATATATATCTCTTCGTCACTGGACTTCTGTTCTTTTAAAGACAAATAGTCTTACATAGCTATCTTGAGCACAATGTATAAGTTCTGCATACAGGATCGGTGAGCTGTCCTCACAGAAGGTACTTCTTTAACAAATTCTGCCACCGAAAGCATAGTAATGAAAAAGGTCGGTGTTACCTTGCAACGAATCCTCAGAACATAATAACAACACTGTCGTCCTTCCTGACGCACAGAGAATCAATGGGGAAAACTGACAACGCAGTCACTTCGAAGATTTTCCTCCCCAAAACTACAATGGACATACACGTCCTCAGAAGCCAGGACTTCACAACTTAACAAGACGGAAGTCTAATTTCGCGCTCTCCACTGCGCATCGCATATAGCCCAGAACTGTATTACCTTTGACCCAAAAGGTCAAACACAATGAATGAACAAACAAGGGAGATAACCCCTAATCAACCTGACACAGCAAAGTCGAGACATAATTACTAAACCTTGACCAGGGTGAAAAACCTACAACCAATAGATCGATGTTTGAAATTCCATCAAAAATGACCGCAACATATTACTGCACCGCCCCTGTTAAAAAAACATGACACATTTTTTTTTTCTTAAATATATCCATGAGCAAGATAGCACCATCATCAATTATATGCTCATGAAAGAATGAACCTAATATCAGATACAATAGACGCATAAATAAAGCGTCTGGAGAGAGTAAAATCATCCCCCATCATAAGAGAAAATATTTCCTCTAAGCCAAACAAACTCAGGGGGTACCATTAAAGAAACCTAAGTTGCTGGCAATACCAATCATAGATATCAAAAATTGTCAAATACTATCATTACAACAATATACAAATATCATGCAATACAATACTATACCATCAACATATCTAATGGATATATATCATGGATGGACATAATCAAATTCATTAAAGTCATATACATCATCCAACTAGTGACACAATTGTGTTAATATATATTTTATTATCAAGAACAGACATAAGTCTGGAAGTGTATCAGGAGATCTAGGACATAAAATTTAAATGGAATCATGTGGGCATCTAGACAATACGTCTGCCATCACATTATCCGAACCACGGATAGCTCGCACCGTAAAATGGAAAGGTTGAAGAGCAATAGCATAACGAGTAGATCTCGAGCTCTTCAAATCCTTACTTTGCATAGCTGTAAGAGCTTTTTGGTCGGTTTCCATAATGAAATGCGCGCCCAGAAGGAATCTTTGTAGCTTAAGAATGGACCAAACCATGGCCAACAATTCACGGTCTAAAACCGAGTAATTCCTTTCTGCCGCATTCAGCTTCCTAGAAATATACATTACAGGATGCAGAGTTCCTGAATACTCCTGCATTAGTGCCGCTTCAATCCCAGTGGAAGAGGCATCACTACGAAGGACAAAAGTCTTATCAATCGTTGGAAGTCTTAAGATAGGATGAGATGAGAATAAATTCTTAACCTGATCCAATGACGATTGGCATTCTTGGGACCAACGCACCATATTAGGAGAACCTTTCTTCAACAACGTTGAAAGTGGTGCCATAATGGAGGATAGATTATCAATGAATCTTCCATAGAATTGTATTAATCCCAAGAGACTACGTACTTGCTTTTTTGTCTTCGGAACCGAGATATTTAATATCTTCGAAATGTTTTGGTCCTCTGTCTTCAACAGACCATGACCAACCCGATGACCTAGGAAAGAGATTTCACTAAACCCGACAAAGGCTTTAGAGGGTTTTGCTGTTAACTTATGCTCGCGTAGAGTAGATAGTAACTCGTTTAAACCCGAATAGTGTTCTTCCCAAGTATCACTGAACAGACAGATGTCGTCCAAATAGGCGATGACATCTGTACGATACGATAGAATTCGTCGCATCATGCGCACGAAAGTTGCTGGGGCGTTCATAAACCCGAAAGGCATAAAATTCCACTGAAATAAACCCCTAGGTGTTGAAAAAGCAGTGAGAGGTTTGGCGTGTTCCGTCAGTGGGACTTGCCAATAACCTTTCGACAAGTCTAGTTTAGTAAAGAATTTAGCTTTAGACAGTCTAATAAGTAGATCATCTAATAAAGGCATAGGTTCAGCATCGAACTTCGTAACTTGATTTAATTTGCGATAATCAACGCAAAGACGTATGTTATTGTCTTTCTTTCGAACAATAACCATCGACGAAGAATAAGCTGAAGTGGATGGTTCAATTATTTTCAATTGAATCATTTCATCCAATTCTTTCTCGACTTGTGCTTGAAAATGAATAGGTATAGGGTATGGTCTTACTCTGATCGGATTACGATCAGTAAGTATGATGTCATGTTCTATGACATGTGTGTGTCCAGGAATGTCTGTAAGGACATCCTGAAATGATTCTAGCATAGAAGATACTTGACGTTGCTCCTCAAAAGACAAGTTCGAAGAGACGGTAACGTTTTTCCATGATTCCGTAGAATTAAGTGGAACAACGGGAAGAGGTACGTTAACGTCAGAAAAAATAGTTTCTTCATCCTGTATAACAGACAGGGATGAGACATGACCATGATGGACTCGAGAATCGTCCGTCGCCTGGAAAATAGGCTGTAAATAGTCTGGTCGTTCAATAAATTCAGTAAGCATATTTATATGGAAGGTTTTATGCCTTCCATCCACATCGACAATATAGTCGACATCCGAAATTTTAGAGACTATAGTGTATGGACCTTTCCAAAAATGAGAAGTCTGTTTTCCCTCGTGGGAAGTAAGACAAACGCTTTGTCTCCAGGACAAAGTTGACGTAGGCGTCTTTTCTTATTAGCGAATCGCCTAGCCTTTTCTTTAGCGAATTCTGATGATGAAGTAGCTAACCTGCATGATTCGATAATTTTCTCCCTAAGAGCAATGACATATTCATATGATGATTGTGTATCATCGTCAATATTATCGGCAGTGATCAGATCGTGTAGCAAGGACATAGGACCGCGCGGTTGTGCGCCAAAGACAAGTTCAAAAGGAGAAAATCCTGTATGCTCGTTGGGAACCTCTCTATAAGCAAAGAGAGCTGCAGGAAGGACCCTGTCCCAATCATCAGGATGATCCTCCGTTATCTTGCCTAGTAAGTTCTTTAGTGTCCTATTAAGTCGTTCAACCAATCCATTGGACATTGGATGATAAATACTACTGAGAGACCTTTTAATATCCAGAATAGCCATCACCTGAGACATAGTGTCCGATATCAATTGAGTGCCGTGGTCTGATAGTATTTCTCCGGGAAATCCCAGCCGAGAAAATATGAGCCAAAGAGCATCTGCGATATCTACAGTTGATATGCTTGTAAGAGGAATAGCCTCTGGCCAACGAGTGCACATGTCAACACAAGTATGGATAAATTGATGTCCTCTGGCTGACTTAATCTTAAACGGGCCAATAATGTCTATTGCCATTTTCTGAAACGGCCGAATAGGAATATCTGCCGCTTGAATAGGTGCAGCATGTCTTGGACCTCTAGACTTGACCTCTTGGCAAATTTTGCAAGACCGGCAATAAATTCGTATGTCTTTGTTCACGAATGGCCAAAAGAAAGACGCAAGGACTCTAGTCTTAGTTCTGGAAAAACCCATATGTCCAGCACACTGAGAATCGTGTGCATGTTGAAGAATTAAGGCTCTCATACACTTAGGCACAAGAATTTGCGAATGCATAGACTTGTCCGAGTGTTCTACCATTCGTACCAATATACCATTCTTCATAATGATATACGATCTGTGATTCGTATTCTGATTAGGATCACCTTTCTTTGCGAGAAGAAAGAATTTCTTTAAAGAAGGATCCTCTTCTTGTCGTTTAACAAACGTGTCATGCGAAATCACCAAGTGATCATCTTGGCTATCAACTCCATTACTATCATCAGATGAAGTTGGAGGGATAAGAGCTTGGGCTCTTGTTACCACTGCATTGACCGCTTGGATATTTTGTTCCTCCCAAATAGAAATTTGTTGCGGGGTGCATTCCTTAACCCCATGAATACGACCAATTATAAGATCCGAAATAGGATTAGGAAGAAGACACGCGTGGACATCTCCTGTAAAGAAAGGAGTGTCAATGCTAATGATAGCAGTAGGATATTTTTCCATGGTACCACCAAACGTAACACATTTGACCACCTTTCCCGAGTAACAGCGAGGATCTATCAGAGACTGCCTAACCCCGACAGTAGTGCAACCAGAATCAAAAAGCACTGAGATTAGCCTATCATTTACTAGACCTTTATGCAAGATGAGAGATCCTCTCCCATCATTCGCAACTGTAGCAGGAAGAGCGGGAAGAGGGTGACCACAGATTAAGGTAGATACAGACGATGGCTCGAACAATGTTGAGCATTGGGGGCATTCAGTTGCTCTCCCAAAATCGAAAGCACAACCCGTGATAGCATTAGAGTTCCCACTATCATTTCCTTGATTACAGGCTCCATTAAACTCTTGTTGTGCAGAGTTTGCCTGTTGGAAAGCTTTTCTTTTGTTATATCTAGGTCTACCGCGATTATCATGTCCCCTGTAATTGTTATCGTATTGTCTATTGTAATTATCATTCCGGTTTGAATCCCGGTTTGTATATTCACCATCGTCATATTCTTGACGTCGAGAATGGTTATCCCGAGCAGAAAAGCTTGGGTAGTTTTTATTGTGATAACCTTTGCGAAAGTGTCTAAAATTATTACCACCAAAATTACGAGAACTCCCATCTCGTCTCCAGTTCTTAGAAGAAGAACCATCATATGTTGGATTACTCTGCTTATGAGTGTAATTCTGATTACTTTTCCTATTTTGTTGGGCACCCTGAAATTTCTTATTGAAATTAAGGCCATACGGTGCTGCCGAAGCAACTGGCAACCCTTCTTTCACTTTAGAATTGCTAACTGTAGCATGGGGATGCGCGGTGGCATACTGACAACAGTATTCCTCCATGTCTTTTAAGTTTTTAGGCTTACGCTCACGAAGAAATGCAAGGAAAGAATCATTAACAGATGACAAAACTTTGTCTCTAAGTAATAAGTCCATTAGACCTTCATATGTTTTCTCAGTTTGAGACAACTCAACCCATCGTGTAAATGTACGACGTATCTTTGTAACAAAATCAGAAAAATCTACCCCATTTTCTGGCAACATTGTCCTAAAACGAAGACGATAATCTTCTTCTTTTAGTTGATATTTTTTTAGCAATGCTGCTCTGACAACATCATAATTAGTTCTATTATGCTCTTCTATTGTCATAAGAGTAGTCACAGTTTCACCTGTAAAAAATTCCATCAGTTGTTCAACATAGTTTTCCTTTTTTATCTTATGCGTACCACATACAAATTCGAATCTATCAAGATAATTTATGATTTATGAAGTAAAAATCATCAAAGCACAGCGGTGAATAAACATACATGAACCGCTATGTAGTGATACAATCATTATATTATTAAATTACAAATGTGTATCTATCATGATATAGAAAAGGAACTACTATAGAACTAGACATATCAAGAAGTCTAAGCCCTAATAGTTATGTGGAATCATGTGGGCATCTTGACAGAATGTCTGCCATCACATTATCTGATCCCCGAATAGCTCGCACAGAGAAATGAAAAGGTTGAAGAGCAATTGCATATCGAGTAGACCTCGAGCTCTTCAAATTCTTACTCTGTATAGCAGTAAGAGCTTTTTGGTCTGTTTCTACTATGAAATGTGCGCCTAGAAGGAATCTCTGTAGTGGATGAAGCGTCACTACGAAGAACGAATGTCTTATCTTTAGTGGGTAGCACTAAAATAGGTGGTGTTGAAAACAGTGTTTTAATCTTATCCAGAGAGCATTGGCATTCCTGAGACCAGTGGACCACATTAGGCGAACCTTTCTTTAGAAGTGTTGAGAGAGGTGCCATGATAGAGGATAGATTCTGAATGAATCTGCCATAAAATTGAATAAGACCTAACAGACTTCTCACCTGTTTTTTAGTCTTAGGGATTGAGATGTTAAGTATCTTACTAGTATTATGGTCCTCTGTCTTTAGGAAACCATGACCAACTCGGTGGCCTAGGAAAGAAATTTCGCTAAAACCAATATAGGCTTTAGAGGGTTTCGCTGTCAGGTTGTGCTCACGCAAAGTAGACAGCAATTCATCTAACCCTGAATAGTGATCTTCCCAAGTATCGCTGAAAAGACAGATGTCGTCTAGATATGCAATGACATCTGACCGATAAGATAGGATTCGGCGCATCATGCGTACGAACGTAGCTGGTGCGTTCATAAGACCGAAAGGCATAAAATTCCATTGGAACAAACCTCTAGGTGTTGAAAAAGCCGTGAGAGGTTTGGCGCGTTCAGATAAAGGAACTTGCCAATATCCCTTAGACAAATCAAGTTTAGTGAAAAAATGAGATTTGGAGAGTCGAGTAAGTAGCTCTTCCAGTAAAGGCATAGGTTCGGCATCGAACTTCGTTACTTGATTCAATTTTCGATAGTCAACGCAAAGACGTATGTTATTGTCTTTTTTACGCACAATAACCATCGGCGAAGAATACGCAGAGGTGGATGGTTCGATTATTTTCAAATCTATCATCACATCCAACTCTTTCTCGACCTGTGCTTGGAAATGTATAGGTATAGGATAAGGTCTAACCCTAATAGGAGTATGGTCAGTTAGCACAATGTCATGTTGAATGACATTAGTTTGTCCAGGGATGTCAGTGAGTACATCCTGAAATGTTTGCAACATAGTTGAAACTTGTCGCTGTTCTCCTAGAGACAAATCAGGAGAGACAGTAACGTTCTTCCATGATTCACTGGAATGAAGTGGGATCATTGGAAGAGGAAGATTTACATCTGAAAAACTTGTTTCCTCATCCTGTATCACGGACAGTGATGAGTAATGACCATGTGGTACTGGAGAATTGTCCGTTGCTTGGAAAATGGGTTGCAAATAATCCGGACGTTCATGGAATTCAGTAAGCATATTGATGTGGAAGGTTTTATGCTTCCCATCAATATCGACAATATAGTCGACATCGGAAATTTTCGATATTATATCGTACGGACCTTTCCAAGAAATAAGTAATCTGTTTTCCCTACAAGGTAGTAATACAAATGCTTTGTCACCAGGACAAAGTTGTCGTAAGCATCTCTTCTTATTGGCAAATTGCCTTGCCTTCTGTTTCGCAAATTCAGAAGAAGAAGTTGCTAATTTGCATGCTTCGATAATCTTTTGTCTCAACGCGATGACATATTCGTAGGATGACTTTGTGTCATCGTCAATATTGTCAGATGTTATGAGATCGTGAAGCAACGACATAGGGCCACGCGGACGCGCGCCAAAGACGAGTTCAAAGGGAGAAAATCCCGTATGTTCATTGGGTACCTCTCTGTAAGCGAAGAGGGCCGCAGGTAAAACTCTGTCCCAGTCTTGAGGATGATCCTCAGTTATCTTCCCCTGTAAGTTTTTAAGTGTTCTATTACGGCGTTCGACCATACCATTAGACATTGGATGGTAGATACTACTTAAAGATCTATCTATCTGCAGGGTAGACATTACTTGAGACATGGTATCTGATATTAGTTGGGTGCCATGGTCTGACAATATCTCTCCGGGGAACCCCAGACGAGAAAATATAAGCCAAAGAGCATCTGCAATATCAGCAGTAGTAATGCTCTTCAGAGGAATAGCCTCTGGCCAACGTGTGCACATATCAACACACGTCAAGATAAACTGATGTCCTCTGGCAGACTTGATCTTAAATGGACCAATAATGTCTATGGCCATTTTTTGAAACGGCCGAATAGGAATGTCCGCCGCCTGAATGGGTGCAGCATGCCGTGGACCTTTGGATTTAACTTCCTGACATACTTTACAAGATCGACAATAAATCCGTATGTCCTTGTTTACCAATGGCCAAAAGAAAGCCGCAAGGACTCTTGACTTAGTACGGGAAAAACCCATGTGTCCAGCACACTGAGAGTCGTGAGCGTGCTGCAAAATTTTAACTCTCAAATTCTTGGGAACCAGGATTTGAGAATGACTTGACGTAATGGAGTCTTGAACCATACGTACAAGTACGCCATTCTTCTTTGTAATCCACGATTTACGACTTGTGTCCTTATTCGGATCACCTTTAGTTGCAAGAATGAAGAATTTCTTCAGAGTGGGATCATCTTCTTGCTGTTTTATAAACGAGTCACGAGAAATTACCAAGGGATTATCTTGGTTATGCACTTCATTATCTTCAGTAGATGAAGTTTGAGGCACATTAAGAGCCTGAGCTCTAGTGACTACAGCGTTAGCAATCTGCATGTTTTGCCTTTCCCAAGTGGAAATTTGTTGCGGAGTACATTCCTTGACTCCATGAATGCGACCGATGATGAGGTCAGCGATCGGATTCGGAAGAAGACATGCGTGTACATCTCCTGTAAAGAAAGGAGTAGCAATCCTAATGATAGCGGTAGAGTATTTCTCTACTGTGCCGCCAAATGTTACACATTTGACTACTTGTCCAGTGGCACGGGAAGGATCTACGAGTGACTGCCTAACACCAATTGTGGTGCATCCAGAATCAAATAGCACAGAGACTGGATTGTTATTCACTAAACCCTTATGTAAGACAAGAGACCCTCTTCCATCATGCGCGACTGATGCTGGAAGAGCAGGAAGAGGATGGCCACAGCTTAAAGTAGTCACTGTGGTTGGCTCAAATAACGTTTTGCATTGGGGGCACTGAGATGCTCTCCCAAAATCAAAAGCGGCACATGCCATATTACTAGCATCATTATTATCTTTACTCTGTTTATAGGCTTCATGGGACTCTTGTTGTGCAGAGTTTGCCTGAAAATGTGGTTTATGTCTTTTGTATTGAGATCTACCTCGGTTATTATCACCTCTGTAGTTATTGTTACCTCTATTGTAACCCCTATTTGGGTTTGAGTCATAGTACCCTTGGTTACCATTATCATATTCATTATAATGAGTATCTCTGTAATTATGATCTTGTTGACTCCAAGACGGATAACCCTGATAGTTTCTATAATTACTTCCTCTACGGAAATTCCTATAATTATGACCACCCCTGGAGAGCTATCAGGTCGTCTCCAGTTCTTTGAAGAAGAACCCTGAAATGATTGGTTACCTTGGTTTTGATAACTATTATGGTTACCTTTTTTTTCAAATCTGTTTTGAGGTCCCTGAAATCTGTGTGAATAATTGGGATTGTATGGTGTTGCTGAAGCAACTGGCATACTCTCCTTAATCTTAGTGTTGCCAAAAGTCACGTCGGGGTGTGCAGTGACATATTGGGAACAATATTCTTCCATTTCTTTTAGAGATTTAGGTTTACGCTCATGTATAAATTCAAGGAAAGGTTTGTTCACACATGACATAATCTTATCTCTGAGCAACAAATCCATAAGTCCTTCATACGTTTTTTCCGTTTTGGAAAGCTCAATCCAACGATCAACTGTGAGACGTGCCTTTGCAGTGAATTCTGAGAATTCTACCCCCGTCTCAGGTACCATCGTCTTAAATAAAAGGCGATAGCCTTCCTCACTTAGCTGATATTTTTTTATCAAAGCCGCCCTAATGACATCATAATTATCCTTATCTGCTTCTCCTACAAGGCATAATCTAGTCAAAGATTCACCTTTCAAGTTTTCTGATAATTGATTAGCGTATTGTGATTTATCCACATTATGTGTACGACAAGAACGTTCAAATCTATCCAGCCAGAATGTAATATCGTCACTGGACTGATTGAACGGTGGAACCTTAACCTTGTAAGTAGAAGGTTTACCATTACCACTAGATGCCTGATTAACATTACTCATACTTGTCAATCTCAATTTCTCCAACTCAAATTCATGTTCTCTTATTGCTTTTTTCTCTTCAGCATCTAATCTTTTTTGTTCAGCCTCCCTGTCTAATCTTTTTTGTTCAGCCGCAGCTTCTCTTTCCAATTTTTTTTGTTCAGCTTCACTGTCTAATCTTTTTTGTTCAGCCGCAGCTTCTCTTTCCAATTTTTTTTGTTCAGCTTCCCTGTCTATTCTTTTTTGTTCAGCTTCACTGTCTAATCTTTTTTGTTCAGCTTCACTGTCTAATCTTTTTTGTTCAGCCGCAGCTTCTCTTTCCAATTTTTTTTGTTCAGCTTCAAATCTCCTTTCCTCTACCTGCATCTGCAATTTCTTTTGTTCAGCAGCAGCCTCAGCTTCTTTTTCTAATCTTTTCTCTTCCGCCATAGCTTTTCTTTCTTCTGCAGCTAATCTTTTCTCTTCTGCAGCTAATGCTTTGTCATATTGAGCAACTGCCCATTGTTCTAATTGTTGACCAGTCTTATCAAGAGCTTTCCCTTGAGTAATGAAATAATCTAGAGTAGACATGATGCCTAACAATAATACTAATCACCTGAATCAATAATAATACCCCAAGTTCTCAATGACCTGATTAATCAGTATACTATCCCAATATCTGTGGGTCACAAGCCTTTAATAAGGTCTTGTATAATAGTAATAATAATCAGGTACTGGTCTATACCATAATCCAAGTGCAGTGCACAGGCAATTGTGTCTTATGAAATATACCCATATAAAACATATGTCAACCAACAGAATACATAAAGTACAAATAGGACTGACAATACAAGAACGTTTGCAGAAATCAAAATAAATCAAATAGGGAAATCAATGAAGATAATCACTGAATCTGCAAAGAATAACAACACAAATGACGTCACAATATATGAATATAAATTATGAATAGAACTGAAAGATAGAAAAGGTTAGACCAACAAATTACAAACAAATCAAAACAAAACTAAAGAACAAAGAAATATTACAAAAATAACAATAATTACAGACTTCACAGCTAACACAAAAGCAACAGTTGTCGCAGCAAATTTTCAATAAAGAAAATTGCACCTATAGAAAACGCCCACAACGGACCCTCTATGACGTGGGATACTCTGTTGTGAGGACGCCGCCCAACCTTAAACACAACCCGCTGACATAGAAACTAACATACTATACAAACAAATAACATGTAAACATAAATATATATAAATTTTGTGTATGATAGTATGTGTTGCAAAATAGGCTCAGTCTTACAGTAATGGCAAAGTTATTTTTCATGAAAACAAACAAACTGCCACTTTATTCAATTAAACATTCTGGCCTTAAATATTAAAGTTCATATATGGCAAACAAGAAGATCCATCGATGAAACCAGGACTTCTTAGTTCACAAATACTGTCTTTCTGTTAACACTGACAAGAATTGATCCAACTGTTCTGTGAAACTCTATAATGTCTAATGTAAAAAATGTCAACAACGCTGACCTACATACTGCATTCACTTGACAGGTCACGTGACGAAGCGTTGACAAAGAGCAAACCAATACTGCAAGTGTGTCGTATCAGCCACAGGAAACGGTCTGGTATCGGTAATCTGTTGACTTCTGAATTTCTGCGAGGTCAAACCCAGAAAGCTGGTCCACCAGTTGATAAAGTTGATATTTAGTTGGATATATATATATGTTGATAAAGTACACCAGAACACTCCTAGGCGGGAAGACAGGCGTCTATCATCATCAGTTGACAAGATCCCTATGGTGTTGCCTGCCCCACTGTAGTGTATGGAATGTCAACTTGACCTACGCAGTGTTGTGTAGACATGGATGGAGTGTATAATGTGCGAATGATGATAAGGGTTCGTGTTGTTGACAAATGTTCTCTTCTCACACTCATGTATGACCGGAAGTCATCGACACCAACGACTGTGTACCTTTTCTAAAGTTTAATTGGACGTACACACTCGACAGCACAGATAGTGACAAATCACAGGTTGCCATAATACATCATAGTACAGTGGACAAATGGTCTTGCAATGTTACATGGGCACTCATGTAGAATAATGGTATAATGGACTGTCAATAGCCAAGCACTCAGTATCGCCCATACATATATCATCTGACGTCACTGACTGAGCACGTCAGCTTGTAAACAATATTTCAGATGACTTCTAAACCTAATCTCGTTTAGCAACGATTCTTCAACATAATGTTCAGCACATATTTTTCCATATAATAATATTGAACCGCTAACAATGGGTTCTCATGTGTAGCAGTGATCTCTGGACTGATCAAGCGATAATACGGGCATCCCTTTTCTCTTCTTGAAAGTCCTACATGTTTTGGTTCCAAGATGGCTCCACTCGTGAACTGTCACTCACGTTTGAATACAGATAATGAATCTGTTCTAAAGTTAGTCATTCATACAACATTTCGTTGCTCTGTAGATTTGGTCATGAACAATAGACTGCATTCTACAGAATATAGTGCTGCTAGGAATCGAAGTCGTTTTTCATCGAGTCAAATATATTCTCTTAAACATTCAAATCGTAATTATCGACAATGGTGGCTTCGATCGAGAGTTCATAAGAGTATCTTTGATTACCTTGGTAGAGGGAATATGAAACTGCCATTCCTTGGCAAGATGAATAAACACTGGGGTAAAGCATACACGATAGGTCTAGACGACTATCACTTTCCCCAAAACCACTGAGATCACTTTTTCAAGGCATCAAGCCGACATAGCAAAAACACACACAGTCCCTATCAGGACGAAGCCAAATCACACCACTCAAGCCACACATCCGCCGAATAGCCTTTGACCTCTCTAGAGACAACAGAACATATAGTTCGACTTAGATATGTAAAGATATACAGATATAAGACAGACTTGTCCTACTCAGACAAACAATACACATAAATTCAGGCCATAGATATTCTGAAGCAAGAACAATCTATTATTACCCAAACAACGAATAAATCGCAGTAAAATGTATTTATCCGCGGAGTTCAATCTCTAATTCCAAGAAAAGTCGCGTGTCTTTCCTCATGTTCCATTTTCTGTTTCCTTTCTTCAGCGTCCCTATCCAATCTTCTATTTTCCGCCTCTGCTTGAAATTTTCTTTCCTCTGCAGCAGCTTGAAGTTTTCTTTCTTCTGCAGCAGCTTGAAGTTTTCTTTCTTCTGCAGCAGCTTGAAGTTTTCTTTCTTCTGCAGCAGCTTGAAATTTTCTTTCTTCAGCTTGAAGTTTTCTTTCTTCTGCAGCAGCTTGAAATTTTTCTTTCTTCTGCAGCATATTTTTTTGTTTTTCCATTTCCATCTGGAATTTTCTTTCATCAGCTTGCATTTGCAACCTTAAATTCTCAGCATCTATCTTCTTTTGTTCAGCTTGAATCTGCAATCTTAAATTCTCAGCATCTATCTTCTTTTGTTCAACTTCTGCTTTCTATTTATTTTCCTCTTTTTGTCTCTTTTCTTCTGACTTCAATGCTATGGCGTATTGAGCAGTTGCAAATTCCTCTAACTTGTCACCTGTCTTCCCAAGGACTTAACCTTGTTCAATGAAGAAGTCTAGTGTAGACATTCTATCTGATGAGATCAGTAACCTGAAAAATTAATTAAATTATCTTATCCCACTTTAATGGGAGACAAGTCTTCAATGTTAGACTTGTATACTCAGTTCAGTTTATTTCACTCTCTTTGAGAGCCAAGTCTTAATCAAAGACCTTGTATAGTTACCTTATTTCTTTATAATAATTTTTTATCAATACTCCCAATATGGATAGTGTATCATATTAATAACGACAATAATAATACATGACCAAGTATATGTATGTAGACTGTGTATGACAATAATAAATACAAAGACAAGGATACAGAACAACAACCGAAAACGTTCGGAGAAGTCAAATAAACAATACAGCGAAACTAAGGAAAATGTTACAAAAATGTGTAAAGATGACTGCGAAAAGTAAACAAGACAAATGGAACACTGTTATAAACAAAAAGGTGTAACGAAATAAACGGAAGGAAGGAGAGAAGAACAGATACAAACACAAAAACAAATCGAAAATCAAAAGAATGGGGAAAAATAACGAAAACAACACTCACTCATGTCGTCACAGCTTAAAGTAACTAGCAACAATTTTCGCTAGCAAATTCCAATTAAGGAAATTTGCAGTCCCTACAGAAAACGCTCTCAATAGATAACCTCTATGACGTGGTATTTATCTAAAGGAGTCACCTTACCCAACCAGCCCGCTGAAAACAACAGAAAAAATACACCACAATATTACAAATAACATATAACATTGCATATAATAGAATGTGTTGCAAACAAATTTTAGTTACAAAATACAATACAGTAACTCTCTTGTTCTTTGTCAACACTGTAGTATAATGTCAAGCGCGCAATGATTGTTCGATCCACAATAACATGTAGTGGTCTCCAGGAACATATTGTCACTATTACCTTCTCGATAAATAGTTGAGACTTGACCAAAAGTTCGTAGACGGTACTGTTTACAAAAAATTTGACCTCGAACTATGTGACTTGAATGTACAGATGTTGAAAAGTCTGTTGCCTGAAACGGTAAACAACAAGCGGTACTGTTTACAAAAGGACTTGACTTGTGTTCAACTGTAACGTGTAAACAACCAGCGGTACTGTTTACAAAACGAATCGACTTGTGTGCCGCTGTGGTCCACGTAGCAATATCACATAGATGCTAACACTGTTTATGTGGGTCAACAGTCAATGACCTAATTCTGCTGTCCTGTGTAGCCAAAACTTGAAAATGTAGAGTACTACCGATGTGTGTTATCTATAGCTGTCAACCTTGATCGTTCCAATCTGTAGCATCAACCAAACTGAAGCAGTAAAGCCCACGGACTTGGCCTACCAGAAATGTTACTTGATTTTTCTTCCTCCTTAGCTGGTTGGTTCCTGCGTGTTGCAGATGTTGATGAAGAGACATGGGTGTGCAGAGACGCGAATGTGTTTAGGCTCATATGTAGTCGTACAAACACCCAGTCACACTCGTACTGCAGTCAATGAAGGTTGGAACTACTTGTGATGGTTCATACATTTATTGACAGGACTAACATGTAGAATCACACAGGAACAGTCAATGTAAACAAGTTCATGTACATCATGTCAATGGAAATCGCTGGGTACATATCAGTCATTCTGGCTGGTGAACATTCATATATGTATGCATGTCAATAGTGTTATGTTCTTTTCATGTACATTTCATAATGCCGCTTTTGGTATCCTCCGACCATCAGACTCCCCCACTAATAAATCCCAAAAGCCCCCTCTCCCTCCAACAGGCCTGACATAATAGTACGCACAACGTCAACCACAGCAGGTATGCCAAACCCCTCAGCAAACCAGATTAAACAAAAACACCCCAGCCTATAAACACTAACAAACCACTGATTCGTCCCACATACACGACCGAGCAGGGCCACCTCTGCAGCTCACACGTCTCCCATCATCATCACTACGTCAAACTTGCTCCAACTGACGAAACACACGTAAAACGCTACACACGACACACGGACCACACTGGACAATCCGTAGGACATTAAGCGTAATTACCCCCCCCGCCGCCCCCCCGCCAACCGCCCCCCCCCCGCCACCACCCCCCCCCCCCCCCCCGCCGCGCCCCCACTACGAAAACCCACGCACTCAATGGGCGCGCGCCGCGGACACTAGCACCTAGACATCATACTCATCGATCACCGTTAACGGATATCTCTGCCTCTTCTGGCTCATAGTAGCGCTCACAACTGCGCATGGCACATACCCAGAACTGTTACACTTTGACCCTATCTCAATAAAGGTCAAAACCCAATGAATAACCAAAAAGGGAGACACACACAGCACTACATCAACAAACTGACACACACAC
This sequence comes from Oreohelix idahoensis, assembly GCA_024509875.1. Classification (NCBI taxonomy): domain Eukaryota; kingdom Metazoa; phylum Mollusca; class Gastropoda; order Stylommatophora; family Oreohelicidae; genus Oreohelix; species Oreohelix idahoensis. Next base: position 307,915 of record JAMPIV010017568.1, read on the forward strand.
ACAATGTAATAAAGTTTTTTTTTATTATAGTTTGGTGTTTGTAATTATCCCCTAGAGGGGGGGGGATGGGGGTGAGGGTGTGGAATCGTTATGTGCCAGGTGAAATAGTACTGTTCATACGAAGACCTAAAAATAAATCGATGGTTGAAAGAAACTCTAGTCTGATGAAACTTTTAAAAACAATAAGATAAAAAGATATTTTTCCTTCCAACTTCGTATCCCACTGATCTCAACAAAATTGTCGTCGCGTGTTTTTTGCTTCCGGCTTATGGTTTTTGTTTTCTATGTCTTAGGCCTCTATAGTAAAATCATATTTTCCTCTTCAGTCTGCTATCTAGCAGCCACCATCCTGAACTACTGGTTGCTGAATGAGGGACCTAGAGAGCGGAGCACTTACTTTGATATTTATCAATACAAATTTATACTGATCGAGAGCGCGACGTAGATCGGCCCTAAAAGTACGTGGTGGAGTGTGAGGCGGGGCCGGGGAGTGGGTTACTTGTCATTCAGGGGCAGAATTCAGGTATGTGCGAACACAGTTATCATGCTAGACTATCAAACTCATCTCAGCTGCTCTAAACACTATATGCAGTGGCGGGACCGGGCTAAATGGCGTATGTGGCCGCTATCTATCTGGCGAACAACACGTCAGTCAATCAGCCAACTGTGTCAGTGAAGCAGAATTGTATTCCAGACCATTGGCAAAAAACTGGAGGGGAGTAGGTCCTTGGGTCCAGCTAATATGATTACATTTGTCCAATCACTGAGCTCCTGACGCTAGCTTTTTTTCAATCTACAGCGTTGTGTGTCCGATTTCATCTCGACTCAGTCAAGGTTTTGGGTTTGAGGTATGGTCTGTTTGGGTCAAACTAGGAATCTCTAAGCTGATTATAACGGACGTGAATAAGAACGAGAACACGCTTGGGTTTTACATGCAATAGGGGTACACAAATGTGCTTTGTGGAATTATTTTAAGGTTAGCCACAATTTTCCACCTTCCCCCTGGGGTAGGTAGTGCATTGATGAGTTAGTTGGAAATGTTTCATTTGCAGTTTCTCAAGACGAAAATTTGACATTTGGGGTGAAAGGGGGGATATAGTATTAGTCGCTAGGGGGAGTATGTATTATGAACAACACAGTGGTTTTTGTCAGTGTGATCCTTGTATATAAGTGTTTTGTGGGGGTTTTTTTGTAAATATAGATTCTCTGTTTAAGATGGGCTATCAAACTAGCTAGGTTTTGATATAATAACTGGGTGTGTGTGTGAAAAAAAAAAACATATTGGGAGGTTTTGATCTCATGGTTATGCATGTGTGTTTTATTTGGAAATTGGATGTGAATACCTTATGACTAAGGGCGTTGGGCCGAGGGGTGGATGGTCACTATAAGGGTTGGAGGCGGGGGGTGAGAAGCGTAGAAATGATTTATATGGTCCATAGATATGGAGGCGTGGTTTCGAGTTATGGTGAGCCAGAGTTACTGTTTATGTAAGGTGAAATTAGTAGGAAGGATGGGTACAAGGTGTGTGGTAAGTGAGAGTTTTGAATTAAATAATGGGATGTAAGATGAAGGTGTGAGGTTCTCATAAACGGTCCTGTTCAAGAGGAATTAGAGCGCGTGTATCGTCGGAAGCTAGTATTTGACTAGTGTAGGTTGTTGAATAGGGGCGGTAGTTTATGAAAGGGAGAGATGGGGGATGAAGAGCGAGAGAGTGGTTGATAAGGGTGAGGATGGCGGGTTTTAGTCACCGGCGATGAATGTCATTATATATGGTAGGTATTGGTAGATATTGTGTTGTTAGTAGTTAAAAGGATGATGGATTAGATATGTGGGGGGTAGGGGAAATGACGCGGATCGATGATTGAAACACAATAAATGATGTGGTAAGTGAATTATGGAATAGAGATGAGTGGTAATTTATCAGATTGAGTAATGGGGGTTATTTTGGTAGGGGATAAAGTGAGGTGGGGGAAAGGTTATGATGATAATATTGGGGAGGTTGTATAGGTAGACACAATGTATGGATGTGTAAAGGGGATGAGTGTGTATTGTAGTTTGGATTTGAATTGGGGTGGGATTTATTATTTTATGTAAATTTGAGGTTACTGAGTGTGATTGGTGATGGATGTGGTTTAATGTGTTGTTGTATTGTGGTTTATAGTTGTTGGGTGTTTTGGTTGTGGTTGGGTGTTGGTGTGTATTTTATTGACATGGTGTTCGGTTTCAGTTTGGTCTTTTTGGTGGGGTTAGGGTGTATTGGCTTCGTGGTTATGGTCGATGTTTGGTGTGGGTGGGGTGGTAACATTTTCTCCTTAACTAATTAATGTTTAATATAGGAATTTTCTGTATGTCAAAACGAGTAGGTTGTTGGTGTGTTGTGGGGGTGGGGTGTCAATGGTTTGTTTTGTTTTTTTAGATGAGATTAGACTAACCGATCAGTTAATAAAAATACCGTTTAGATTATTGTAATTATAAATTTTTTGTGTGTTTAAAGTTGAAATTGTGGAAGGTGAAGTGGATTGGGAGGTCCAGGGGTTGTGGTTTAGGTGTGGTGGGAAAAATAGAGGATTTGGGATGGAACCCAGGGAAAAAGGTGAAAGTAGTTGTGTGAGAAATAGAATGGCCAAGAGTGTTGATAGGGTAGTATAATGTTACGTGTGGATGAGTTGATACAATTTGAAGGTGGATAGATAAATCGAAGATTGTATAGGATATAATGCATTATTCTTTTTTAAAGAAAACAAGGTGGGATTTATGAGGTAAGGTGTTAGTGTTTTGTTTTCATTTTTTTAGGGGAAGTCACATGATCAGTTGTTAAAAATAAAATTGCTGTTTAATTTCTGTACTTAGGGAATTTGGGGGTGATATGGCTCATACATGTACTTGATAATGTATGATTATTGTACTGGAAAGACAGTAGGGGAAAGAATGTTGTTGGATCCGCGTCCGGTATGTATAGTTGCTCGTGTTGGTGGTCGTTTAGACTTAGAAAGTAGTTTGTAATATGTTGTGTTCATGGAAGCTTTGTTATGAGTCGTGTAAGCGTGTACCAAACATTGTAGTTCTGGTTATCATGTTTGTAATGACGGACAAGTTTTTGGTTACAGCAACCTTTACACTACTTGTTGAAGTACCACCTTAAATATGGGTTTAACTATAAGTCAAAATAGGAGTTGAAAATATTTATATATTATTATGTATAGTATATAATGTGGTCAACAGAATGGGTCATTGTAGGTTAGAGATATTAAAAACCACACATTTTTGTTATATAACACGAGACAAGGTTATATTATGTATAAATTCCGTCGGGTGAACAAGATTAAGATTATTTGCGAGGGATTTTCACTAAACAGATTAATCCAGAATAATGAATAATTAGCAGAAAGAAATCTTATAGATTGTAGTTTATTTACGTTCGCGTTAGAGTTAGTGATTTAGCGTTAATACTAGATTCTATTGGTGTTTTTTAGATTAGATTATTATTAGGTATTATTTCAAGATTAGATAGTTTTCTTCTTTCTTTCTTTCAGGCAGTGCCAAAGACAGAGCATTAGTTTTCCTTTAAGGGAAATTTTATAATAATAATTTAATTGGTAACAGAAGTAATGGAATAAGAGGAAAGAAAACTTCTGTCTCAGTACATTACATCATTTGTGCTGTAATTTGATGGAAAGTTTCGTAGAAGGGGAAGAAAGGCAAATCTAGGGTAAACCACTATTCAAGAGAAAAATAGGGGAAAACAGAAGGTCATAGGTTTTTATTCAAAGGACAACCCACACACAAGAGCCCCGACCACCAACGTGGAAAACCACAAAATCCCCAGCGTAGGTAAACAAAAAAAAAAAGCAAACCAGGTAAGACGACGAAAGACAACAAAACAAAAACTCAGGAATCGTCAAGGAGTCAAGTTAATTAACAAAAAGAACAAAAACAACAAAAAGAGAAGACAAAGGGAAAAATGAAAAACAAACACAAACGAAAAATGAACAAAAAGTAGACTTCAGGGAAAAACAAAAAATAAAAGACAAAACCTGAGTAACAATTTATATCATTTAGGGTATTAGAAAATGACGATTAACAATATTGTATAAAATAGAATAAAGGCGAAGGAGATTAAAAGGTTTGTGACATAGTCCTGAAGTAAATTAAAAATATATAAAATGTAACAACAAAAGAGGATGCTAGTTATAATTAAACATTTAAAAGAGTTTTGGAGGAAAGCGGAAATGAAGTGGTTGGTCGGGTTTGGGGGGGGAAAGAAAGGGAGAAGGACAGGGAAGATGAAAACGGGGGTAGAGGGGCGTATATTTTGGTGGATTGGTCTGGTTTGTGGGGTTGATGACGTTGGGATCTCAACTTTGTAGGTACGAATGTGGTTTTACATAGTATAAAGGGGTAGGGGTATGTTAGGTGCTGAACCCAGAAGTCGTTTGATAATGGTGTTTAATTTGGTGGGGTTTTGAGGATTGTTGGGCCGAAATTAGAAATTCCTTTTGTTTTTTAAAATTAGAGAGTTTTCTGGTTTTTGTAGTGGTTTCCTTCTGAATGTTACGTGAGGAGGTAACCACTCGGTTTGTGGGCATTTGTACAGAAGATAAGTGGAGAAATATTTTGCACTGAGATGGGTGGGGGAGTAATTTTTAGCACCATTTATTTTGTAGTTATGTTATTATACAAAAAGCAGAAGAGGGGAACGCGCCACGAAGCGGAATGTTGGAAGTTGTACCCGGACTTTCTTTCGGAGTTATTAACAAACTGGAAAAAATAAAACCAAAATGGTAAATTTTACTCTCGTATTTGTTGTCAGTCCAGTATTTGAGATAGTATTGATAGAGTTGGGAAAAGAAAACAGTTAGAAAAAGACACATAATGTAAATTTAAAAATTGGGGTTAGTTTAAAAAAAAAGGGTTGTAAATTAAATCTAGGGTAAAGAGGACAAAAAACAAAAGAAAGGAGTTGTATGGGGGAAATGTTAAAATGAAGTGGATTGTTTATTGGTTGAAAATTTTGGTTGAATGAAGTGATTGATGTAGGTGGTTAGGTGGGAATTTAGAAACGAAAAAAAAAGGGCAGGATGTGAGATTTTGGGTAGTTATAGGAAAGTATTTTAGGGGGTTAATACAATAGATGGTTTGTTATTAAAGTGGGGGAAAATTCTAAAAAAACATAAAGGATTGGATGGGGTGGTAGGTTTTGGGGGAGGATTAAATATGGTAAAACTAATGGATTTTTGAACAATGGGACAACACACAACACATGAATGATTTGTGCATACAATAAAAAAATTGTAAAAGTTTGAGAAAAAAGTTGCTGTTAGGAAAAAAATGGGATGATTGGCGTTTGTTGTTGGTTATAATAGTGTGTGATTTAACGGATCAATAGAAAGGTTTTTTTTGGTGGGACAAATAATTGTGTAGTTGTTATATTTTAATAAAAGCAAAACAGTGGGAAAAAAAAAAAATGGAGTGAAAATTTTTTGGGTTGGAGATGGTGGGCAACAGGTTTTTGATGGAAAAAGTATTATTGTATATTAGTTGTTAAATAAGGGGAACAGGTAAAAAAGAAAGTGATGAGAAATATAAATAGTGTGTTGGGAAGTAAAGCATAATGTTGTTTGAAGGGGTTGTTGTGTATTTATGTAAATTGTTGATATATGAGGATTTTTAGAATTTGACGGGGAGTGGTTTGACCAAAAAAAAATGATAACAGTTGGAGGAAATTGAGTGGGGAATAGGAAAAAATGTGAGTTTATGATTGAAAGTTTATGTTTTTTTGTGTATTAGTGTTTGGTCTTCGTGCTATGAAAAAATTGTTTTTAGTAAAAATAAAAAAAATTTGTGGTGTAAATGTGATAAAGACAAGCAGGACAATGATGTTGAGTGAAATGTTGGGGGATTGGTTTGAGATAAACTAATTAGTGTAAAAAATAAGGCAGCTCTGTGTTAATTTAATGTGTAAACAATTCCACCAGAAAGTAATTAAATAAATAATCAAAAAAAACTAAAAATAATGTATAGGTGCAAAAATGGAATAAATTAGTGAAATATTAGAGAAATTGTATTTGTTGGGATAAAATAAAAAAAATTGGGTAAATGGTATTTGTTTAAAACCAAGTTATGAAGCAAAACATTTTTGGTGGTTAAAATAGAGTCGGGGTGTTGGTAGTGTAAGTGATTGGGAAAAATAAGGAAAAGGTTAATGGAAGACGGGAAAGTGAGGAGTTTAGTGAAAGAAGTAAGGTAGTTGAAAAAAAAAAAAAAATAGGTACAGGGAATAGATGGAGAGATTATGTTGGAATTTGCAGCCCGGATAAAGTTTTTACAAGATTGTTAGATGGGTGGTTGTTTCTGATCTGTTTAGGCTTTTTTAGTTAGTTTGTCGGTGGTTTTGTCGGTGTGAAGCGATTTAGTAATTTGATTGTTTTACAATGACTGTGATTTTCGGTCTGAGAAAGTATGAAGGTTGCTGTGAGGTGGGGGGTAGTTGGGGGGGGGATCGTGATTTGAGGGGAGGCAGGAGGTTTTATGGTGGGTTGGTTGTTTTGGTGGAGGAGAGGGGGGTTTGGAGGGGGAATTACTAAGTATTCATATGACGGGGGTGTGCGGGGGGGTTTGGTTGTTAATGGGAAATGTGTGGGGGGGGGGAATATAAGGGGGGGACTTTAAAAAAAAAAAAAAAAAAAAAAAAAAAAAAATCAAAAAAGGTTATGTTTTTATGAAGGGCGGTAGTTTTGGGTGGGGGAGTTTTCGGTTTTATGGGAATGGAAAAAATGGGAGTAAAAAAAAAAAAAAAAAAAGGTAGAAGGGGGGTGGGTGGAAGTTAGGGGGGGATAAAAAAAATAAAAAAAAAAAAATGTGGTATTGTGGATGATGGAAAAAAATGTGTGGGGGGTGTAGGGGCGGCTGGTGGGGGTGTGGATATGGGCGAAGAAAAAATTGGGGGATTGGGGAATGGTTTAAAATATATAAAAAAAATGGAGTGGAGGTTTTGTTAGTTAATAAATTGTGGAATAATTTTGTAGTTTTGGGTAAAAATAGAGATTTTGATTGTGGGAAGAGTGGGGGGGGGGGTATTAGAAAATCTATGCGAGGGAGATGGAGGGGGGAAAAAAAAAAATGTGTGGGGAACATCAAATGGATGGTTGGGGTTATAAATGGGGGTGATGGGGGGGTGGTAAACATTGGAGGAAAAAGAGGGGATAAGAATAAAAAAAAAATGTGGGGGGGGGGGGGGGGGGGGGGTGGGGGGGGGATAAAAAAAATAAAAATAAAAAGGGCGAGGGGGGTTGGGGGGCGAGGGGGGGGGGTGGGGGGCAGGGGGGGGAGGTGGGGGGGAGGGAGGTTGTGGGGGGGGGGGGGGGAATAGGGTGTAAGGGGGAGGGAGGGGGGGGGGGTGTGATGTGGGAGGGAGGGTGGATGGGGAGGATATGTGGATTAGGAGGAGGGGGTGGGGGGGGGGGGCGGGGGGGTTGAGGGGGACCCCCCGCCTGAGGGGGTTGGGTAGGGGGTGGGGGGGGGGGGGGTTTGAGAAATGTTTGTCGGGTGAGTAAGCTTAGAGGTGTGGGGGAGATAGATTGAGTGGGGGTAGTGAGTTTGTAGGCATGTAAGGTATTGGAGTAGAATAGGTGGTGATAGTGTTTTGGGGTTATCGGGTATGTGTAAAATAAGTGCTTTGCGATAGTTTTAGGTGGGTGGTGTGTGATTTTGTTACTATTGTTGTTTGGGTGGTGGGATGTTGTGTGATAAATATTTGTTTTGTGGGTAAGATAGTGTTGGTATTGGGTGGTTAAAAGTGATGATGTGATTTTACACAAGGTGCGCCAGTGTTTTGGGGGATGTAGGAAGTAGTGGGTTTTGGTGGGAGGGGGTGGTGTTAGTGGAAGTATTTAAGATACATTATGTGAGCGTTAGGTTTTTTAAGAAGATTTTTTTTTAGGGGGGGGGGGGTGTATAGAGGTTGGGGTGGATAGGGGGGAAATGTTTAGTGTATTTGTTGTTATTGAGTGGTAATTGGGTTAAAAGTGTGTTTGGGGGGGGGGGAGTAAATTTTTTTATAGTTGTGGGGGATTGTGTAGGGGGGTGAGGAGTAAGGATTTATGGGTGTTTATTTGGGTAGAAGTTGGTGTGATTGTTAAGGAAGGGTTAATATGTTGTTTGTTGTAGGGGAGGTGAAGTATTAGGATTGTATTGGTTATTTTTGGATTAGGATTTGGTGTGGTGTGGGGAGTTGGATAAAGGTGTGTGGGGGGTTGGTTTTGTGTATAAATTGGGGATGGGGTGGTTTGGAGGGTTGTGATGTTTGTGGTTGTTATTTTTAGTTTTGGGGTTGTAAATGGGTACGGCTATAAGTGAGATACTTAACAGTATTTTGGGAGGATTTGCAGGGGGGTGTATGAGCGGTGGGGGGTGGGTGGGGGGGGGGGGGGGGGGAGGGGGTGGGGGGGATGGGGGTGATGGTGGGATGGGGGCAGAGGGTATTTGTGTGGTTTTGTTTTTGGGTTGTGGGTTAGGGTTTGGTTTGTATGCACAACTGGTAGGGCTTGTTTGAGGGGTCTATCTCAGTGTGTCAGTTGTTTGACCTACCTGGGTCATTTCCGTGTTGTTTCCAATGGGGGTGATGGGTGTGGGGGGTTGTACAATGGGGGGGGGTATGGTTGTCGTCGGTTGTGGGAGTACGATAGTGGTAAGGTGCCTCTGAGTTATTTTGGGGGGGTAGGTTGTCGTTGGATACTGTGATGACGGCTACGTCTCTAAGGCTTCTTAGCAGATCTGTGAGGGTATAGCTTGATACCTTGTTGTGTGAGTTGGGACCCAGTTTGGTCTGGCCACACCAGTACAGGCAGTAGATAGCGATGAATGTTAATGTAATGGCGCACTATGTGAATCATATGTTCGGCGGTGCTATCATGTCAGACAGAGAATATTCGTGTGCATCTGACTGGTTCAAGCTAGATGTTGAGAGATGAAGTTACCTCTGGAGTTGCTGCACCGACATTCGAGGATCAAGTGCTTGATCGGTCCTTTCTGACTTTTTCTCTTAGGGTCAGTTGGGCTGTTACTTGGGTGTACGATATGGGGCAAAACTCAACAATGACTAAGGTGGCGCGGATTTATATATTTACATGAGGTGCTAGTGAATTAGTTGGGTTATCAGAGACGTATTGGACAGTGTAAGTCAAGAACCCGAGGATGGCGATCATGTAGTGAATTTTATAGATGCTGGATGTAACTAGATGGACGATATTACATTCGGGTTTTGAGTTTACTCCTGAACATTCACTATCATAGTGCAGACTCATGATTAGGGTGTGTGGTTTAGTTTGTATAATATTGTTGGTTATATTTCTGATGTATTGGTGAGTCCTCGTCTTTGTTTGAGTGTCTATAAGTTTAGACAGAGAAGCTTCCTATACGTAGTTGTAGTCTATTGCCTGAGGCTCTGTTGATCCTGAGACTGCGTTCATGTGTTTGGGAATGTATCCTACGGTGAGAGTTCGTTAGGCGTATATCCTGTATGTGAGTTGAGGTTAGTCGATTGCATTCGTCCTACATGCTCAGATTTTTATAGCAGATATAATAGATCCGTTATACGGGCGCTTTGGTGTAGACTGCTAGAGCTCTGGTCATTGAGAGGTTTCACCGTGTTGTATTAACTATCGTATGGTTGTATTGGCATTGGTTTACTGTCTTTTATGTGAGTGGAACCTGTTGTTAAACATGGATTTATATTCATTCGTGAAAGATATGTGAAAATAATTAACTTTGATGCGTGTTAACGTGTTCAAGTGGTGCAGATTAATTATAGTACCCCTGGGGGATTGTCTACATGCAAGGATTGCATAAGGCCGCTGCGTCACATCAGCTAAAAGAAATATATATCTTTTATCGTCCGCTTGCATGTCCAAGAACGTTTTAAGTGTGCGCCTAGCAATCATAGAGAGATTATTGGAAGCTTAAATTTTGATAAATATACTACTATAGTTCACACTACATGACTCTTGTCTCGATACTAGAGCCTTACTATGAACCGACACATATAACGGACTCTGTATGAATTCGAGAATGTTGACTCTACTAGATAGACTCTGTAGTTAAGACAACGATAAGTTTTATGTATTAACATCACATTATAAGGTTTTCCTATGGCTATTCATCGGGTCTTCAACAATATTGGCATTTTTGGATGTCATCAGTGAGTTATTTAGCGATGTGGATAGGTATCAGTAATATGTTGCCCATAATGAATACCTTGAATACAGTTGTTGTAGGGGTTTAATGTAGGGACCTTAGGGATAGTCGAACTTGTATGGAGAGAGTTATACAGCTCATCAGGGATTGTTAATTGGATGCTGAAGGTTGTTGGTCATGACTATTCCGATGAATTGCCTCACTCCTTCGCGGACGGTGGTCAACGTACCAGGGATAATGTTGGAGTAATATTCGAATAGACTGTTTTATATTACCCACCTGTTGCATAGGACTGTGATACGATGTATGTATTCGGTAGAATTATGGGAATGAGTGTACCAGGGGGTATTTCGAGAGATTGTATGCATACGGATGCTTATGGACAAGTTTGAGACTTGTGACATAGAATGCAATTTGATATCGGATTTCTAGAAATTATAGGTTGGTAGGCGGTCAGTGAAAGGGGGTGTATTTAATCCTTAGATCGATTCTGCGATCGACTCGAAAAGCCATCACACGAGATTTTGACGCGAGTTTGGATGATATTCCACGAATGTTGGGTTTGTAATGCATTGTACTGTGAGGGTGCACTACGTGCACAGCATCTTGGCGGACATAGCCAACATATTCGCAGTGTGCCTCAATTTCCTTAGTTTATAGACTTAAACAGCGGGTAGTGAATAACTTTAGTAGTCGGAATAGTTCAGAGTTGATTTCCCTTGTGATGAAAGGTTTACGAAATATGCGGTCACACCGCGATCGTAAGAGCATGCTGATTGATCCAGACCGATCACGCATTAAAGGAATAGTCCATCACGCAGTCCTGCAATTTGTCAGACATCTTTGCATATCTGAGCATTCTAGTAGACTAGCTAATGTGGGGGTACATCAGCGTTTCATCCTTCACCATAATCAACGCGCATATCTTCTTGTACCCCGCATAGGTTAAATGAAACTCGAATTTGATAATAATATTGGGCTTAGTGACATCCATGACCCCAGTCATTTAGGCGCTACACTATACATAGAGCCCGCACTGTTATATGGCTTACACTGGAGAGTTACTCCACTACGTATCTCCGGTAAGTCTTGATGTCCCTTTTATGTAACGCAATGTAGGCTTAGGTCTACCTTTCAGTGAAATGAAGTGAAGATATGACAGCTCTCAGTAATGAGTTTGACGCGAATCGGAAGTTTGCGCCTGACCCAAGGAATTACGGCTTGATTGATCAGCGTGTGCATTTAGAGTTGGAAGAAATTTATATTGGAACGTTTATGAACACTCGCTATTGGCTCTGTTGTATCGAATACGATTTTCAATAGCAAGTACCTTGATATTCCGATAAGAGGCGGACCATAATGGTAGCGTATTTTTTAAGTAAGTTATTTACTTCTTGACAATGTTCGCTGATGGCAATTAGTCCCTTTGTTAAACCAAATCTATATTAACGTATTGTTACCGGATCTCCAAAGTGAAATTTCTCTGTGCAGCCTAGAACTGCATCATCAGCTCTCGTTCGAGCTCTCCATCTGATCTTTACTATAAGGTCCTATGGTTTACCGATGGACGCTATTCTCAACGTGGATCTAGGCTAAATACGCACATTACAGTCATCTGACAGATGTATATAATTTTACGCGCATAAACAACACACCGGGTATTCCGAACTTTGTAAGTCAATACAGAATGTTCTCAATTTTCTAATCGTAATAAGCTCACATCCTGTCGACCATAATAGAGGTAAATGTTAGCATACTTGAAATTATGATTAACTCTTCATTACGATATCCGAGCATAAATAGGATCTCTTCTGAGGGTCTTCACGAAGATTGGTCAATCTGCCACATCCTCTTCAACCTTCTCCGCAACTCACTGACATCATCCGGGTCCAGCA